>CM041777.1:331086067-331341727 GCA_023374045.1 Limonium bicolor | reverse complement strand
TTCATGCTTTTTAGAGCTGCTGTCAGCTCTTCTATAACAATGGGTTTGGACAAATTTCCATATCGGCCCTGGATAGAGTAGGAAAGGAATTATCCAGGCCATGCCGATTTGGGTCATCCTCAGCTGTGAAAAGTGTTTTAAAGTGTTGAACCAATAAAAGAGATATCCTATCATCACCCGACACCCAGCATCCATCTTTATCAATTAATTTATAGATTCTGTTCACTTTCCTTCTCATCTTAGTTTTGGAGTGAAAAATAGGAGGTATTTCTGTCACCTAACCTAACCCATTGCTCCCTAGATTTCTGGAACCAGAGGGCTTCCTCCCTCTGCATCCAGACCTCCAAATCCTTGGTAAGCTTCTTTTCTAGGCCAAGAAGATGAGAACCCCTACCAGCATCTACAGCTTTCTGAATTCCTTTTAGACGAGCTAAAAGTCTTCTTTTATTCATTATAATATGACCAAAACATCCCTATTCCAAGTTCTCAAATAATTACCCGGCTTACCTAAAGAAATATGCAAAGGACTCTCAGAACACCAATTTTGCTCAACTGAGGTTCTAAAATTAGGGAGGGAGCACCAGACAGCTAACATTTTAAACTGATAAGAGTTACCATATGCTCTATGATTGATGTTTAAAAAGCAAGACAAGGGGACTATGATCAGAAGCAAACCTCGAGAGGATTTCAACGAAAGCTTCAGGAAATTTGTTATTCCATTCAATAGATCCTAGTACTCTATCCAAACATGCACAGTGTCTACCATTGGACCATGTAAATCTTTTACCAAGAGCATTAACCACCGTCATGTTTCTATTATGAAACCAATCCACAAAATTCCTATCAATGCCAAAATTGCTTGCAGAAGAGAAGTTTCTATCTGTAGGGAAAAGAGTAGCATTAAAGTCCCCACCCACAATCCACGATTCAAACGGGGCAGGTTGAATACAGTTGATTTTATTCCAAAGCTGGTTCCTGATAGAGGACAACGGTTTAGCATAAACAGTAGTTAGCAAGAAGGAGGTATTATCACTTCTAACACTGCAGTGGACAAATTGCTCATCGCTACCCAGGATATTGATGCAAACAGGACTATTCCATAGCACCCATATACCACCACTAAATCCGACTGCTTTAACACGGTAGTTCTCATCAAAACCAAGCTTAGAGCACACAACATCAGCAGTAGCACCACTTATTCTAGGTTCAATCAAAACCACAATGCTAGGACGAACAGACAGAATTAAATTCTTCATAGCATGATGAAAGCTAGGCTTTAGAGCCCCTCTCACATTCTAGAATACTATTTTGTTAATCATAATTATAGATCAAGGAAGAGAATTACGTACCAATTACCCCAGAAGTGGGTTGATTCGGATTTACCTTATGATTCCTGGACTAAGAACGAGCTTCAAACTTACCCGTGGATGCTTTCGAGTTGTATCCCGCGTCATTAATGACATCCTTCACACCATCAGGAGGCGGTTCTTTGTCCGTCACATCTATATTCACGTCTGAGTTGTTCTGAGCCCTAGTCAAAATTCTGCTGTCGTTATTATTAATTTGCCCTATTGCGACTTCATCTTGGACAGATTCAAGTTGAGAAGCATTCGCTCCCCCGTCTTCCAAAACAACGAATCTTGACTTCCGGGTACTGAAATCGCCTTGAGGATTAACCGCTGTAGGTCTAGGATTAGTGGGTTTTTTAATCATTCCCCTCCTTTTAGGAATCATCCAATCCCGTAGTCATCTGTGATATGAGAAGTTTGCTCCTTCCCAGAATCTTGAACCAATTTGACTCCTTCTTCCTGTAGAATATTACCTTCTGATTGACGGAAAGGACAGGAGTCGTCTTTATGTCCATAGCAGCCACATTGAAAGCAGACCAAGTGAAGTCCTTCGTATTCAATCTTCATCACCCGTCTTCAAAACCGGTGCTTTGCTAACAATGGTTTAGTCAGATCTACCTCAATTGCCACACGAGCAAGACGCGATTTACCGAAGTCCACCGCAGAGAGGTCGATTTTCTTTACCTTTCCAACCTTGGCACCAACGATGGAAAGGAACTCCGTGTTGTAGTATTCACTTGGAAGTTCAGGGAATCTGACTAGGACTTCTAGAGAGGAGAGAGCTTCCGATTTAGGGTTGAAGTTCGGTCTCCATCTCCGAATGGTGAGGTAGTGGTCCATGATAGACCATGGACCCTCAGTAAGGACAAACTGGAGGTCATCTTGAATGTCAAACGAGATCTTGAAGAAACCATTTGAGATATCGTCCATGTAGAAATTACCTTGAGGGTTCCAACGCCTTTTAGTCTGTCGTAAAGGATTTGCATCGGTAAGGTTTTTCCAAGAAGTTTGACAATTATTGCATTATGCCATGGTTTCCTGAATCACATTTTCTGCTCCGGGATAACGTGATAGAGGGGCACTTCGGGTCTTCCTCCTCCAGCATTTCTTCTTCATTATCAGATATTTCGTCCCACTCCTCCTCCGTCAGATCGGGAACGGCCTCTCTGAAATTGCCCAGGGTGACATCTCGAAAAGAAATTTTCGGACCTACCGAATTCAAATTTTGCAAACCTTGATCTTCCGACATCTTCTCCCGGTCATCAATTCGCTGCTTTTTGATTGATTGAGTCGGGGAATCCATCGCGAGCAAGACCTACCACACAAAAAACCCAGCAGAGGATACGATGGATGGCCTCTACTTCTAATTCGTTTCTATCCCAAGAAACCCTAGACTTTGGACAATGGAAGTGGCGTGTTTAACGCGTTCATTTCTTTCATTATGTTCAGTTTACTTTCCCTATAGGCTTTTTTTCACTTAAAATACTCTTTAATAAGTCAACTTATGAAATTATGCACTCAGGCAGACCATACTATTTTCAGAGAATTAGGAAGCGTTTGATATGAATTTTCTGATAGTAAAGGAACCTCCAATTTCCACCAAGAATAGTTCAATGCAACAAAGTTTTTAAAATGGAGCAGCGAATTATTGAACTTGCCGATTTTGAGATTCATTAGGTATGAATTCAAAACGTAGAACACATTCTCTTGACTGGATGAAGTGGATCACTTACTTAGAAAAACCAATGAAACGATATACAGTTGCCATGTATGATGTGTAACGAAAATGATTTAGCTAATTTTGTCCTGAAAAATAGTGATCTGGGTCAAAAGTAGAAAAATATTCGTAGATCAAGAAAAAATACGCTGCCACAAAAGAAGCATAGATGAGTCACTGTTCACCTAAGCATAGATGAGTGACTCATCTTTGTGACATAAAAGGATGATCCCGTATTATCCTATAATAATAAAACTCTATGGATAAGTTCTGCAGCTTTGGCCATGTGCACAAATTATATATAAAAAAAACATAATACTAGTAGGATGTACAATGATACCCGATTTTCTTTTTCGTATTTTTGCTATAATGACGCACATTTTTCATTCTGCGATATGTACAATTGTCTTTGCTGCATCCCCGCAAACTATATTGACGGTAACAAAAAAACCATAGTACTGTTTAATTTTTTTGTGATAATTAGAAACAACACAATTCATAATTGTGGATGTTACAGCGAAGGCTGTAACTTAGATAGTTAGAGGCATTCTTACCTACACCTTTCCTCTTTCACCGAACCTGCTTTATCGGGGACAAGAGGCTAGCTAGAGACTACAGACCAACTATCGAAGATGAGATTCAACAAGTTTCCCAGATGTCAAAAATCACTGTGGTGAAATACATGTAATATGAGCTTCTAAACCCGTGTCCTCCCACTAAGCCGCAGGCTAGAACTTCTACCACTAATTGCTGCAAAACCCAACTCAATCATCTAAACTGCTAAAAAACAACTTGAATCTGTAGAAAATACTGTATCAACATTACAAAGTAGATAATACCCAAGACTAGTATATCTCATCGTCTGGTATTTCCGGTATCATGAACTTCTTTAGATCTGAATTAATCTCCTCAAAGTTGTACCGTGATCGCACATTCCTTGGGACAGGGGCTAATGGGATGATGCGGTCTTTATCAATGACCTCATCTATAAAGCCATACTCCAGTGCTTCCATCGGAGACATATAATGGTCCTTATCAATGTCCTGCTCGATCTGCTCAAATGAGCGACCACTGAACTCAGAAATGATTCTTACAACGTTGTTCTTGCTCTTCATGATCTCTTCAGCTTGGATTTCAACATGTAAGGCCTGCCCATTGCTTCCTCCGATGGGCTGCTGAAACATAATCCGGGCATTGGGCATGGCGAACCGTTTGCCTTTGGTACCGCCATCCAAGGATACGGAAGCTGTTGAGGCAGCAGTACCAATTGCAATTGTTGATACATCTGAGCGAAGAATCTGCATGGTGTCAAAGATGGACAATGCGGCACTGAAGCCACACAAGTAATATTTTAACAAGCGCAACAGAACAACCAAGTTGTGAAACAAGAAAAGCATAAACAGTATTGAACCTACCCCTTGGAATACCAGAAATTCAAGAATGATCCTCAGTGTGTATAATACAGAGCTGAATGGTATTGGGAAAACTCATTTGACAGATTCAACATAGGGACACAATGAATCAAACTTGAGAGTCAAACTTGGAATACATATTCAGGTTGTAGCGATACATTAAGCCAGCAGATCACATACTGAAAAGGAACTCTGAAACACTAATAGAGGGTATTTCACTTAGTGTCTATAACTTGGAGGCAGACAACGCAAAAGAAAGTTCATGAATCACGTATCAACCCTCTCCTGAGCTGGGTGAACAGTTCATCAAAACCCTCTCCTCTGCTCATTGAATGTATCACTAGGTTGGTTGGCTTGACTGATACAAAATCAGTTGAAGAGTTTGAATTATAGATGCCAAATGAGCAGAAGAGAAGCATAATTGTAGCCACAACATTTGTGACATCTCCTACTTAACAGCCGCATTGAGAGGAAGATCTGATTACTAATAGCTAAGCGGTCAGAAGATGAGCTGAGTTGCAATGGCTTCTCCAGCCCAGGGATTCCCAGAAAAATAGCTGGAGCAATAGTGTAGGAGGTTTGTGGCAACAAAGCGCGGAGTTCAATGAAGAGTAATCAAAGAATACAGCTGATGGTTATTACAGACCCAATAATCCATCCAGATTCCAAATATGGACAACATGACTCGTCGAATTGGAAACCCATCTCAGGTTCAGACTCTCCCCAGCAAGTTCCAACATAAGCAAACACTTACAAGACCAATCACTAGCACAAACATCAGATAAACGAAGAGTATACCTCAATGAACCACCAGAGGAGTGAATGAAAAGTCTGATATCCTTGGTAGAGTCCTGAGCATCCAACATAAGCAGCTGACTAATAATTCCATCCCCAACAACATCGTTCAGTTCGCATCCCAGGAATACAATCCTCTCCTCAAAAGCAGCCCATGACATCAGCCTCCGCCTCCCGCATAGCTGTTGCGGACGTTGTGGGGCGTAACGGTACGGCCGATTTTCCCCCAACCGGACTCCCCGAACTCCTCGAAGTCATCGAACACGGGAGAAAGCGTCAATTGGGAATAAGGGGAGGAGATTCGAGGGATCAGCAAGGGGTGGTGATGGAGAGAAATAATGGGGTTGGGGCGAGAGGGTTTTAGGGGCGAGGGTTTGGGAGGAGATGGGAGGTGGGGCTTGAGCGAGGGAACAGAGGAATAGTTTGGTGGAAGAAAGGGAGTAGAGGATAGTGAGGAGAAGAGGGAGAGGAGCTCCATTGCGATTGGCGGGTAGAACGGAAGGTGCTGCTTCTGGTAGTGCCGCACGGTCGGAGAGGGGCTGGTTGGTCGTATACTGTGCTGTGGAGTTTCTGGGGTAAGGGCGTAAGGCGGGTGAATTAGCATGAAAAGCAAAGCAGGGGTGACCTGGGACAATGTTGGATCATTTGAAATCTGAACAAAACTCTCATTTCTTTCAAAATTTCATCAATGCCATTATGTTTTACTATATATAAACTACAATTTTTAAAATTAGTTTAAATATCATAGATTTGGTATCTTAATTTATGAATTGTTACATGACCAGTATAAAATAATAAACTACAAAATTGTTTAATATATTTATTCCATATTCATATTATACAAGTTTTAAATTAAAAAAAAAATCACTTGTAATTATTAAAATATCAAAAACATATTGTAGAATTTAATCAAAAATTTAAATATCATAAAAAGGAATAAATTTTTTAATTAAAATAATATTTTGAAAGATTTCTAACAAATTTAAAAGTTATTTTCTTTATCTTTCAGGACTCTTTTTTCTTTAGTAAAGTATTTAATTAAAAAGGGTTGAATATTATCAAATAAGAAATAAATGTCAATTTATCAACAAGACTAGTTTAATATAACATGAATTAGTTTTATAAATCTCAACTATAAAACTTGACCTATCATGCAACACATTAATTTTTCTTTAGCAATCCAATTTTATTGTTTGTTATTTTTTAAATTAGTTAGAAGGTACCGAAATTTTACTATTGAACCCCACAAAATAATAATGATATTGTTTAACTACATTTGCAATGCAATAATTTGTTTCATTTGATTAATGACATATATAATATCATTAATAAGAGTAATCCAAAATAACATGAGTATTTGTATATAAACTGTAACACCCCAAAAACTAGTCGGTTTTATTAAGGTTGAGTTTAGTTAAAACTCAATTTAACCTATTATCTATTTAGCAGCGGAAGTGGATATCTAAAGGGTGTTACCGGCCACACACTCACCAACCTAGTGAGTGCTAAGGCAAAATAAAAAGAAACTTCAAACCTTAACCGAACACAACATAAACAATATGTAATAACATCTCAAAACTAATTCAAAAACCTTCGACACAAAACTATAAAACCGCCTAATTATTTTAAATTAACCGAAGTGGAGTCTATGTCAATTCCCAACCCCAACTCTCATACACTAATAAAGAAACCTTAATCAACTAGAACTTTTATATTGTTATAATTAAACGGAAGAACTGCTGCTTTGCACTAGCAAAAGAACGGTTGATCACTGAGGGATTTGTTAGCAAAAGCAGCAAGAGAAAACAATATTAATGAAATAGAAACTTGTATAAAATGCAAAAACCCTAAATCAACAAGAATGCCCAAAAATCTCATAAATATACTAACCATGTGTGTCTATCTAGTGCTTGGTTATTGACATTCACAACTGGAGTAGACATAATGAAGGAAGAGATGAAGCTTTGTTCGTGTTTTTAGATAAGTAATTCTCGCCCACCGAAATAGTTCTCACACGCAGCTGCACAGATTAAATGAAGCCATGAATGGTCAATGGAGTATATAATGAAACAACCATAGGTCGGGGTTAAGTATTTTACAAGAAGAAATCACAAACAAAATTTCTTTCCAAAGCTTAGAGATATGAAAAAATTAAGGATAATTTACCGAGGTGAAACGAAGCGGTCTTGTTCAGGAAGCTGTAGTGGTGTTCGGCCCATGGAATGTAGTGGTTAACGATTCCCTTACAGAGAAGATGATGAAGAAGAGAGTAGTACGACAAGAGTATGGTAATGAAGACCCAAATTCTTGACTACAAGTGACTGTAGCTCAGACGCATTGAATGAAGAAGAGAAGAACGAGAGTAAGTGGTTGAAGATTTGCTTAGCGGTGAAGATTCGCTTATAGAAGAAGATGAAGAAGAAGAGAGGGGTAGGGCAAGAATACGGTAATGGAGAAGGGAAGAGCGGGAGCTAGTCGGATTGAAAAAGAGAGTGAAATGAGGAAGGAGAAGAGAAAGTAAAAATGTGGTTAAATGACCAAATTAACTTGCTGTAGCCATCGGTAGCTACAATCACTAGAAGCCAATAAATTGGGCTTTATTATTGCTCAACATTACCAGGGCATGTCTCATACAGATCGATAATAAATCAATCACACCAAAATATAGGTTTGCAAAAACCATAGGGAAGACAAAAAACATGCACATTCAAAAGAACAAACCAAACTTGTTAGCGCAAGTATGTTAAAAGCAACAAGACAATCAGACCTACGTACCGGAGTACGTAATAAAAAAACATGTAGATAGTTTTTGTTGTACCTCGAACATGTTACAAGTAAAAATTTATTTTCATTTCTTCGTGGATAAATATCATTAAAGTGATGTTATATATTATTCATTTAAATATGTCCTGTTGCATGTAAAAGGATGAGTTACCTAATATAAAGAAGAAAAAACTAAAAAGAAGAGTTCTAGCAACTTATAAGGGTAACAAAAATAAAAGTGACAATTATGTCTCTTCTGATAAGGGACACTCTAGCTGGAGAACGGGGTGTTGGGGCTTCGTTCTATGCCACGAGAGCAAACCCTAACTTAGTAGAATGAGATTAGGGGTTATATACTATGAATGTAATATGATTGGAACATATATTAACGTGGTTTAGTCTTTAATAACCTAGTCCGCAGGAGAGCATTGATCAATGTTTGTGTGCTATCATTTTTGTTTACAAAAGTGAATACATATGTACTCTACATAAATAACCCCTATTTCTTTGATTTCCACTTTTCATTTTGTAGAGGATCTAATAGTGGATTATTTTAGCGTTGACTAACACCGTAGCTGATATCCATTCGTCTCTTAACCGTTTCCAATTCTTTAAATTTAGTTCAGGCGCAGGAGAACGGGGGATTTTCATTGAAGGCAAGAGCTATTTGTTTATGAGACTGAAGTGCCGCAAGAGTTGATCTCCCTGCTGAATTCAGCCCCAATTAGTAAAAACATTGGTGACTCCCTCATTAGAAAGATAAACTCTAATGGTACTTTTAGTTCAAATTCTTTCTATGCAGTTGTCCAGGAAAATGGCATCACTGAAAGGCTCTCTTAGCATGAAAAGTGTGGCTCAAACTTCCCCCCGGATAATCTTGCTTGCATGGTTGCTTTCAAATGACACACTAAACACAAAAATGAAGCTCTTTGGTTATAATTTGTAACCATTGCTCAACTAAATTGTGCTTTCTATCAACGCATCCTAGAAAGCACTGACCATCTTTTCTTTACATTAGTCGGAGAGTTATGTTTTCTGGTGTATGGTGTGGCATTGAAGGGGTATTGAGATGATTCTTCAAGGAAACATCAAAGATTTCATTGATCAGTCTGATGTTGTTCTATTTAGAAGCCCATTGCATAATATGTGGCTCTCCTCAATTATGTTCTCGTTGAATGAAATATGGACACAAAGAATCATTTAGTCTTCGAAGGAGTACTTCGCCATGGTGTGATGTTGTTGATTTGGTCAAGCTCATGTTTGGCAGTGGACAAGGAAGAATAAAAGAATGAACACTTGTTTATGGTTTTGTTTTGTGTTTTTTCAGAATGCAAGTGGTCTCATAAATCTACCGCGCTCTAGTCCATCACTTGTAGTTTGATGAGCCCTTGTCTCGCATCATGTTCTTGGGTAAGACTCCATTTGCACGCCTTTCAGCCTCTTTTAGTTTTTTTGTGGCTGGCGTCTAAGCACAAAAAGTCTACCAGTTACCATGCTCCTTGCCTTCGTTTGAGCTCCCATTGCTACCCTCTCTCGATACCTTGTGGATTTTTTGATGGTTTCAGTTGGTTTCTGGTTATTGGCTTTATTATGAACCCTCACCCCTAAATTTCCATGTTCTCTAGATGTCCAGTCTTTCTCTTTTTGTCTATCTTTCTTTTTTATTGTTTTGTCAATCCATGCGATCTTTAAACCTATTGTATTAAGGGTGAGCTTTGGTACTCTTTTTCCTTCCTAGGATTTTCCTCACTGAATTTTGTTTAGGTTTTAATGAGATCCGTTTTATTTTCCCCGTCCGTTTTTCGAGTTTTATTTAATTAAGTGAGGAAAGTTGTACTTGAACTTATAAAAAAAAAGTTCAGACCCATCTTTAAAATGAACTAATTTTAGAACAAGGGAGTATATTTTTTTTTTGAAAAGAGAAGCCATATATTAGGAATTGAGTTTAAGTACAACCTCCGGTATAGTTTCCGGAGTCCATGAACCTGAGAGTTGCACACTTCGGGCATGGTTAGCTAAAACATGCGCTGATACATTATGACTGCGCGGAATATAAAACCATGCAACATCAGAGACCGATCCTAACTCCGCTAAAATGTTATCCAAAATAGCCGTGGTAGTAGGTAAGAGGGTAGAATTCGTGCCCGTTTGCAAGTACTGGACGATCCCTTGCAATCTGAGAGGATGCGAAAGGCGGTAACCCTTGCTCTCGTGCTCTCCGTGCTGCATTCAGTGCCTGTGGATTGCCATAGCTTCTGCATCAGCAGTGCTTATATTTCTACAATAGTGGATACCGGCTGAAAGTAGAGTTGACTGTAGCCGTCCCACCCAAGCCAAGCCCACATGCTTATGCGAGTCCAAACTGGCATCCGTAGAGAACTCCGCCCACAGAGGATAGTCGGTACGATGACGCTGTAACGCATGAGAGGTAGATTGATCTATAGAGAACGAGTGATGAAGGAAACTCGCAGCCTGACTCCACCCGTGCTCAAAGCAATGCACTTAACCATGAGAGACTTGACAACGCGCATACCAAAGCTGCCATAGAAAACAAATATACCACGCCACCTCGACCCTGGACTTGTCCAAAATGAACAAAAAGCCAATTCTGCAACTCCTGATCAGTACCAATATGAGGTGGGAGGTGAAAGCCAAACATGCTCCAGAGAGGGTGCACGCTTGGGCAGGCATAGAAAGCATGGAACATTGTTTCGTTGGTGTGGCACAAAACGCACGCAGTGGGCATGTCGATACAAATTCTATCTCTGATAACGGTTCTGCAAGCAATCTTAGAGCTTAAAATTTCCATGCAAACAACTTAATGCGGGGTGGAAGTTGAAGACCCCATAACGTCTTATAAACTTTGGACTTTGGCCCTGGGTTTGAAGGAGACGGCTGAGCCAAACTGTTGAGGTCCAAAGCCGCATAATAAGCTGAGGAAACAGTATAAGCCCCCGATTTATGAAGCCCCCAATACCAGTAATCAGCTATGTGTGTTGCCAGTGATGGAGGGGTAAGAGGAGTTGCAAGAACATGTTGAATATCCGAACTATCACACCATTGTGCCAGTAACTCAGTATTCCAACTATATGTCGAGGTGATCAAGGTAGCAACTGATGCATGCTGACGAACCAGTGGGGGAAGGTGCCATGGGAAAAGCTTGCCCCCCGGTTTCGTTTGGAGCCAATGATCTGTTAATCTTGTGTCTAGGCCATTGACAATTGCTCGTCTGCCACCAAACTGCACTAAGCTCCGGACACTGAGGAGGGCTCGCCAAATCGGGCTTGAGAAGGAGGCAGGTTGTGCCAGCATACAAGGAGTATGTTGCAAATACTTTGCATGATAAAACCGTGAAAGAAGGGTCGTGGGCTCAGTGAGGATCCGCCACAATTGCTTTGCCAAAAGAGCTTGATTAAAACTACGCAACTCCCGAAAGCCCATACCCCCAGCCCGACGATCTTGACATAAGGTAGACCACTTTGTCCAATGGATTGCTTGTGAATCCTTTGCGCCTCCCTACCAAAACTGATTTATCATCTACTGAATCTTTTTAAGAATGGCCCGGGGAAGTTGGATGATAGACATTGCATATGAAGGAATAGCTTGGAGGACGGCTTTTACTAGCAAAGTGCGGCCTGCTTGAGACACCTTCTTTGACCAGCTTTGGATACGCCTTGCCACTCTGTCCTTAATGTAACTAAAAACTGAGCACTTGTTCTTGCCAACTGAGCTGGGAAATCCCAGATATAGGCCTAGGTCCATCGTATGGTGTGCTTGTAGTTGTGCTGCAATGGACTCCTTCAAATGCCGATGTAATCCAAATGAGAACATCACCGCTGATTTGCTAGCATTAACACACTGGCCTGAGGCAGACTAAAAATCATCCAAGACATCAACAAGGGCCGCAGCATTTGAGGGAGTTGCTTCCCCAAACAGCACAATATCATCAGCAAATAACAGATTGGAGATAGGATTGTCCAAACCGGTAAGCAAAAAGCCGGTAAAGGCCAACGTCAGTGGCAAGGTTGAGCGCTGAGGTGAGAGCCTGCATACAGGTAATAAATAAAATAGGTGACAGAGGGTCACCTTGTCGTAGACCACGAGTAGGCTCAAAGAACTGACCCGGGCAACCGTTAATCACCATAGCAGTGCGGACAGTAGTGATACACTGACGGACAAGTGCAATCTAGGAGACGTGAAATCCCATAGTAGTGAGAACCTCCAAAACAAACTCCATTCCATACGATCAAAAGCCTTGGACATGTCCACCTTGTATGCAAATAACAAAAATAAAACCCTTCGTCTTAGCTCGTGATCTACGCATGGAGTGTAGGATTTCATGCGACAACAGAATCTGATCCGTAATGAGCCTGTTCTGAACAAACGCCGCTTGGTTATGGGAGATAACAATTGGGAGGGCTCCTGAAATCCGATTAACGAGAACTTTTGATATTACTCGGTAGATAGTATTACACAAGGATATGGGCCTGAAGTTTGTGATCGAAGCAGCACCTGGAGTCTTGGGAATTAATACAATATGCCTATCATTCAAAGTCGGTGGCATCACGTTGTGATTAAGAAAAGAGAGACAAGTCTGCAGGAAGTCGTTGCTAATAGTTGGCCAAAAAGTACGTAGGAATGTACCATTAATGCCATCAGGGCCTGGTGCCTTCCCTGGATTCATTTGATTATATGCCGTGATAATCTCCTCTGTTGTATATGGTTGCCCCATAGCCTGATGTTGTTCCAGGGAGACCCTATTGGCAATGCAAGCCTGTATATGCGGATGTGAAGGAGGTTGTGTAGTTGTGAACAAAGTTTGAAAATAGTGACGTGCAACTAACTCAATCCCCTCCCAGGTTGACTGTGGTGGATAATCAGCTGATGACAGTGAGGCTATATAGTTCTGACGAGACCGCATGTTATACGGTGCAAAGAAAAAGGAGGAATTGCGATCCCCTGCAAGCAGCCAATGTTGTCTTGACCTTTGTTGTAGTCTGACCTCCTCTTTCAGTAAGAGGGAATCATAAATTAGATTGAGTTCGTTCCAGTGTTTAATGTGATCAGGTTGGGCCACATCTATGGCAATTCGATCAAGCTCCTACTGCGTTTGACATAACAGACGTTTCTCTACCCATAGTTGTTTCTTGCCCCAAGATCGAAGTCTCTGGCCACACCGTGCTACCTTAGCACAATACCCTGCTGAGTAGAGTTCCAAACTGATTGGACTAAATGTTTACATTCTGGGTGTTCAGCCCAACAGTTTTCAAATCTAAAAGGGCGATGGCGACGATGTCGATTCGGTTGGAATACCAACTTAATCGGTTTGTGATCAGAATGACCCCAGGAGAGATGGAAGTTTGTTGTAGTTGGAAAAACAGATAGCCATGCATCATTACAGATGAAACGATCTAGACGACTGAGTGTAGGGCGATTGTTCCTACTTTTACTGGTAAGCGTGAACTTGGATCCTCTAAACCGAGATCCTGAAGATTGCAATCAAGCAGACAATTACGAAACTCAGTTATAGTGGCAGCAGATCGCTGTGCCTCTCGCCAAGATGCTCATGCAAGTATAATACTTCATTAAAATCTCCACCTAGTACCCATGGTCCATGCCATTGCGCATCAAGATACCGATTAAGTCCCACGTTTTCCATTTAAGCCGAGAAATCAGACCACCACCATACAGTCCAGACACAGACCATTGAAACCCCCCCTGAGAACCTATGAGTACATCCACATGATGACTAGATACCTGAGAACAGAAACATCAAGACTAACAGACCAAAACAAAGCAACCCCAGCACTCCTACCACACTATCCCCACCCACCCAGTAGTAATTCCGATAAGCAGCTGCAAAAGTTCGTAGTTCAAAAGAGGACAGTTTGGTCTCGGCTAGGAACACAAAAGTGGGTGCTTGCTGATGTATTACATTTTTAATCCAGCGAATAGCGAAGCAGGTGCACCCAAACCCCTGCAATTCGCAACCACCATCGACATTATGCAGGGTGATACTGGGTATCCCCCAGCATTGCTAGTGAAGTAGAAACGCCCATCTCCCCCTTGCCTCGTTTGGTAACCTCTTCCATCGACTGAACATCCCGAAGATCCGACTCTGATGAAGAACACTGGACTGAACCAAGCTTGCACTTCCGACCTTCAGACATTGTAGGGGATTGAGCAACCTCCCCTTCCTCAAGCACAAACTTCTCATTAATGTCAACCATCATGTGAACCCCCTGAACTTCCTCAGCAACCGTCTCAACTGCAGCTTCTTCCGCATCTGAGTCCTCGACCTCCACAACTGGTATCACTCCTGGTCGTGGTGGCGGCGTAGCACGACATCGCGGAACAGAGCTTCCCCGGGGCATCATAGGCTGGACGAGAGACCCCAGCAGTCCCAGCCTTTAACCACATCCCGTAGTTGAGCTCTTCCATGGTGGCCTCTGTGCGATAAGGGCACTCTCGAAGAACATGTGTGAAGAAACCACACATGAAACAGATATTAGGCAGCTTCTCATAAGTCAGCGGTAGAGTATAATTCTTGCCGTCTGCAATGATGAAGTGAAACAAAGAATAGGCCTGGTTACATCCAAATTAATCTTGATGCGCATATCTGACCCAGCCTTGCGTCGATCAAACTCGGCAAATTCCATAAACACTCCGATCTTATTCCCAAGTCGCTTTGCAAACAAATGGTGCATAAACTGAAATGGAACGTCATGCACATGCACCCAGAATGGCACCCATTTGAACTGGTGATCGCGTGGAGGTGTAGCTTGATCAACCTCAGAAAGGACTAAAAGGCCGCCATCATGAGTCCATGGCCCGCGAGAGGGATGGAAGCTACAAACGCCTCATCGGGCAACCGAAACAAAAGTGTGCCATTCTCCAGACTCCTAACACGAAGAGTATATTCACACCTCCAAGCCTTGGCGAGAGTCCGCCCCAAGACCTTGAGATCAACATGGCGTTGCATCATTAACTTCCCCAAGAAACAGCACTGAGTGAGGGTCAGAAAGATGCATGAAGAAGATCATCAACAGGGACGGTTTCCTCCTCCTCCGCAACGGTAAGAGTGAGCTGAGCGCAGTGGGAGACCAAGGCTTCTACCGGCGGTGTTGCAGCAGCCATGAGTGGTGGTGATGGTTTAAAACGTGGGATGAATATCGTAACAAAGAGCAGATGTTGGGGCAAGTGGGATTTGAGGAGTCGAAAGGCCTGAGATGGTGAAACAAGAGTAAAGGGAAGTGTGTGTGGAGCCAAGACTTGTGTTGGATATAAGTAGGGTTTGAAGCGATTACACATTAATATCTATAGTATTGACAATAAGTAATCACAAAGAAAGGAATGGATTACATTAATTCTAAGCCGGTCTAGGTCGATGAGGGAGAATACTAAGAAAGATGTCTCAATTATTGAAACCTCCTTCATCGGTTGTTCGATAAATCAAGTTATGTGTACTTAGGTATTCTATGTAAAAAAAAAAGTAATTGGGTATTCGCGAATTGTCTATGCGTAATATCATTATGGTGGAGGTTACCTAGATGATGAGGACCAGGTAACCTAGATGAAGATGTCCTTAATTATACAGTAGACGACTAACTATAGTAGTCGTAGTAATAGGATAAGACATATCGAAGCTAGCTATTATCGTGAGCTTAGCTTAACCATTCCAAAAGCAATTGAAAGAGACGAAATTAACTAAAAGAATGAATTTTTGAACCTTAACCAACCACCGGCCAATCGATAAAAATTCAGGTAACAATAACACCAGAAAAAACATGATGCTATACAAATTTCAAACACTAAAACCAAAAATCTATGGCGTTTGATTTTTAATGTCAAATTGTCAATCGTCCGGCATCAATCATACACTAGATATCCGACGCTCATAAATAGGAAGGCGTAATAGATAAACCGGGAATTTATTTATATTTTATGCTACCACTACTACATAAAAGATCTATGGAAGCAACTTTTCTTGCCTCTGTAATTCAAAATTTTGCCTCTATAGGTATTTAGAGGCAACAAAACTGTTGCTTGTGACTTGTCTCTAAAAGGTTGTCACAGTTGATTATGGAGGCAACTAAAAGGCTTGCCTCTATTGATTCAACCTACGGAGGCAACGCTTGTTGCCTCCTTTGACTTAAGTTAAGTGAGGCAAGCTAATACTTGCCTTCATTGTTCTGTAAGCATCAGAGGCAACTAGAATAACTTGCCTCCATTGATGCTAAGCAAATGAGGCAAATGCATAAACTTGACTCCCTTGATCCGTGTAAGGGGCTACCAACACCACTAGCAATGGAGGCAACTGGATTATCTTGCCTCTAACAGAAGAGGCAAATTTTTAGGTTGCCTCCATAGCTCTCAGCAAATGAGGCAACTAGGTAGAACTCGCCCTCCTTTGGTATGTGTTGGAGAGGCGAATACGTGTGGTCGCTCCAGTTGATGCAATCAACCTGGGCAATTTTATGTTGCCTCGGTTGATCTTTTATTAAAAAAAAAAATCATACTAAAACGTACACAACAATAAGCATAGGATATCCAATATACTAGTTATACCGAATCTAAAGCACATCCAAATGTTTGAAATTCATTTAACATTGAAATATACCGGTGAGATTACACCAACGCATTTTGGAAAAATAAACTTCACATACTTAAAAGGCCATCTCTTTTGAAATCATTTGTCAAGCAATAACGATCTATAAGTGTCAAATCAACCACCATTCCCATATGTGAACTATATTCAATAGTCCTAATATATGTAGTAGCACTCATATGCACTAGAATATCTGATGCTGCATAATCAACCACCATTCCCATATGTGAACTATATTCAACAATCCTAAGATAAGTAGCAACACTCATATGCACTAAAGAATATCTGAACGAGGGTACAATGCTATACTTGTAATCCCAGATTTTACAAAATGAAAAAAAATACACAAATGGGTACCTTCAAGCTGTTGATTTTACAAAATGTTTACTAGTTGTTTTTGCTGCTGAATCTGCCAGCGGTGGTAAAAAACGAGAGCTCCCATGTTTACTTACAATCCAGAAGAAGAGCCACTTCAAGTAGATGCACGAAAATCCAGTCAACATTCTTCAGACCTTAAAGTAAATATATTACAGGAGTTAATTCTCACCTTATAGTCCAACAACAATAGTCATAACAGAATCAAAGCTACGGAAGAGTGCATCTGAGCAGAAAGTCTGGTTCATTACCAATATGACTCTACCGTATTGTGCTTCGGAAGATAATGAGATACAGACAGAGTACTTCAGATTAGGTTCAAGAGTGGTCAGTAATTGAGGTATAACATGCCCAGCTCCATAGACAAGAAGCTGTAGAAACAGATGGAATTAAAATAAAGATTGAAGAAGAAGAGAGAATGATAAGGAAAAAAAATTAAGGACCATTGTGGCTACATACTCATATATAATCACGTTGCAAGTTTTGATTGATGAGCACTGTAACGTTATGGCATTTGTGAAAGATGTTGAAGTTGTGATTTGCGCTGTAGGTGCCACCGTGTCTACACATTTTCAAACAAAAATAGAAGAAACAGATTCACCACAGAGCAAGACATACCTGCACAACAAGGCATATTCAGTTTAAATAGAAGAAACAGATTTACCATAAAACACATTTACAAAATTTAACACTACCATCACCATAGATTTAAAAACGATCAGTAGAGGGGGTAACTTCAGAAGGATGGTTATTGTCAAAGTAAGGCCATGAAGCGATAGAGTTGCAGCAGATATATGTGTAGGGTAATCCATCTACTTCAATTGCTCTTCTAACACCTCACTTTTCTTTGTACATCCTTGGCCCTGGTTCCACTGGATTTGCCCTGTCCACATCATGTCCAAACTCCGAAGGCAGAAACCTCTGTTCATATATTTGTATAACAAAAACAAAACGAAATTCCCATTAATATTCTTTAATTATCCAAAAATATGAAAGATACCAAAATCAGGCTTGTCTTCTGTGAAGCTCTGTATGGCTGGTTGAATCAAAGTACATGAAGGATGAAAGAATGTATCCCTAAAAATCAACATTGTACAAGGATATCAGTTTCCCTAAAAAAATAAAAGAAAACAAAACATACATGCATGATTGTGTGCCTAGGGAGCATGTCGATGTCTAAATACTAGTATACATACTACAGCAAAATACATAACTAAAGTACAAAGCCGAAGGTCAAAACAAAAAAAATCCAAATAAATCCTGGCTGCGTGTTGACATTAAACACCCATCATTACATGGTAACAGGATGGTGAATATATTTTTTACAAAATCTATATTTCATTTTAGTATGGAAGGTTTCCTCTCAAAGTTCATTCTTTCAAAGAATCTGTCTTCATTTGATCAGGTGATAATGTCTAATTGTAGACGTGATCAATGTCAAGGAGTTGTCCAAACAAAGTAAGCCATTCCTAGTACTCTCATCATTTGCTTCAAGACTATTATAATTCATAAAACCAAAAATGACTGAGTTCTACATTTCAGAAAACCACCATATGAATATACATTGATTTCATATAAAGTTATTATTTCCCAGTAGCACAGAAGACAATTGACAAGAGAATCAGAAGATAAGAGGCTTTCTGCATGATTTATGTTGAGATATAGAGGCAAACATTATTGGAAAGTTCAAAGTAACAAGATGGTCAATATATATTAACACAATGTATGTTTCATTTAAGCATGGATTTTCTTCCAGAGAAACTGTCTTCATTGTTTGTTCATGAGACAATTTGTAATAGTAGACTCGATCAATGTGTATGAGTTGTACTGAAAAAGTAAGCCCATTTCTTGCACTTTTAGAGCTCTATCATTCGTATTAACTAGAGTCTTGCCAAGGTCAAGAATGTGCTTTATGATTGTATCTAAATTCATAAAACCAAAACTAAATGAGTTCCAGATTTTAATTATTTCCCAGTAGCACATAAGCCTGTTCACAAGACAAGAGGTTCTCTGCATGACTTACTTGAAGATATATAGGCAATTATTACTGGAAAATCACAAGACCACTCAAGTAAACTCAAAAATCCCTCAAAATAACTCGCCTACAGAGATCTCTGTTAGGTTTCTAGAATCAGCTCCACTGCATACACTGGCCTAAAATTTGCAAGATCAAAAACATTATTACCTAGAGCACAAGAGAACAATTTATGGGGTGAAAATGAAGAAAAGATGATACGGTGCAGAGTTCAATAGAATAACTTCATTATTAACACAAGATGACCACTTACCCAGGAGAAGAATAGTGATTGCATTAGAAGTTCCACCCGAACTCTATCAGCAACTATAAACAGTCAGAAAAATCATGGGACATTCTCAAAAGTGTGTCATGTTAGCAATAATTTCCAAAAAAGTAGAAAGATTGCACATGTTCAGTCATGCATTTGAGAAGCACTGTATAAAAAATTCAGAGGCATAGACTCTTCTAGCGAGGTTCTAACCCATGTCTTTACTGCAGAAAAATAGGTGCTCCATGGCAATAGATATCAGAGAACAACCAGCAGCTTCTATGGATCGCTATGAGATGGCAAAACATGAGACAAAATTAATAAAAACATTTAGGTAAATTGTGTCATCTTCTTTTAAGAACAGATTTGCAAAACCAAACTACAACCTTCTGTGACTTTGGATCCACATCTTCTGAGACACTTATATATCCCAGTTAGAAATCATAAAAGAGCCCGCATTCCTCCCCATCAATCCTCGGTAAGATACTCAAATATACTCCTAAAGTTAATCACTCAAAAAGCAAAAGCACATAGACATAAGAGCAGTGCCCTAACCTGGTTCACTTAATGTAGGGCACACAACTTCATTGATATGCAGTCTGACCTCAAGTTCAAGAGGATCATTTAGTGTAGTTCTCTGAAGTGTTATCTGATAATACATGCAAGCAAACTATTTACATACAGCAACGTTCTTTTAGAGATACATAGTTTATGTTTCATAACTACCTAAAAACAAAATCATAATTTAACATCACGATACGAGTGCCAGGAATTACATGAGCCTCTCCTGAAATTCCTTCAAGGAAACGCTCTCCACCAAAGAACGCACGTTTAGCACCATCGTCATCTCTATGAAGAGAATGGTCATCTTCATTCTTACTCTCAGAATATCATTTAAGCATCATCATAAGCACAACAGAAGCAAGATAATGACAGTGAAAAAGCCAAATTACAAATGAGGAAAGGATTATATTTACATTGTTGCGATAGTTCTCTCAAGTTGTTTTCTGATTCAGCCATTTGCTTCTCAAGGTACTCTTTTGAGAGTAATGACTTGCCATTTTCTCCAGCTCCTCTATCTTGTCAAAACATGTAGCTGATATATATAACTCCCAAAACATGCCATTAACATGACACTGTCTTAAATTATCAGCTGCTCGTACTGTATCTCAAACGTGTGTGTGCATATAGTTAGCTTGTGGAAAATAGCAACTGTTCCATACAGAATAAAGAGATTGCAGAAAAAAGCCATCAACTTAGGTACAACAATTCATGACTCATTTACTTGTGCTATGTGAATTAAGAGCAACCGTGGTTATATTCAAATCTAACACTATGGTTATATGCAACTTATAATAACTTTATGTTTAAAATTGAGTAGCTTGCTCTTTTCCATGTAATTATCTACTCTAGAATACAAATAAACAATAGTTATATCAAGATAACAGATTAACACTAGTTAGAAGACAGCAGCAAGTAGCAAACAGTAGTAGGATTACACTAGTTATATCAAGATAAAAGCATTTATTTGACGATTCATTTGAGATTTTTTTGTTCTACATCTTCTTAATGGGTTTGTGGTCTTTTCGAGTTGCAGGCACACTTTCTCAATTATCCTACGTGTATTATTGCCAACTAGAAAGAGACAACATTTCTGGCTAAACATTCAACTTCTACCTACAATTTTATATTTAAATTCATCACGTATGTCTTCCTTTTGATGATGGCTGTCGCGTAGTCTTTAAGAAACATATGGACTGTGTTCTTTACTGAATAAGAAGACAAAGACACAACATTTCTGGCTAAAAATTCAACTTCTAATATCCAACAAATTAACTTATTGGTAATTCAGAGATAGATGCATGTACAGATGAGCAAGGATAAACCCATGAAAGTAACGTACTTCTTTCCACTACATGTGCAATATGACAGATGAATGAGCCACTCCTCACAACTAATTTGTACCAAACAGGATTATTTCCATCAAACTTGTATTGTAGTCCTAATTGAAAACCTATGACCCCCCCCCCCCCAACCCACGCACACATATTCATCTAATCAGCAATATAACCTACTGCAATAACAATGAAGTACCATATCCCCTCCCTGGAGCACCAACCTAGTAAACCAGTTTACAACGGTAAAAAGCTTAGCTTTGATTGAATTGTTGGAAAAAAACAAGTTACTACAAAGAGTTACGAAACATACAAATTTCCATATCATTAATTCTAAACAAACCATCCATGAAGAGAAAGAAGTTCCGTATTCAAATCCTCTCGACCATTCAAACCCAAAAAATCGAAAGCAGAGACGCTCATATAATGATTCGTTAAGAGAACAGTAAAGCAAAAAGAAATCAGTATATATGAGAATGGTAAATTTACCCTCCTGACAGACCAAAGTAAGCTTTTATCTGGGAGACACTCCAATAAACACTCATTCCTTCACCAGCCTCCTTGATAGCTTGCTCAATAAGAGCACGTGAAGCTACATGAGCACCAACAGATTGACCCATCTAAAAACCACCCAGATAGTGATATGTTTCATCACATGTCCTTGATATATATAGAGGGATGAGATATTCATCAACGACGAAACAAACTTATTACACTTGAGCATGAGAACACAACAAAATATTATATTTGACATTATAAACTGGGTCAGACAATTTGAGTGACCAGAAGCTGCACAAACAGTATTAAATGTTCTTTTAGAATGTTCAGATATCAAAATCAAAGCCAGAAATTAAAGGGGACTCTCCACAAATGTAAGACGACTCTGAGCTTGTTCATCTGTAAAGACTATAGAATATTACCTGAAGCAACTATATAAGTTTTGATAACTCCAAAAGGAGCCACGTTACTTATCTGCATTTGTTGACATCGTTTTAAACTATCAACTTGTACCCAAACATCTTAGTTTGGAAAGAAGAAGAGCAAGACTCATTACCTGTTAGGATCACTTCCATATTCCGCCATATGATTGCACACAAAACGAATGCCTTGTGATCGAATCGAATAACTCTTGTCTTTTTCAGTTTCATAGCACTTTGTGAAGAAATCGATGCAGCCCTACGGATATACCAGTCCTTAGTATCTGATATTACTTATCAGCGCTAGAGTGGATTCAGCCCAACAAAAGCTGGTAGGTGCTCAGGATAATCTGCAACTCAATCTATGTACCGAAGCCTCTTTAGGAAGAAGAAGTTGCAGGTTGTAAGGTGAAACAGATGGAGCAGGTTGAGAAATGTTTTCTTAGACAAATAAGTCAATGTCATTGGGTTGAATTAATAGATATAACAATAGGGTATTTCAAACCTTAATCACACAAAAGCAGGCAAGAAATAGTAGTAGTTTCATTATCGTTTGTCAATAGAGACATACTAATACTGTTTTAGAAAAGCCACCGTACGCAAAAAATGAAAATTCAAGTGAAGAGCCGTACCGATACAGTAGAAACAAGAGAGATTGAAGAAGCGAGCATATACGACTCAGAAATCCAAATTCTGCAGCTGCCACCTTTGGACTGGGAATTGGCATCAGCAATTCCACCGACAAAAGCATTTGTACTGAGCAAATCCTTGAAGCTTCTTCAACTGCAGAGCAGAGCTTTTCTTCTCCGAGCTGGTAATTAGGCAAAAGAAGGTGGAGGATCCGCCGCCACCGCCGCCGATTTCTGATGAGGGCTTTGATTTTCAATTTAGACTTCGACTGTTTGTTCGATTTGGAAGGCATTTTCTTTTAGAGAGCTAGAGGGAAAGAGAGAATGCGCAATAGAGGAAGTTGGACTATTATGTATGAGGATTTTAGGGCGGGGAAGTGGACGAACGGAAGCTTACGATACTCTACACTCTCAGAGCTTCTTCTTCGCCGACCATATAACTTGGATCGTTTGCTCCACCGCTGGCGGTAGTGGAATGACTTGATGTGACGAAGGCTGTGAATTCGCCATCGGTGTTTGAGGTTCAAGCTAGGAAATAAGGAAAGTAAGTAGGGAAATCGAAGGGATAATGAAGGCATGAAAAGAGGTGCACCCGCCTCGTTTGTTTACAGCCTTTTGAAAAAAAAATGTCCCTGTACAAGCGCTGCGACCAAAACAGCTTGCCTCCCTAAACTATTCATTAGAGGCGACTAATTACTTGCCTCCGTATTAATATAACACAATCGAGGCGACCTATTGTATCTTGCCTCTATAAATAATTTTTAAGAATATACAAAGGAGGCGAGGTGAGAGTCTCGCCTCTATTGATCGTATCAATGGAGGCAACATATAAGTCACCTCTTATGATCGCGTAGGTTGATGCAAGGCAACATACCAACGGCGGCAAGAGATTAGTGTCACCTCCATTGATCATACCAACAGAGGCCACTACCCTGGTCACCTCCATTGATAAGACAAACAGAGGCCACACCCTTACTTGCTTCTTTTGCTTTCTTTATGGAGGCAAGCTCTGGGTTGCCTCCATTGATCTTATAAAAATTGCCTCCCTTGATAAACAATGTTGTAGTGTACTTTTGTTTGTTAACTAGGATATATTATGTTGATTTTTTTCGGCTTAGTGCTTAATTATGTTAAATGTGAAGAACATCCCTTACACGTGGTTTTATGCTCTTAACAGTAATTTGCCCAAGAAAAGGGTTACAATGCGTTAACGATGAGCTTAGGTGCGTGGGAGAAGTCTTGGAGTGTGTATCCAGAGGCTAATGATTGAATCTGGACTAAAAGGAGGTGAAAACAGTCTTTCTGGTGTATTTTAGGACAGGTCCGAACCTCTGTCCAGACTTACATGCTTGGACCAACCCCTAGAGTTACCTACTAGATGTTGTTGCACCTTGTCCGGGTCTCTGTCCAGCTAAACAGACCCGCCGAACCAGACCTAGGATGAAGCTACTGTGTATTTTACGACCTGCTCCGGGTATTATTGAAATACCCTAAATATTAATTACCTTAATTAATAAGGAATTAAATGAAATGAAGGTTATAAGTACCAAATATTCATCTAATGAGTAATACTCATTATAAACATTAGTGTATAAACATATAGTCCTAAACGGACACCAAACTATATACTAACTCTCTAATCAAAGAGAGAACATTATTAAGGAGAAATAAACTCCTAAAATTAATACTACATGTAATATATTAATACATGTATTAAATATCATAAATATTACTCATTAGACTATATAAAAAATTTTATATAGTCAAACCAAATTACTAAGTACAATAACCCCTTATATACACACTAAAACAAAAATAACACATGTTACCACCTAACACATAAATTAAGTCACAAGTGTACAAACTTGATGTTCTAATATTAAGTCTAGCAACTCAAAATGGTCCCCCCACACATATGTTGGCTGGCAACTGTAGTAAGGAAAGAAGGAATTAAAAACTTAAGGAAGAATTCAAGAGAAGACAAACATGTCCCAAAGAGAATAAAGCAAAACAACTTTCCACCACACTCTTCCTTTCATTTCTCCTCACACAAAAGAAATACCACCCAGCATTCCTGCATCTCACAGCTGTACATACTGGTAAGGGGACACAAAAATCAGGCATGAAACTTTAGTAAATGTTGGGCAAAATAATGTTGAAACTATCTTGCTAACTATGGGCAGTGAACCCAATCATTGTAGTACAACAAGGTCGTATCCACAGGGACTTCGTAACTACCTAGCTAATTATAAGCTTAGTAAATATGCAAAAGGATATATACAAAAGTGCATAAATGTAAATTAGGTGTTTTGGGTTGTAACTTGAACTGAAAAATAAAGGAAAGCAATAAACACTAAACTATCTAATCTAGGATAGGTGTAGCTCGGGATAGGATATCGCACCCGTCATCCCCTTTCTACCAATTGCCGAACCTCGAACTCATAGCTAAACAACGGGAATTTAATTAATAGCCAAATCCAGGTCTATTAATCCTAACAAATTTAACGGGGACTAAATGTTCGTTCAAATCCCCAATTCAATCAGAAGCATTAAGCACAAATCTACCCTAAGTTGCAATGAGAACCTCATCTCAAAATCAGTGAAAATCGGCTAACATTGATTTAGTCCCAACGGTTTAGGTTTCTATCTCAGAATATCATTTTGATAGAATCCCACAATAATGCTAAACTAATCGGTAGGCCAAACCAACCAATTTAACACATAGAAGACAAATTGAGCAAAACCCTTAACAAATCCCGAAATCATGAGCAACGAGTTTAGAAGTCATAAACACTCAATAATCATCTTCATTAAGCTCAAAGACTAAAATAAAGCACAAACACAAGTTCAAGATTCAATAATGGAGTTTTGGGGGATTTGAGGCTTTATCCAAATCCCTAGCTACAAGTGAGTCAAGTCTCCATTAAAGCATAAATAAGAGAAAAGGGAGAAGAGATAGCCATTAATGGAGCTTGGAGGGAGGTGAGCTTCTCTTCTTCTCCTTCCTCTTCTTCTTCCTCTTCTTCTCCTTCTTTTTCTCTTCTTTTCTCTTCTCTTCTGCTCTCGCCTGGAGTCCTCCTCCCGAACTCCCCCTCTTTCCTCTCTTTTTCTCCTTTTAAAAACGCAAATCTGGGCAAAATTTCGACCCACCGACCTTGCAAGGTCGATCCTAGGGTCGGTCGGAGTCAGTAGCGATTTCGGGCGCGTTTTTAAGTTCGACCGACCTTACAAGGTCGGTCCTAAGGCCGGTCGATTCCAGTAGCTTGCAAAAACGCAAATTTGGGCAAAATTTTGACCCGACCGACCTTGTAAGGTCGGTCCTGTGGACAGGCTAACTTCAAAACGATGTATCTTCTTCGTTTTAACTCCGATTTTGGATCCATTTGCGCCACACGTTCCTCTATTCGTCTACTTTACTCCTAGCTATGTTACTCCTCCTATTTATACAATAAATGTAAAACACCAATGAAACACAAAACTAGAGGAAAACAAGCTAGAGTGGAGAAATGAGCATGCAAAGTGTTGATTAAACATATGAAATACACCCCTAAAACATGCTCATTTGGACACTCATCACACCCCCACACTTACCTTTTTGCTTGTCCTAAAGTAAAACCAAGCACCCATGCAAGTAAGGAATGCTCAAGACTAACAAACACTAACATGAATTGTAGGATAAAAGAAGAAGCAAAAAGTGATTAAAACCTTTGAGGAGTGTGAACCATCTCTTAGTGGTGGCGTGGGTGTGCTTAGGGGAAAAACAAAAACTAGAGTTTCGGGGTATGATCCGGAGTGCTTCAAAGTTCTAAAGATTAGGTAACTTGGAGAGCTTTTACCATGGCCAA
This sequence comes from Limonium bicolor, assembly GCA_023374045.1. Lineage (NCBI taxonomy): Eukaryota > Viridiplantae > Streptophyta > Magnoliopsida > Caryophyllales > Plumbaginaceae > Limonium > Limonium bicolor. The sequence continues at coordinate 331,315,137 of CM041777.1, read as the reverse complement.
CTTCTCTCCAGAATGGGCAGTGAGAAGAAAACAAAAGGAAAAATAGATTTATGCATTTGTTTCATTTTTGCATAAGAGATGAGAAGATAAAATTTTGGCATAAAGCCTTTGCATTTAAGAACACTTAACTCTCATTGTTGGTTACCAATGGCGTCTCACAAGTCCCTTAAAGGGTTTTCACAAAGAAGCACCCCTTAGCAATCCCTAAGAAAGAAGACGGAATGAACCCCAAAGCAATAAAAATCCAACCATATAAGATCACTTGGCCACACCGCATGTAAAATGCTCCTCAAAAGCAATCAAAAAGAAAAATTTGAGCATTTATCCCACAATTCATAACAGTATTTGTTCTTAATGAGAACAACTCACAACACAAGGGTCCAAGTTTTTGATTTTTGACAATCGCAAGATAAGCATGAGGGATTAAGCATTTAAGCACACAATTCACCGAAAAGGTCACTTCCCCACACTTAAATTGAACAATGTCCCCATTGTTCACCAATCAAAACCGGGGAAGGTTCCAGAAGAACTTTGCGGGAAGCAGACAAAAGGAAATCACACGGGACACAAACAAACAGTATAGCACAAAAGCTATCCCCAGATTTGCATATTCAAAATTAGAGAAGAGAGAATGAAAACTAAAAGGAACTAGTACTCCCCTGAGATCGCTATTGCTATCAGTTTGTAGAACTCCCCCACACTTGAGCTTCAGCCTCAAGTAGCGTAGCTTGGTTGCGGTGTGGACTTGAAGTTGCACCCGCATAAAACACTAGCAGCAACCAAACTACAACTGGAGTTAAGGGTTAGCAAAAACAAAACCAAAGGAGAACGAAAACAAAAACAGGAAATAAAATAGTGGAGTCGTTGTGGGCAAATATTAAAGGAAGGGGGAAATGATTACTCCCCGATAAGATGCGGATGGAAGATAGGGTGCCCGCACAATTGCTAGTGGGAGGGGTCGTTGAGGTGCTACCTTCAATCGTTGGAGATGAAGGTCCTCTTGGTAAATTTCGGCAGCGGTTCCTTTGTAATTGTTCCTAATTCTGTCCCTTTTTCAGAGGGGCTTACCTGTTTCCAAAATATTCACAACACAAACGCCACCAATTGGGCGTAAAAGGGCAAGTCCAAAGAATGCCAAAATAGCCCATTATTGAAAACAATGCAAAATCTAAACTAACGGAATTTAAAAACAAGACACGAAATGAAATCCGGGTTGCCTCCCGGTAAGCGGCCCTTCTTTAAGGTCTTTGGCTAGACCATACCACCATGAAGTCATCCGCGATCGAATATGAACGTTGAAGTCGGCTTCAATGGTGGGTTGGGCGGGCATCATCTAGCAATGAAGAACGACCTGGATCAAAAGGAAATGTGGCCTCAACACTTAGGATGTGAAAGTGTAAACTCCACCTATCGTTCATCAGGTGGAAGTGTTGAGGTGGGTGATCCTTGGTACGAGGATCAAACTGTGGTGGAGCCTCCTCTTCAAATTCAAGGATGTAAACATCCTTATCTTCAGTGAGTGGTGCAGGGTGAACTCCGGGGCGGACTTTGTCTTCAATCTTTGGTCCCGGATCAAATGGGAAGGTGGCCGCCACACTTAGTGGGTGTACGTTGAGCTTCTACCTAACTTCATTAGTGCACGGGTGGGGGCCTTGATCTTTCAAATGAAGATCAAAGTTAGTGGGCTCCTCCTCCTCAAATTCAAGGATGTAGACATCCTCGACCTCGGGGTGAGGCTCATAGGAAGAGCCGAGGTGGACATCAACTTTAGAGGGGGATGGCTCCTTGAAGTCGGTGGTGGTACTCTCCTCTATGGAGTTAGAGGGAGACAGTGTCACCTCCTTCTCAAAGTTGAGGATGTAAGCATCCTCGTGATCTTGATGGAGCACGGAGAAGGCGGGGAAATATTGGTAGCTGACTTCAGAGGGAGAAAGCTCCTTGAAGTCAGAGTGGAGACTCTCTTCTGATGAAGTGTCTTCATAGTCAAGCTGGGGCTGAAGTGGTGCTGGGCTTTCAGATTCGCATAGGGGAGGAGTTGGAAAGTAGCTCAAGTCCTCAACAGGCTGTTCCACATCATGAACTGCTTCACTCTCAAGTTGTTGCATTATTTGAGTGAGCTGAGTTTGAATTTTCATGTTGAAGGTATCTTGCTTCATGATAAAAGTATCTTGCATAGTTGGGTTAGGCTTGCAAGAAGAGATAAGATCTGACATGAGCTCCTCCAAACTGGGTGAATCAACCTTTACTGTGATCACAGGACACTGAGCACTCTCGTGGTCTCCTCCACACTCTTGGCACACAGGCCTCCGGTAGACTGAAGAGTTAAGGTCCTCCATGAGAGCTCTCAATTCTGACATCGTTGTTGGGCACTTGGGGCTCTCATGGTACTCTCCGCACCTTTGGCATACACTCCATGGGTTGGTGACTTGTGTAAACTCATGATAGTCCTCCAATCCGGTTGGTCTACTCCCATTTGGTTGGTATGTTGAGATAAAATCTACCATCATGTCCTCTAACCTAGAGCTTCCAACCTGACATTGAGAACTGTCATGGTTTCCTCCGCATCTCTCACACACACAAGCCATTGATTGTAGTTTTCTTGGCCATAAGAGTAGCCATTCCAACCTCCAGCTGGATCATAATAACCATCTATCAGCTTAAAGTTCCTACAAAGAAAAGAAAAAAATTATACACAAAAGGGTAAATAAGAAAATGAAAAATATGCACAAAAACTAAACAGATAATAAACCAGATAGTTGGACCGAAGTCCCCGGCAACGGCGCCAAAAACTTGTTGGGCAAACTAATGTTGAAACTATCTTGCTAACTATGGGTAGTGAACCCAATCATTGTAGTACAACAAGGTCGTATCCACAGGGACTTCATAACTACCTAGCTAATTATAAGCTTAGTAAATACGCAAAAGGATATATACAAAAGTGCATAAATGTAAATTAGGTGTTTTGGGTTTTTGGGTTGTAACTGGAGAAATAAAGGAAAGCAATAAACACTAAACTATCTAATCTAGGATAGGTGTAGCTCGAGATAGGATATTCACACCCGTCATCCCCTTTCTACCAATTGCCGAACCTCGAACTCATAGCTAAACAAACGAGAATTTAATTAATAGCCAATCCAGGTCTATTAATCCTAACCAATTTAACGGGGACTGAATGTTCGTTCAAATCCCCAATTCAATCAGAAGCATTAAGCACAAATCTACCCTAAGTTGCAATGAGAACCTCATCTCAAATCAGTGAAAATCGGCTAACATTGATTTAGTCCTAACGGTTTAGGTTTCTATCTCAGAATATCATTTTGATAGAATCCCACAATAATGCTAAACTAATCGGTAGGCCAAACCAACCAATTTAACACATAGAAGACAAATTGAGCAAAACCCTTAACAAATCCCCAAATCATGAGCAACGAGTTTAGAAGTCAAAAACACTCAATAATCATCTTCATTAAGCTCAAAGACTAAAATAAAGCACAAACACAAGTTCAAGATTCAATAATGGAGTTTTGGGGGATTTGGGGCTTTATCCAAATCCCTAGCTACAAGTGAGTCAAGTCTTCATTAAAGCACAAATAAGAGAAAAGGGAGAAGAGATAGCCATTAATGGAGCTTGGAGGGAGGTGAGCTTCTCTTCTTCTCCTCTTCTTCTTCTTCTCTTCTTCTCCTTCTTTTCTCTTCTTTTCTCTTCTTCTGCGTCGCCTGGAGTCCTCCTCCCGAACTCCCCCTATTTCCTCTCTTTTTCTCCTTTTAAAAACGCAAATCTGGGCAAAATTTCGACCCAACCGACCTTGCAAGTTCGGTCCTAGGGTCGGTCGGAGTCAGTAGCGATTTCGGGCGCGTTTTTAAGTTCGACCGACCTTCCAAGGTCGGTCCTAAGGTCGGTCGATTCCAGTAGCTTGCAAAAACGCAAATTTGGGCAAAATTTTGACCCGACCGACCTTGTAAGGTCGGTCCTGTGGACATGCTAACTTCAAAACGCTGTATCTTCTTCGTTTTAACTCTAAATTTGGATCCGTTTTCGCCCACGTGTTCCTCTCTTCGTCTACTTTACTCCTAGCTATGTTACTCCTCCTGTTTTTACAATAAATATGTAAAACACCAATGAAACACAAAACTAGAGGAAAACAAGCTAGAGTGGAGAAATGAGCATGAAAAGTGTTGATTAAACATATGAAATACACCCCTAAAACATGCTCATTTGGACACTCATCAGTAAACAAAAAGAAACATTAAAAGACAAACTCACCTCACATAAGACAAATCCACCTCATTTTCTCTTACACACACACAATGGAAAAATAACCCATCCCCACTCATGTCTACGGCTGTATGTGCTGGAAAAGGGATATAAAAATCAGATATTACACATTAGAAGACAATTCAACACTAAAGAAACCAACTAAAGACAAATTAGCTCTTACACACCTAAACCCACCTAGGAAAGATTTTTCCCTTCTAATACACCAACTCAGCCGTCCTCACTCCCTTGCCCATACTCCAGCACTCCTTCATCCTCTCTCAGCCGTCACCAACAGCACCATTCACCATCTTCATCTTCTTTTCATGCTTTAAGCTCTAATGGAGCTCTAAGACTCATTTCACCTCCAAACTTCAAGTTTCTTGCATCAAAATCACCCCATCCTTCCTCTATAATTCTAACCAAAAATATTAGGGAGTATGGGCCATTTATGAGCTGAAACTCAAGGAAATCAGATTGGTAAGTCAAGGTAAGAAAAATGTGCTTTAAGACACCCTTCTTCCTTTATTTATGTATATGGCTGAAATTAACTCTTCCCACTCCATCTAAGGCACCATTACTGACTTGGAGGACCCAAGCCACGTCCAAGACCAACCCATGGGCTAGGGGAACCTCTTAAGGACCTTAAGGTAAGAAAAAATGCTTTAAAACACATTTTTGCATCCCTTCAATGCTTAGTCCGAAAATGAACTTCCACTTACTCCTTTTTCTACATATTTTGACACACTTATGAAGGGTGTTTCCAGCCTTCTTCATTGAGCTAAATAGCTTCCCCAAAACACTCATTAAAAGGCTCCAAAGGAAGGTAAAATCATGAATCTCCATGGCTGTTCAAGCCCTTAATTTCCCTTGATTTTCCCCCATAAACTGAGGGTGTTATTAAGTTATGTAGGTGGCCTAAAATACCACCTGAAACCACCCAAAATCCCAAGGTAAAATCCTTCTTTAATCTTGCTTAAAAACTCCTTAAACTAAGTAACTTGTCAAAGTTATTAACTAAACTTTTGTTACATGTTATTATGCTGACCGAATGGGTCTTGGAACCACCCATGGTGTGTGGAGGCAGTAGGAACATCATCCCAAAGAGAAAACCATCTTTAAGAAGGTAAAACACTCATTTAAGGTCTTAAGGTTTATAATAGTGTTACACTTAATGTTATAAAACAAAACCTAACTTAAGGCTCCGTAAATTAGTTCCATGGAGCATAGGAGTGGCTGTGTGGACTGCCTCGTGATTTTAAACAAGGTAATGATGCTTAAAACCTTATTTATACACATTAAGGTTATTAATGTTGTAAAACCCATAGGGCCGAAAATGTGCAAGTGTTTGTGTACTGTTTGAACCATAAAAATGTGTAGAAAATTATGGTTACATGTTCAGTTGATGAACCTAGGTGCTAATGACTTATTAAAGTCAAGTTTATAAGTTAAAAATGAAAGAAAAATGATTTTTATAAGTTAAATAAAAAAATCTGTAGCAAGCCATGTATAACCTATGGTTTATGGACATTTTAATGTCATTTTAAAGTTAAGCTTATGTTATGTTGAAGGCCATGTGTTTAGGCCATTTTATTATAGTTAATTAAAGCTTTAAATATTAAATTATTAAGTTTTTGGGTGATTAAATGTATTATTTAAGTTTCTGGTACAAAGAGGTAATTTTAGTGAACATATTCACCTAGGAACATTTTGTATGAATAATGATGAAATTAGGTGTAACATAAATTAAATATAAAGTTATATTATAGTTTATAAACTTTATAAATGTTAAAATGAACATAAGACTTGCCAAGTGGGTCAAACCATAAATAAATAAAGTTTAGGGTGCAAGACAATAATTAAAACAGAATGGGGGCTGTTTAGGAATTTTAAGAACATAAAATGTGATTTTTATAAAGTTTAAACACTTAAATGTAAAACTAGAGAGATAATAGGGGTATTTTCATAATTACTGATAAATGTTGGTCAAAGGAGTGTTTGGGGGGTCAACCTTGACCATATATGGTGTTTGACCAAGTTGGAAAAAAAATAAGTAATTGATTTGGTAACTTAAATCAAGTATTAAGTTAAAAATGAAAATTATAAAACTATTTGGGGTGTTTATGTAATTTTCAAAAGTTAAGGGCTGGAATGAGGTTAATATGACCAGTAGGGGTCTGTACATAATTTTGGTGAATTTTAGGTTGATTTTGGTAATTTATAAACTAAGGGTTATAATATATAGTTTAAGTATTAAAATGTAACATTTATAAAACTTATGGGGTTATTATGTAAATAACCAAAACTTAGGGGTGGAAAATAATATTGGAACACCCTAGGGTCTGTTCAGAAATTTTCAAAATTATTTTGGGAATTTTTGGAATTAAATAAGTTAATATGTATAATATAAAGTTTTAGGTATTAAATTGTAAGTTTACATAATAAAGAGGGGTAATATGTAATAATGAGAAAGTTGTGGGTAAAAGTATAAAACTAGAAAAGAGGGGGCTGCTGTTCGAATTAAACATACATATATGTATATATGTTTGTATATTATAATGTTTTGGAATCTTAGGTTATAGATTAAATAATGAAAGGAAAAGTAACAACAAATAATATTTGTGGTGGTTTTGTAAATAATCAAAAATGAAGGGGAGGAATATTAAAATGCCGAAAGCATAAGGTTGGTTTGGAATTTTCAGAAACAATGAACAATAAAATATAAGGTTTAAAATGATATAAAGTGACTATATATTAAAGTATAAGAGAGTATATTATAAATGAATTATTATGGTATACATATACCTTATAAACAATCACATAAAAATGATGGAATTAAATTAGAAGGTTGGGGAGTATAACACATGGTTATAAACAGTGGCGGACCGGGAATTTTCAATTAGGTGTGTCAAACTTATAAATTTAGATTTAAAGTTAACAATAAGCTTTTATATAATGTTATATTGAAGTTGTGATCATATTGACAGTCTAAGGTCTACAATAAAATAAATTTCAATTATATTCTTAAAATTAGTAAAAAAACATATTATTCTTAATCAAAGTAAGTAAAGCATCATTCACGAACAAACTAAGAATACATTTAGGTTGACAAGTAGCAAATGTTAACCAACAAATTAAGTAATTAACTTAGGGCCTTTGTTGTTCTTAGAGATAAAAAAGTGGAAAGGTGGGAGTGCATAATAAATCAAGATTAGAGAAAATAAACAATTATTAGGTGAGTAAAGAAAGATACAATTAAAATATATAAGGACTAAAACAAATTATATTTTTGGCTAATTCATGAAATGCCACTTAATTAGTAGAAATTGGTAGAAATTTTGGTATAAGTTATATGTCTAGAACACAATATTCTTTTTATGGTACTGAATAAATTTTAAAAAATGAAATATTTATTTGTTTTAATATTTTATGATATTTTTATTTTTTTTCAATTTTTATTAATTTCTAAATTTTATATATTATTTTATTTTTCTATTGTATTTTGATTTTTTTGTGAATTTTTGTGAATTGTATCACACTTAGGAGCATATTGTGAACTTTAAAAGTACTTTGTTAACTAGTAGGATATTTTTGTCTTTTTTCCATCTGGTCAATGACTATAGTGGCATTTCATGGACTTTTACGAAAATATAGTGGCATTTTGTGACTTTCTTTTTTTAGTGGCATTTCATGAATTAGCCAAAAATATAGTGACATTTCATGAAATTTCCCAAAAATTTAAAAGTAAAATATAAAATACACGGATGAAGAGTGATATACAAAGTGAAATACAACTATTATTAAGGTCATTTTTTAGCTTGAACTCAATTTGTTTTACATATATTAGATGATATTTTGTAATGAAATAAACAAATTGCATTAACCATATTTGAACTCAACTCATATTTATCAACTAAACATGATCAGTTATAGCATATAAATAAATTTTAGTTTTATTATGAATTGTATGTGTGTCAGTTGACACACTACGCTCTACATTGGGTCCGCCCCTGGTTATAAACCTTATAATATAAGGGCTATGGTAATGTATAAAATACCTTGTACAACATTAAGGTGAATCCTTGATAAAAGGTTGTGAGTAAATAACACAATTAAGTACAAGTGTGTCTAACAAAGAATAAAGAATTTAATTCATTGTGGGAAGCTTTATAATTCTTATATTATGAATTTATAATACAAGGTAATGTGGTATAAAGCGATAAATAAATATCGACTATTATGAAATATTGACTTGAAGCGTTGACCAAGTCAAACTACGTTGACTAACCATCACAACTTAGTCAAGTAAATTAATTAACCAACACACACAAGATATTATACTACTGTAAGTGAAGGCATAACTTGGCTTAATGGGTCACGGTAATAAACCATATTCTATGTATGCATAAATAAGTGTATATGATTAGACATGCACGCATGTAAGTGTGTGTACGTAAACGTGTAAAAACAAATAACCATACAAGAGTATTCGGAGAATAAGTCCTACGTACTAGATATTATTACAGTATCGAATACTATCTATACATAAACTGTAAATTGTCATGACACCGTAATCCCGAGAATTAATAACAAACCCGAGTTAAACAAACAACCGACTAAGGGGTTAACTACGTGATGAAGATTAGAACCTACCTGTAATAGTTAAGCAGTCTCTGATTAGACAACTAATGTTAGAACAATACATTACAGAGATACGGGCTGCTAGATACGAGTTCGGGAGCACTAGTGGACAGACGTGACTCATCACCTTAGCGTTATTGTCGGTGAACGGTATGTGAATGTGTGGTCTGAAAACTCCGAGGGTTTCCTTGGGCACCGGACGTAATGTGTGCTTGCATGTCAGATAAATAAATGTTATGCATGTGTTTGTATGTGCTTATGTTTTCCAATCGCCAAAGCGTTTATTAACTATGCGCGTATGTTGGTCGGACATGTGATACTGATTATCACCCTAACTGTGTATGAACTTTCGGGAGAGACTCTGGATACTATCTTGTGAGAGTAAACAACTCCTAACACACTAAGTGAGGAACTTAGTTTAGAGACCCGGTATTAACAGTCTCTAGAGTGATCACTCGACCTTTGAACATCACATAGAAGATTTCTAGGTTGTGTGTAAGATCCAATAGGGCATCCAATAAAAATGTGTTTTCTCCAATAACGAGACTGAATCTTCAGGAGACTAATTAAAATACGCTAACTTATGAGAGTGTGATAATTAATTAATGAAACAATGTTCCTAAATCCTGGTCTGCATACGTTCCATCAGCAGTTGCGCATAGTGATCACTAGAGTTCTAACACCCGTTTAGGGCCTACTCTTGTTTATCTAACGAGCCGGATACCATCGTTTGTCGGAGTGTGCTACCGTTGGCACCATACCAAGGCTTCGGCCTAATGGACATCTACCACTGTAGATAAGTGAGTCCATCTACCCACGGTAGATGGCACCGGACTACTGTCCCAAAATATTAATGTGTGAGGTTAAACGGGGAATTGTCCTTAACATGACACCCGTATGTTTATGTGAGATTGTGGAAGCGGGGCTTCATGTGGTGGAAATAAACAAGTGAGACTAACTGGACTTCAGCTACCTCTTACATTACCGTCGATTCGAATTTTAATTGTTCAATTATCATGTCGTAATAGCATGTCTTGATGTGGGAATGTTTGAATACCTATTGTGTGTTTTAATTCCGTATTTACAGTTATGTTATAAGCATGTAAACGGTACAACATGAAACAAACCCATGTTAATCAAGATAGCTAAAACGACCTAAGTGGCCTAAAGGGTCTAGGATCACATTTAGCATACCAGCAGTTGGCTGAGCCTTTATGGCACCCACATTTCAGGACTTAATCGAGCTATGAAAGCCGGAGTGCGGGTCTTGGGGTAGTCAACGACGTTATTTATTTATTCACTGCACTATCAGAATTAGTTTATGTTCAATACGATGTAAATATTGGGATTACCTTAGATGCTCACTTACTTATGTATTAGTTTAAACCTAGGATGATGTAGTTATATCTCGTTCATCACTACGGTAAATTATTGTCGATGTGTTGTTATACTTCCTTTTTCTGCTTCTTTACTCGTATGGGCGAGTAATGGCATGTGACACCCGAGTGAGGATTATTAGTGTTTAACTTCCACTGTGAGACGTCTTTAATAATGCTACGAGAGTGATTATTACGCGTTTAATGTGAGGGGTGTTACAATTATACCTTGACGGAACCCGGACCCGACTGGGTATGTCTATGCTTGGTCTGGGTGTTCCTCTCAGACAGAAACCAGGACCCGAGTTTGAGAAGCAGTTGCAACGTGCCATAGCCACTTGTCTGGGTATGTGTCCTGGAGACAAACCCGGACCCTACCTGTGAGCCTCGATTTTAAACCCTATCCTATTGATTAAAGTTGATTAGGATCTAATCGGGTTTTAGGTCCACTTATAACCTAAGATTAATAACTATGTCATATAACAATAATTATTAAAACCTAAGCTAGCTCACTGGAACCTATTATGAGTCGCCACCTAATTTTAACCTAGATCAAATTAGGAAAGGAGAGTTCGGGTTCGGGGGCTTGGTATTCGACTTATTTAGGGTTCAATTACTTTCATTACCTCTAGAAGTCGTTTTTCCTCTACTTAGTTTAATTACGGCTTATTACGAGTCGTTTTAACCTAAGTGCGCGCTTCTGATTTTTTTTGTATTTTAACATTTTTTGACAGTGAAATTACCTAAACTAGGGTTTCGGAGGCAAAATTAGGTCAAATTTTGATTCCGTCCGTGCCCACGGACCTAATGTCTGAAGCCACGGACCCCAGTTAATCTAAAATAAACAGAAAAAGTCAAATTAATAAGAAAACACAATTTTGAAAAGTCCGGGGCCACGGACAAGGCGTCGTGGGCCCAGACAAAGTTGAAACCCTAGATTTAAAATAAAATTGTCCCGCCACCATCCAGGGGCGTCCGGGCTTACGAACAAGGCGTCCGGGACCCGGGACATAGCGTCCGTGGGTGCGGACAGCCCTCGGACGGCGGCATTTGGGTGGTTCCCGGTGGTGTATTTTGGCTCAAAATTTATGGGTTTGTAGCCTGAAGATTCACAAACAACCCGTTAGTAATCCAAATTTTCAATTGAAGTCGAATTAAACACACGAAACTTAACAAAAACAAGTTAATTGGGCAAGAAGCAAAAACAAATGTTAATTCAAAATCGGTAAAAAGTCAAATCGACTCCCAATTTTAACAGAGAGTAGTTAAAGTTGAAACAAAGTCAGAAAAATATGATTTCAACCTGTTTTAAACTTCGGATTTAATGTGAAATACCCCTAACCTTAAAACTTAATTAAATGATCTATTAATGATCTAAGATGGTTAATAAACATCTAAATATTATTGGGGACACTAAAAGATCTCAACAAGGCAACACCTGCCTAAAATCGGTAAAGCCAAAAATGTGCTTTAAAGCACCATAAAATTGTATGACCTCAAATAGGATCCAAAGTGGATCCCTAAGTATTATAATGAAGTAAGGAACACAAAAAACTATTCTCAAAGAAACTAAGCTCAGAAGCACCTTGCAACACAAAATGTGCACTAAACACCTTAAAGCACGTTTTTGTGTAATTGCTTTCTAAATTGGTTTTTAATGGGCTTAAAGGTTATAATTACCTTTAAATATGATAATATATCACATTATATCTTATTAGGAATTTAATTCCACAAATTTACAAATTTTTACAAATTTATATTAAAATATTAATAACCCTAAAAGGGGCCCGTTTGAGTCAACATTGAATAAGAATGGTCAAGAGGTCAAAGTTGACCCCTTGGACCCCATGGAATCGGCAGCCACAAGCATGAGGAGGTTGGATTCGCCACTTGCACATACAGGGACAAGTCTCCAACACCACTCCTTAAATTAAGGAGATTACCTTTTACCTTTCTAATATTATGGATTAAGCTATACACATTTGCTCCATGATTGATCAGCCTCCAAACCATGTGAGACCACCCCTTTCCCCTCCAATAACCGATGCCTTATCCCTTTGATGAGTCATTAGTCATTTACAAAACATAAAATAATCAAAAGTTACTCTTTCAATTATTAAGGCTCATTTCAATCATTCCCTTGCTTCTTGCTCCATCCCAGCCGATGCAGCAGCTCTTCCAAACCCTCTCAAGCTTTGTTCTTGAGCATGGAAGACAAATCTAACTCTTAAGCTCCTAAGGTAATGTTTTTAAGGCATATTTTAGCTCTTTTTCTTCATCTCTTCACTACCTACACTTAGATCTCGTGACTTATCACTTCCTATGGCTTATTCTCAGTATTTTTGACCTTGAGCAACAACCAAACTCGGCTGAAACAAGTTAAGGGACCAAAGTTTCCCAAACTTGCATTTTAAGGTAAAAACATACCTTAAGCTTCTCCTTTCTCCATCCAGTTTGCTTCCCTTGATTTTTATGAGTTTATACACTCATAATCTTCCTAATTACATGTTCATCCAGTTGGTTAGCTATTTGGAGCAAGGGTGGCCGAGATCTAAAGCAAATACCCTTCTTTAAGGCATTTTCCAAGGTAAAACCTAATACCAAGGCAGCTTGTTGTTGTCTAGCTATTTCTTATGTCTATATGGTGAATTTAACACCTTGTGGTGTGTTTAATTCAGGCCGAATCCCTTTGGAAGTTCCCTTGCATTTTAAGGTGATTTTTGCCTTAAATCTTACATTAATTGTTCCTTATGGTTAAGCTCAAGCTTGGAGTATAACCATATCTTATTTTGGTGTATTAAACATGTCTAAATGATGTGGTGAATTTTCCTTCAAGTTTCCGAGTTCATACAAGGAGAAATCAAGGTATAAACACCTTAAAACTTATGATTTTATGAATTCTTAGCATATATATTAATTATGCCGAGAGTGGAGTTAAACATATGGGTTATATTGACCTAAAAATGGAAAAAATGACTAAGATAAATTAAGCTAGTCATTTAGAGATTTAATTAACATAATGGTCAAATTATGACATTATGTGGAAAAATAAATAAACTATGGTGAGGCCGTGAGTTTATTGTAAAAATTGAGCAATTTATGTGTAATTTTATGTAATAAAGCAAAGTTGTAATAAGGCCATGTCATTAGGCCATTTTAATTTAAGTTTATAAGCTTATTTAGTTAGATTTATGCTTATACAATTAAGTTTGGGGCCAAACCGTAATTACTGGAAAAATATAAAGCCGTGGGCTTAATTTAGAGGAATTTAGTTTTTTTAAATGAATTTAATAAAAAATTATAACATTTTATAAAGTTTTGTGTCAAAATTGTAAAAATGGAAAAGTATAGGGTATGTTTGGTAATTACCGGGAGTTTGGGTCCAATTTGGTATTAGAAGTCAAAGTTGACTATATAGGAGACTTTGACCAAGTTTGGAGAATTTTAGAAATTAAAATACTACCTTATATTAAGATAGTTATTAAATTGTAAAAGATTTATAAGAGATGGGGCTATAATGTAATTTCCGAAACTTTGGGGTACTAAATGGGATTTAGTACAGTCCTTAAGTTATTAGGAATTTTTAGAAGTTTATTTGGTTAAATTTGGAGTTTATATGAATTATACCACATTGAACTTGGAAAAAAAACAAACCTTAGAAAAATAAATACTAAGGTGAGATGTATAATACATGATAAAGAATCATACATGCAATATAGAAACAAACTATATGATGTACAATATACGTTAAGTTACATGCGATAACAAAGTTCAACAATAAGTATGTTAATATACGAGACAAGACTACGCATGTAATATAACATTTTTCCAATCTCGAGTTAAGCCGAAAACCCGACAAATTGACAGTTAATAACGGGGGATTAACCGGGAGTATTAGTGACGGTACGGGGTACCGTAGAGTTGTGTTGTTATACGGGATGCTAATCAGTAGCGTTATGTATTGTTTAGACTGTTAGAGACGACACACGGAGCATAGGATCTTGCTGATTCATACTCCACCGTAATACAATCAGGGTGAACGGTATGTTGTTATGTGTCTCTGATTGTCTCTGAGGGCTTCCTCAGTTCAGACTTCTGTGTGATCTGTGATAAGATTGTTTGTCTGAATGTGTTAATTAATATGCATGAATTGTATATTTATAGCTGCTTATTATTTACTGTTGTTGAGTTAACAGTATTGGTTCGTATATATGAACCTATATATATATAAAGCGAACTAGCGGCTATGGTGCTATCTTATATGAAATATAAGGATCGTCAGAAAAACGTTGTAGCACTAGGATAATAAGATATACATATTATCCGAGACTTTATACGGAGCATTGGCCTTTTAAACGCCGCTCTCGTATCTAACACTGGATCCCGAGTTTACAGACTCCGGATTGGACTAATGACCTTAGTCTGCTGTGTTAGAAAAAAAGGTAATGCGATGCGATGGTATAATTAATTAATGAAAGATAATAAAGCCAAGAGGATGTGGCTCTTGGTGCGCGCTGTGATCACAAAAACGATACCAGGATGTCCGCGTACGGGTCCGTAAGTATCAAGAAAATTTCCCGTGAGCTAGAATGGCTCGTTGGTCGGAGACTCTACCGTTGGAGTGGCTACTGCCGTGGGTGACCCGCCATAATATGGGTAATTAGAGACACGTCGTTTTTAACGAGACGTCACTAGGTATAACTGAACACTTAATACAGTTGAGACTTGTACAGTGGCGAACAATATTGGTTTCTACACCATGGACGAGAATTAATACTTGTTTATTATTCTCGTTGTTTCGCTTTGTTGTTCATTGGTTATACTTGTGGTATATTAGTGTGTTGATGGTTGTGTTATTGTATGGATATTACTGTTAATTGTTTTACAGTTTAAATATTAAAACGGTATTGCATGTAACGAATCTCATGCTCTCGACCAATTAATTGAGGGGTTTGAGGAGGCATGACGGGGCATGTGATAACATACTCAGCAGGGGCTGATTCCATACCACAAACCATTTTTATTTCAGGAGATTAGCTGGTGGGTCGACGCGGGGCGCGACGGTTGTGATATTACTGTTGGTTAAGACTTGGTACGGTTGATACTAATGGTACTTTGGACTCGGGTTGTGTAAACCGAGGTGTATTTTGGTTAGATGCTCACGAGTACGGTCTGTAATAATCGGTTGTTGTTGGATTTGTTTTAAATTGTTTAAGTACTACTATCTATCTCTTGTGGTCACTGCGGGAATACGTTTCGCAAGTTGATTATCAGGTAATTCGTTATCACCCGTATGGGCGAGTGATAACAGTGACACCATTAGAGCGACAGTCTGTTATTTACCGCTGCGATTTATTTATTATGTGCGACATTTAGGATAATTAGGAGCCGAATTAGTAGGGGTGTTACAAAAGTGGTATCAGAGCGGAGTACCGCTCTGATTACAAGAGATAGTAGTTTAAGTACCGTGAGCTTAGGTTATTCACACCAGTACCAAGGAGATAGTTGTAAATGATTAGTTAGGAGATTGTCGGGGACAATGTGTTTTTGCCTTTAGGGCTATGTGAACTTGGTTGGAAAGTACAGTGTTTATACCAAGAGCTGACTTTGATTCTGAATTCTTCAGATGTCTTCCGGAAGACGTTCACTGGCAGAGGCAGAGGAGGTGGTGGAAGAGGCGGCGGGCCTGGAGGAGGTCCTCCTGAGGCCCCAGCCGTGGGCGTTGCTGAGACGGTAGCTGCCGTCTTTGCTCAGCTAGCCCTGATGGGGGGTGTCCAGATAGGAGCACCACCTGTAGTCCCACCCGTACCCGCACCGAGAGAGCCGAATTGGCTAAAGAGCGTTGCTGACACGCGAGTACCTACCTATGACGGAGTAGCTGACCCCACCGTCCTGGAGAGATACATTGTTGAGCACGAGAAGGCCTTCGATGCCATTCATGTGCCTGCTGAGCACCGGGTCGGTATAGCAGCCTTTCATCTGAGGGACGCCGCCAGCACTTGGTGGAGGTCCGTGAAGGCACACTACACCGCTATAGAGGGTTTTGGTTGGACAGGCTTTGTGGAATTACTGAGAGAGAAGTACTATCCTGCTCATTTGAAGCAGAGGAAGCGGGAAGAGTTCGAGGCCTGAGGCAGGGTAGTCTGACAGTAGATCAGTACTACTCCTCTTTTATTGGGCTCTTGGACTTTGTCCCGGGAGTTGTTTATTCTGATACTGTGAAAGTGGAGAAATTTAGAGGCGGGTTGCGTTATGCTATCAAGGCCGCCATGGGTGCTGCCTTATACCCTACGATCCAGGTAAAATTAGTTGACAGATTATACCTTGTAACTCAGTTTGATATATTACAAGTTCGGGGAACTCATTGATGCATTATAGGAATGCTACGAAGCTGTTTCTCGGACCGAGCTGTTGGTGAACAGCCGGGAGGACAGCCAGGGGCAGAAGCGTAAGGCCCCCGAGAAGGCGGCGGAGGTTGGGGCTGGAAGCGGAAGCAGCAAGGGTTGGAAGTAAGAACCACCTTTAAGTTATTTAATCCATTTAAATTACTTACTTGCTGCCTGCTTTTATACCTGCTATTCCTGACACTTTGACGATCACAGGAAGAAAAAGTTCTCCTGGAAGGAGAAGAAGAAGGAGCAGGCCAGCCAGAAGGGCAAAGAGTCCCGATGCTGACCGGGCCTACCTACGATGTCCAGCCTCTTAGATCTGCACCCCCTAAGGGTAAGCGATCTAACCTTGTGAATGAGTTGTGTACTATACTATCCATTACCATCCTTGTATTAATCTGAGTGTGATATGATAATAGGTTCTGCACCCCAGCGCCACTTTCACTGCAAGCGCTGTGGTAAAGACCACCCGGGTGTTGACTGCACCGGGCAAGCGGTGGACTGCCACCATTGTGGAAAGAAAGGCCACAGGTCGTTCGAGTGCTTTGCTAATCCAGAGAGCCGAGCGTACCGCCCGCCGAAGGGGACTCAGAGCGCACCTACTGGAGGAGGTGGAGCTCGAGGTGGCCAGAGGGGGCCGGCGCCCCAAGCCCAGAGGGGGCAGCAGCAGCAGCAGCCGCACAGCAGAACCAGAACCAGAGGAACCCGCCGGGCAACCGTGTGCTGAATGCAGCGGGAGCTTCAGGCGCTGGCACTAGTACCCAGCGCGGTGAAGGTTAGCATTTGAAACCTTAACCATTGTATGAGAGCATGACTAAGTGTTAAACGCTTTACCTTAGCATGAATGCGTGTTTTAATTACCGCTTTAGATAAACAACTTATCTAGGAAACCTGTTACCTCTTAGGAGACTTCGACATCTGCTATCCCACACTTACAAGACAGAGATCACCTAGACCCGTGGAAGAAAGACGGGAGTACCCTAGTGAGTTGTGTCATGTGGTCAGACCGGGCATGATACTTCTCAGAGAGTTCCTAACCCTAGATGAGCAAATCGCCATAGTGAGTGAGTGTAGAGCTTTGGGTAAGGGCATAGGAGGATTTTATACCCCTGTATTTAATAGTGGTTCTAAAATGAAACTACACATGATGTGCTTAGGGAAAGATTGGGATCCACAAGCTAGGGTTTATCGAGAGGTGAGGATGGTAGGTGGCGTATCATACCTAGGATACCTGAGAGTTTCCTAACCTTGGTGAGAAACGCAATGGATATTGCTCAAGACTGTGAGTTTTCCATTACCCGACATGACACCTGACGTTTGCATCATCAACTACTACGAGCAGGGAGGAAAGCTTGGGATGCACCAGGACCGTGATGAGACGACCGAGTCCATCACCAGAGGAATACCGGTTGTGTCATTCTCCATCGGCGATGATGCTGAGTTCATCTATGGAGACCAGAAGAGGATGGATCTAGCAAGCAAGATCATCCTCAAGTCTGGGGATGTGTTGGTATTTGGTGGAGAGGCGAGGCTTGTATACCATGGTATTAAGATTAAGCTCAATACCGCCCCACCAGCCTAGTGAATGATACCCACATCCGACCTGGCCGTTTAAATTTGACTTTCAGACAGTACTGATGTAATAACAGTGGCTAAGTGTGTAACCTTGTATAAAACAGTTGAATGAATGAAATAAGAGTTTTTATACTTTCAAGTATATGTGTTCAGTTTGTTGATACCATTAATTCATAACTTCAGGCTACGGAAATGGAAAGGAGGGTACCATCTGCATCCTAGATATGGCGCAAGCCAAGGAGTCCGGTAATGTCATCACAGGTATGACAATTACAACCGACAGTAGATTACTGATTCATTGAGACTCGATGCTGATACGAGAGATGATCTCAGGTACCTTTCCTGTTGATGGTGTTAGTGCTTCCGTATTGTTCGACTCAGGGGCTTCACATTCTTTTATTTCCTCGGCATTTGCTAAGAAGCTGGGGGCTGCCCCCGAACAGCTTTCTGACTTTTCAGTCACCCTTCCATCGAAGGAGAAAGTAGGTTGCACCAGGCAGTACTTAGGGTCGGAGATCAGCATTATGAATGAGACTTTTCCCATCGATTTGATTGAGTTTAAGAACTTGGGCTTCGACATTATAGTGGGCATGGATTGGCTGCAGAAGCATAAGGGCCGCCTTCATTGTGCAGAGCATCGACTACTACTGAAGGGGCCGAGCGGCAAGACAGTGTCATACCGCAGTGTGAGGAGAGAGCCGACTGTCAAGATCGTGTCAGCATTGTCCCTGATGAAGGACGTTAGGAAGGGCCGACAAGCCTTCCTCTGTTATGTACAGGACACGAGACAGTGCGACGAGATGGATGTAGACATTCCAGTCGTGGCAGACTTTCCCGATTTGTTTCCTGATGAGTTGCCAGGCATGCCACCTGTGCGTGAGGTTGAGTTCGCCGTCGACTTATTGCCAGGTACGGGCCCTATTGCTAAGGCACCCTACCGTATGGCACCGGCTGAGATGAGGGAGCTGAAGGCAGCTGGAGGACCTCCTCGACAAGGGATTCATTCGACCTAGTGTTTCTCCTTGGGGTGCTCCAGTATTATTCGTCAAGAAGAAGGACGGCAGTATGCGACTCTGCATCGACTACCGCGAGCTTAATGCGGTCACGGTCAAGAACAAGTATCCGTTGCCACGGATTGATGACTTATTTGACCAGTTGAGAGGGGCCAGTGTGTTCTCAAAGATAGATCTCAGATCTGGCTACCACCAGATTAGGATTGCAGAGGATGACATAGAGAAGACAGCTTTCAGGACACGGTATGGACACTACGAGTTCACCGTTATGCCATTCGGATTGACGAATGCGCCAGCCATATTCATGGATTTGATGAACCGTCTCTTTAGAGAACAGCTTGATAGTTCAGTTGTTCTTCATCGACGATATTCTGATCTATTCAAAGACCAGGAAGATCATGAGTTACATTTGAGACAGGTTTAATATTATGAGAGAGAACCAGCTGTATGCCAAGCTCTCTAAGTGTGAGTTCTGGTTGACAGCGTGTCATTTCTAGGACACATTATATCAGCAGCGGGATATCTGTAGACCCTGCTAAGATTGAGGCAGTAAGAGTTGGCCAGGCCAAAGACAGTTACAGACGTCCGTAGCTTTCTGGGTTTGGCCGGTTATTATCGAAGGTTCGTGAAGGACTTCTCCAAGGTGGCCAAACCAATGACTAATCTCATGAAGAAGGAGTCCCAGTTCTTATGGTCTGCAGAGTGTGAGCAGTCCTTTCAGACGCTGAAGGATCTCCTGACATCGGCACCCGTTCTTACTATCCTGAGGGCACCGATGGGTTCGAGGTATATTGTGATGCCTCTGGAACCGGTCTAGGCTGTGTGCTTATGCAGCAAAGGTAGTTGCCTACGCATCCCGACAGCTGAAAAGCATGAGGTGAATTACCCCACACACGACCTTGAGTTAGGCGCAGTAGTCTTCGCTTTGAAGATCTGGCGACATTATCTTTACGGTGTGACAGTCACTATCTACTCTGATCACAAGAGTTTACAGCATCTCTTCTCTCAGAAGGAGCTGAACATGCGACAGAGAAGATGGGTCGAGTTCTTGAAGGACTACGACATAGACCTGAGGTACAAGGAGGGCAAGGCGAATGTAGTAGCCGACGCCCTGAGCCGCAGAGCTCATTCATTATTTACACTATTAGCGAGCAGCAGTATGATTGATGAGATACGAGCTGCACAGGAGAGTGACAGTACATGGAGAGTATCAGCAGAAAATGCTAGAGGGTTTTTGAGAGTCAGAAGTATGACTTCGAACTGTGTGATGATGGCATGATTCGACTGAATGGCCGGTTATGTATTCCAGAGTCTTCTCCAGATTTGAAGGAGAAGATACTCCAGGAGGCTCATTGCTCGTCCTTATCCGTCCACCCCGGTTCTTCGAAGATGTACAAGGACTTAAAGGTCCATTTCTGGTGGAGCGGGATGAAGAAGGATGTAGCTGACTACGTGACTAGATGCTTGACCTGTCAGAAGGTTAAGTTTGAGCATAGGAGACCCGGCGGTTTAGTGCAGTCTATGCCTATTCCTTGCTGGAAGTTCGAGGACATCTCGATGGATTTCGTTGTCGGTCTCCCACCGACTAAGGGAGGACTGAACACGATTTGGGTCATTGTGGACCGTCTGACGAAGGTGGCAAAGTTTGTGGCTATGAAGGATACCTGGAAGGTCCCGAAGTTAGCGGACTTGTTCCAGAAGGAGGTGATCCGGCACCATGGGGTGCCAAAGACCATTGTATCTGATAGGGACCCTCGATTTTTGTCTAGATTCTGGGGTCAGGTTCAGGAAGCCTTGGGTACGAAGTTGAAGCTTAGTACGATTCCATCCACAGACCGACGGTCAGAGTGAGAGGACCATCCAGACACTGGAGGACATGCTGAGAGCATGTGCCTTAGATTTTCAGGGGAGTTGGTTAGAGCGACTACATCTGATAGAGTTCGCCTACAACAACAGCTACCACTCCTCGATACAGATGCCACCGTTTCAGGCACTATATGGTAGACCATGTAGGACTCCTTATGCTGGGATAAGGCCAGCGAGAATACGCTTCTAGGACCTGAGTACCTAGAGCAGATTAAGGAGGATGTCCTACAGATTCGTAAGAACATGAAATCAGCTCAGGACCGGCAGAAATCATATGCAGACACCAAGAGGAGGGACATTGAGTTCACTACTGACGACATGGTATTCCTCAGAGTGTCACCCATGAAGGGGATATTCCGGTTTGGGCAGAAGGGCAAGTTGAGCCCAAAGTATGTTGGACCTTATGCGATTAGGGAGCGAGTGGGCCCGTTAGCCTACAGACTGGATTTGCCAGCAGAGCTCGGGAGGGTGCACGACGTCTTTCACGTTTCACAGTTGAAGAAGTATGTGCCCCACCCATCGCACGTGTTACAGCCAGAGACTTTAGAGTTGGACCCCGCTCTACGATATGAGGAAGTACCACTCCGCATTCTCGATACGAAGACGAGGCAGACTAGGAACAAGACCGTTAGCATGGTCAAGGTTCTCTGGTCGAACCATGAGGTGGAGGAGGCTACATGGGAGTTAGAGGACTCCATGAGAGCGAAGTATCCCGCACTCTTCGAGTAGTAGCTGTGATACTTGTACGGGTTCGTGGTCAAACCCTTTTTAAGGGGGGTAGACACCACTTGGCTTGCGCATATGTTATGCATTAGGTCTTGTTTGTGGTGTGTTTTTGGTTGTATGCTGCGTCATACATGTTTGTTTGGATGATTGTATGTTTAATACATCTTATGTATGTGCCTTAGTGCACCTGTTTGAATATATATATAGTACCGCTGAGTACTTTTGTTGATGAGTTGGATGTGCACCTTGTTTAGTGCTGTGATATGAATGAGTTTATACCATGAGTTTGGCTATTTGATATATGCTGTATGTATAGACTAGGTCTGAACCTAGTGGGAGTTACTCCCTAGCGCTTAGTGGAACTTGATTCCTTAGGTGAACTGTAGATGATTAAGGACTTCGGGACGAAGCCTTTTTAAGGGGGGTAGACTGAAATACCCCTAACCTTAAAATTTAATTAAATGATCTATTAATGATCTAAGATGGTTAATAAACATCTAAATATTATTGGGGAACAATCTAAAAGATCTCAACAAGGCAAAACATGCCTTAAGATCGGTAAAGCCAAAAATGTGCTTTAAAGCACCATAAAGATTGTATGACCTCAAATAGGATCCAAAGTGGATT
The DNA here is from genome assembly GCA_023374045.1 of Limonium bicolor. Classification (NCBI taxonomy): domain Eukaryota; kingdom Viridiplantae; phylum Streptophyta; class Magnoliopsida; order Caryophyllales; family Plumbaginaceae; genus Limonium; species Limonium bicolor. Next base: position 331,292,669 of record CM041777.1, on the reverse strand, counting down.
CCTAAGTATTATAATGAAGTAAGGAACACAACAAAACTATTCTCAAAGAAAACTAAGCTCAGAAGCACCTTGCAACACAAAATGTGCACTAAAACACCTTAAAGCACGTTTTTGTGAATTGCCTTCTAAATTGGTTTTTAATGGGCTTAAAGGTTATAATTACCTTTAAATATGATAATATATCACATTATATCATATTAGGAATTTAATTCCAGAAATTTACAAATTTTTACAAATTTAATATTAAAATATTAATAAAACCCTAAAAGGGGGCCCGTTTGAGTCAACATTGAATAAGAATGGTCAAGAGGTCAAAGTTGACCCCTTGGACCACATGGAATCGGCAGCCACAAGCAAGAGGAGGTTGAATTCCCACTTGCACATACAAGGGACAAGTCTCCAACACCACTCCTTAAATTAAGGAGACTACCTTTTACCTTTCTAATATTATGATTAAACATACACTTTGCTCCATGATTGATCAGCCTCCAAACCGTGTGAGACCACCTTTCCCCTCCAATAACCGATGCCTTATCCCTTGATGAGTCATTAGTCATTTACAAAACATAAATAATCAAAAGTTGCTTTTCAATTATTAAGGCTCATTTCAATCATTCCTTGCTCTTGCTCCATTCCAGCCGAGCTCACTCTTCCCAACCCTCTCAAGCTGTTCTTGAGCAGGAAGACAATCTAACTCTTAAGCTCCTAAGGTAATGGTTTAAGGCTATTTTAGCTCTTTTTCTTCATCTCTTCACTACCACACTTAGATCTCGTGACTTATCACTTCCTATGGCTTATTCTCAGTATTTTAGGTTTGAGAACAACCAAACTCGGCTGAAGCAAGTTAGGGACCAAGGTTTCCCAAATTTGCATTTTAAGGTAAAAACATACCTTAAGCTTCTCTACTCTCCATCCGATTTTCTTCCTTTGATTTTTATGAGTTTATACACTCATAATCTTCATATTTACATGTTCATCCAGTTGGTTAGCCATTTGGAGCAAGGGTGGCCGAGATCTAAAGGAAATACCCTTCTTTAAGGCATTTTTCCAAGGTAAAACCTAATACCAAGGCAGCTTGTTGTTGTCTAGCTATTTCCTATGTCTATATGGTGAATTTAACACCTTGTGGTGTGTTTAATTCAGGCCGAATCCCTTTGGAAGTTCCCTTGCATTTTTAAGGTGATTTTTGCCTTAAATCTTACATTAATTGTTCCTTATGGTTAAGCTCAAGCTTGGAGTATAACCATATCTTATTTTGGTGTATTAAACATGTCTAAATGATGTGGTGAATTTTCCTTCAAGTGGCCGAGTTCATACAAGGAGAAATCAAGGTATAAACACCTTAAAACTTATGATTTTATGAATTCTTAGCATATATATTAATTATGCCGAGAGTGGAGTTAAACATATGGGTTATATTAACCTAAAAATGGAAAAAAATGACTAAGATAAATTAAGCTAGTCATTTAAGAGATTTAATTAACATAATGGTCAAATTATGACATTATGTGGAAAAATAAATAAACTATGGTGAGGCCGTGAGTTTATTGTAATTGAGCATTTATGTGTAATTTTATGTTTAAGCAAGTTGTAATAAGGCCATGTCATTAGGCCATTTTAATTTAAGTTTATAAGCTTATTTAGTTAGATTTATGCTTATATAATTAAGTTTGGGGCCAAACCGTAATTATGGAAAATATAAAGCCGTGGGCTTAATTTAGAGGAATTTAGGGTTTTTAAATGAATTTAATAAAAATTATAACATTTTATAAAGTTTTGTGTCAAAATTGTAAAATGGAAAAGTATGGGGTATTTTGGTAATTACCGAAAGTTTGGTCCAATTTGGTATTAGAAGTCAAAGTTGACTATATAGGAGACTTTGACCAAGTTTGGAGAATTTTAGAAATTAAAATACTACCTTATATTAAGATAGTATTAAATTGTAAAAGATTTATAAGAGATGGGGCTATAATGTAATTTCCGAAACTTTGGGGTACTAAATGGGATTTAGTACAGTCCTTAAGTTATTAGGAATTTTTAGAAGTTTATTTGGTTAAATTTGGAGTTTATATGAATTATACCACATTGAACTTGGAAAAAAAACAAACCTTAGAAAAATAAATACTAAGGTGAGATGTATAATACATGATAAAGAATCATACATGCAATATAGAAACAAACTATATGATGTACAAATATACGTTAGTTACATGCGATAACAAAGTTCAACAATAAGTATGTTAATATACGAGACAAGACTACGCTTGTAATATAACATTTTTCCAATCTCGAGTTAAGCCGAAAACCCGACAAACATTGTCAGTTAATAACGGGGGATTAACCGGGAGTTATTAGTGACGGTACGGGGTACCTTAGAGTTGTGTTGTTATACGGGATGCTAATCAGTAGCGTTATGTATTGTTTAGACTGTTAGAGAGACACACGGAGCATAGGATCTTGCTGACTCATACTCACCGTAATACAATCAGGGTGAACGGTAGTTGTTATGTGTCTCTGAATTGTCTCTGAGGGCTTCCTCAGTTCAGACTTCTGTGTGATCTGTGATAAGATTGTTGTCTGAATGTGTTAATTAATATGCATGAATGTAGTGTATTATAGCTGCTTATTTTACTGTTGTTGAGTTAACAGTATTGGTTCACATATATGAACCTATATATAAAACGAACTAGCGGCTATGGTGCTATCTTATATGAAATATAAGGATCATCGGAAAAACGTTGTAGCACTAGGATAATAAGATATACATATTATCCGAGACTTTAATACGGAGCATTGGCCTTTTTAAACGCCGCTCTCGTATCTAACACTGGATCCCGAGTTTACAGACTTCGGATTGGACTAATGACCTTAGTCTGCTGTGTTAGGGAAAAAAAAGGGTAATGCGATGCGATGGTATAATTAATTAATGAAAAGATAATAAAGCCAAGAGGATGTGGCTCTTGGTGCGCGCTGTGATCAAAAAAACGATACCAGGATGTCCGCGTACGGGTCCGTAAGTATCAAGAAAATTTCCCGTGAGCTAGAATGGCTCGTTGGTCGGAGACTCTACCGTTGGAGTGGCTACTGCCGTGGGTGACCCGCCATAATATATGGGTAATTTAGAGACACGTCGTTTTTAACGAGACGTTGTCACTAGGTATAACTGAACACTTAATACAGTTGAGACTGTACAGTGGCGAACAATATTGGTTTCTACCCATGGACGAGAATTAGAACTTGTTTATTATTCTCGTTGTTTCGCTTTGTTGTTCATTTTGTATACTTGTGGTTATTTACGTGTGTTGATGGTTGTGTTATTGTATGGGTATTACTGTTAATTGTTTTACAGTTTAAATATTAAAACGGTATTGCATGTAACGAATCTCATGCTCTCGACCAATTAATTGAGGGGTTTAAGGAGGCATGAGGGGCATGTGATAACATACTCAGCAGGGGCTGATTCCATACCACAAACCATTTTTATTTCAGGAGATTAGCTGGTGGTCGACGCGGGGCGCGACGGTTGTGATATTACGTTGGTTAAGACTTGGTACGGTTTGATACTAATGTTACTTTGGACTCGGGTTGTGTAAACCGAGGTGTATTTTGGTTAGATGCTCACGAGTACGGTCTGTAATAATCGGTTGTTGTTGGATTTGTTTTAAATTGTTTACGTACTACTATCTATCTCTTGTGGTCACTGCGGGAACACGTTTCGCATGTTGATTATCAGGTAATTCGTTATCACCCGTATGGGCGAGTGATAACAGTGACACCATTAGAGCGACAGTCTGTTATTTACCGCTACAATTTATTTATTATGTGCGACATTTATAGGATAATTAGGAGCCGAATTAGTAGGGGTGTTACATAATGAGACTCTTCACATCGTGGATCTTTTGGTGCTTCGTTGATGCCGGTTCTGGATTGACTTCGAATTGAGCTTCTGACTCCTTCTTCTCTTATGTTGTTAAGGACGTGTTTCTTCTGTTTTTATGGTGTTTTTGTGTGTTTTGGTGCTTGGAAGTTCAATGGGAGAAGAAAAGATGAGTTTTTGGTGATTTCGGGGTGATTTCTGCAGTGTTTCGGTATTGATTTGAGGCTTGGAAGTGTAAAAACGTGGAGAGAAGGTTGGTGGCTATGTTTTCTGACTCTTGAGGTGTTCTCCTCTGCCCTAGTTCATTTTTGGAAGGTCCTTTTATGGAAAGATCATGGCCATGTTGATAGAACAAGATCTTTATCTAAAATCCTGATTTTATGCTCTAAGGGAATCTGATTTTTTAGAATATGCTGCAGGCCGAGAAAAATTATGAAATTTTAACTGAAGGTAAAGGATGATTTTTTAGAATTTTTAGAGTTGGAATCAGATTATTTCGATAAATAACCGATTAGATAAAAATCTCACAATCTGGAATCTCCCATAATTCATAACTTATGATTGGAAAGTCGAAATAACGAAATTCAAACGGAATTAGTCTCTAAATATCATCCTATATCTTGTGCTAAAATTTCATGATATTTTGTTTTGATTTCGGTATTTTCCAAAGGTGAGAAAATTGCAAAAATGATTGAATTTCTCTTTTAAATTTTGGGCTAAGGTTCCAAATAAGATCATTTCAGGTTTATGACTGTATGTAGTCATGCGAACCATGTGACAATTGTATTTTAATTTTGGAAACCTTTTAATTTCTATTTTGAGGCTATTTCTGTGTTAATTATTAAAGAAATTAGCTTATAATATGATTAAAAGCTAAATTTCGAATAAATATTATCAGGAAAAGTAATGAAATACCTTTATAATGACTATATTTGGAAGTGTTTGAGATAATGAACAAGTCATATGAAAATAGAAAATCCCGAGAATGTCCTTGGAAAATCCTGCATTGGTGCATTTTGACCATTTTGCCCTTTGTAACACGTATGCCTTAGAGACTACTCCGAGGGGGTTGAAATTTTGGGTATAACACTACCCCTAATTCAGTGCCGCATCGGTTAAGAAGAGAACAGAAACATAAAGATCTATTTTCAAAACAGACGAACACAACGCATCATACGGAGGATAGAGGAGGCATTTGACAAGGAGCAAGAGCGGAGAATTGGATTCTTCATCGGTTCCACTACAGAGATTTGGTGACATTTTCTCTTTCTTTTATTGTTTTTTCTATTTCTTCTATATCTGAGTAGTTAGTTTGACTATTGGTTTGCTATGGATCTCTAGTTTAAGAATTCAACTTTCTTTGTGAGTTATATGATTCAATATAAAGTGAAGTACTTTATTTTGTTTCAGGGGAAATTTCATGAAACACCATTATATTTTTGGCTAATTCATGAAATACTTCAAAAAAAAAGTCACAAAATGTCACTATATTTTTGTAAAAGTCCATGAAATGTCACTATGTCATTGACCATAAAAAAGACAAAATACCCCTACTAGTTAAAAAAGTACTCTTAAAGTTTACAATACGCCCATAAGTGATCAAAAATTCATGAAAAAATTCAAAATACTATACATATTTAGATATCGATAAAAAAGTATAGAAAATATTATAATTTCATGAAATGCCACTATATTTTTGGCTAATTCATGAAATGCCCAAAAAAAAATGAAAGTCATGAAATGCCACTATATTTTTGTAAAAGTCCACGAAATGTCATTATGTCATTGACCTGAAGCAAAAAAAGACAAAAATACCCCTACTAATTAATTAACAAAGTACTTCTAAAGTTCATAATATGCCCCTAAGTGTTAAAAATTCACAAAAAATTAAAAATACTATAAAAATATAGATAACTATAAAAACAATATTTAAAATATTCTAAAAATTATAAAAAATTGAAGATAAAATAAAAAAATATATGAAAATATCATAAAACATTGAAAAAGTAAATATTTCTTAGATTTTTTTAAAAATATCTAGTACCATAAAATAGAATGTAGAGTTTTAAATACATAACTTATACCAATTTTTATACCAATTCATACCAACATAGTACCATAATTTATACCAATTATTTACCATAAATTTTTGAATTAGTTTTTTTCTACCAATTTAAACTATTATTTTTAACTAAATTTAGAAAATTATTTTTTAAAAATTTATATTCTATTTTGCATATGACTTTTTCCCATAATATAATTTATTTTGAATAAATAATTCAATTGATAAAAAAGATAATTTGAAAAAGTGTATGGTACAAATTATGGTAATGAATTGGTACTAGTTATGATGCTAGATTGGTTGAAAAAATGGTATAAATTATGTGTTTGAACTTCTATATTCTTTTTTATGGTACCATATAAGTTTTAAAAAATCTAAGAAGTATTTACTTTTTTCAATGTTTTATGATATTTTAATATATACTTTTTATTTTATTTTTGATTTTTATAATGTTTTATAATATTTTTTCATAGTTATCTATATTTTTATAGTATTTTGATTTTTTATGAATTTTAGTGAATTGTTTTATCACTTAGGGACATATTGTGAACTTTAAATTTACTTTGCTAACTAGTAGGGGTATTTTTGTCTTTGTTGCTTCTGGCCAATGACATAGTGGCATCTCATGGACTTTTACAAATATATAGTGGCATTTTGTAACTTTCTTTTTTCGGGGCATTTCATGAATTAGCCAAAAATATAATCACATTTCATGAAATATGCCTAAAATATTATATAAAAATATAATATAAAATAAAATATATAAAAATATCATTGAAAAATGTAAATATCTCTTAGACTTTTTTTAGGGAAAGTTCACAATATACCCCTTTTTTGAAATTGTGTCACAATATATCCCTGTTTTCCTTGCTAATTCACAAAATGCCCCTTTTTGCTAACAGACGTCAAATGCTCCATTAACCCCCTGGAAAATGACTCTTTTGCCACTGGTCCATTTTTTTTTGAAAAATTTACGGCTTCATTTTGTAACGTCTACTTTTTTTTGAAAGTTTTAAAGTTCATAATATACCCATGTTTAAGTTTATTGTTCACGGCATACCCTTGTTTCTTTTACTTAGTTCACAAAATACCCCTGTTTATGTTTGGTAGTTCACGAAATACATCTGTGACTTAGGGGAGTTTCGTGAACTACAAAACATAAATAGGGTTTTTTGTGGACATTGTCACCATTTGCGTTCTGTATATTATTTAGACACCTTTTATAATGCATGCTTTCTTTTTTTAATACTTAAGGGCATATTGTGAATTTTAAAAGTACTTTGTTAACTGGTATGGGTATTTTTGTGGAAACAATACCTCCTTTGGCTTCATGGAAACCAATTGGTAAGAGCTTGGTCGATTCCCTACGAGAAAAAGAAAGGATGCATTATAAAAGGTGTCAAAATAATATACAGAACACAACTGGTGACAGTGTCCACAAAAGACTCTGTTTATGTTTTGCAGTTCACGAAATACCCCTAAGTCACAGGGGTATTTTGTGAACTACAAAACATAAACAGGGGTATTTTGTGAACTAAGTAAAAGAAACAAGAGTATGTCGTGAACAATAAACTTAAACATGGGTATATTATGAACTTTACAACTTAAAAAAAAAGTAGATGTTAAAGAACAAAGCCGTGAATTTTTCAAAAAAAAAATGGATTAGGGGCAAAAGAGTCATTTTCCTGGGGGGGTTAACGGAGCATGTAACGGCCGTTAGCAAAAAGGGGCATTTTGTGAATTAGCAAAGAAAACAGGGGTATCTTGTGACACAATTTAAAAAAGGGGTATATTGTGAATTACGAAAGAAAACAGGGGTATATTGTGAACTTTCCCTTCTTTTTTTAGCATTTCATGAATTAGCCAAAAGTATAGTGGCATTTCATGAAATTATAGTTAATCTTGTGATATGATCAATTACTAAAGTGTTTTATTTTGTTTGCTTACAATAAGAACTGCGACAATCAATAGACTACATTAACAGTACCAGTATGCTTAGATATGGTAATTCGTCTACATACGAACCAACTATTAAACTGAAGTTGCTTCAAACATTGTTAGTAATTAGGATATTCTTAACAGAAGTTAGGTTTTCATAATTGCTAATTAGAATCCATCGAGCATGAGACCGAACATGGATTAAATCGATATGGGGTTTCAATCTAGAATCAAGATATCACGTAGGAAGGGGAATCAGAGAACTAGGAAGTAGTAGAGAACTGGGATTCCTTCTTTTATCTGAAGAAAAATCACTTTTTACTGTTTTGATTTAGTTCATTACCATACAATTTAAAATTCACAATTTCTTGTTATTTATTTTTCTTTCGTTAGTTTGTTTATTAAATAGAGAGTTAACTAGAAACTGTCTCTCTTGATTCGATCTCTCTTGATTTGATAAGCTAGGGAATCCTCTAGGAGAACTAGCTACATACGACCGATACACTGTCGATAGGTTTACACCCACACAGTAATTTTTTCTAGGGGAGTACAAGCGTTTCAAGTACAAACCCATGCAATCAACAACATCACACACGTACTAGTTCTAAGGAAAGACATAACAAAGCACTGAGCTACCTCCACCATCCAATCTACACAAACCCAATTACCTTTAGACCAAAGCAACACTGAAACACTAGCAACAGAACCACCGTGATTACTAAATTTTCCATACCCAGCAGAGCCAAATACCGTAATAACTACCTTCAACAACACCTTCCCAGACCCAAGCCTTAAAATATAGAATTAAGATAATTGTCAACAAAAACCGGGATGCTAATCTCCTCACTCACCACTAAACCCGACTGATTGCATGGTTAGCACCCAAACCCTTGCAGTTAGTGCCTAGACCCATCATTTTCGTCGGTGGCTCCAAGCTTTTGCCAGAGCCGCCACTACATTATCCATAAAGAATCCCTCAGTCATAGTCTCCCAATTAATTGAGGGAAGACCGTCAAGTTCTTGCTCCACCCCACCCTTCTTGTATGAATATCTGGTATCCTCATATCCCACACTTCCTCCCAGGTAGCATCTGGAAGCACTTGGTCAAACATCCACTTCTGGCCCCCAAATCAAAGACTCAAGAACATCCATGGACATTGGATCCAATTCTTCCAGAGTAGACGAGCCTAATAACAATGGGTCCACACTATCGCCACCCCCACACATTAGACTATAATCAGCCACTTCCTCGAGTCACCTTTCCCCAAGCAGATCAAAAACAACTCTACACATAAACCCCCAAGTCATTGCCCCATCATACATTCCCCTAAAAAAAATACGATCAAAAACATATATGTACTTAAGTATTGACCGTAAGAGCAATCATCCTCCTCAAAGGTACTGTCAGCAGGGCATTCACCTATTGCATGCAGAAAAAGGCCACATGTAGAACAAATAGTAGGCATCTGATCATACGTGACACAAAAGACCACATCGTTTCCCTCTATAGAGATCAGAATGCATCGCATCACAAGCCTTTGGATATTAAACAGAACCTTAATTCTTAAGTATCTATATGCGGACCGGGTACTTTCCTTCATAATCCCAAAAAATCTGTTAACCACCCAGTTGTCTAGTGAACTCTATAGTACAAAACCTTCAGGACATCAAAGATTCAAACCCAGAAAGACACCCACTTAAATTCATGCTTCTTCAGAGCCTTATGTTGTCCTAGTTTTTGAATAGCTAAAAGGAAGTCATTAACCAACCATGTACCTTGACTAGGAATCGCATGTGTAACACTCTAAAATTTCTACATCATTCACATTATGATCAACATGTTCAAGTTATAATAGCGGAAGCATTAACCTACCAGGGCATCACCGCAATATTCACAACCTCTGTGAATGCTAAGGCTTAATTTACAACATAAACCAAAACTAATATTACACATTGGTTAACAAGTCAAACCTAATACATAATATTAAAAGTTCCAAAAGTACTAGGTGATAGTCTCTATTCCTTTTAGCCCACACTCTCGAACATCTTCGTGTCTAGGGTGAAGCACCATCATTTCTTGTATTCGTGGTGTGTCATACAATCATAGAGAATAGACCACAGGGTATAAAGCCAAAAATCAGCAATGCTGAGTAAAATCAAGCTACCATCAAAAATAGCATAACAAAATAGACATTGATACTTAAATCATTCAATAGTTCAAGTAATAACATTAAGGCATCTAAATGTGCATAAATATATCATTATCCAATTCATTAACCTTTCCTAACCATCAAATCTTCCATTTCCATCCAAACCAAGTTTAGGGGTAAACCCTTATCATATAGGCAATCCAACCTTTCCCAACCGCACTCCAAGCCCTAAAAGATGTGCACACCCTCTATAGTACCTTTAAACTATTGTGTAGGAAACCATGAAGTGTCCCATGGAGCCCGCGACATACCATAAGCTAAATAGTCATAATGAGGCACTTACTTCCAAAGTTTCAATCTCAATCATATGGCCATATCATTTCCACTTCCAAATTCTTTTTTTCATTGCTCAGTTCATATACAAGTGCAATAAGTAGCACACCATAACAGCCCAATAATCATAATATGAACTCAAGTAAAGAGCATACAACATAGCATAACTTAGACAACACTTCTGGCCATGTCAAACACCATTTAACCATATCAACTTAGCAAATTACATAACCATAATTCTTATCATGGAAACAAGTCATATTCATTCAATTAACCAACAACTAACTCTGACATAACAACAAGCCCCTTAACCATATTAGTTTAACAATTTAAACAACCATAGTTTATGTGTTATACCAAAGTCATGTTCATCCTAATAACTACTAACCAATTCTGCCATAATAGCCAACCTATTATCCAGATTAGTATAGTAGTTTAATTAGCTATAGTTTATGTCTAATTAGTTGTAGTTTTACATTAAAAACAACGCTAACAATCATCCAACCCATTCGGCCTTAAGGTGTAGAATTCTAGGTTAGTTCTAACCACGACTTCTACTTAGAATAAGATGTAGCTTTTCCTAAATGAACTCATATACCTTCGGCCATGATAATCTAGATTAGTTTATGTCTAGTTTAACTTATAACCACTTAACAAGGACACCTAGAACTATTCCTATAATTTAGATAATCAAGTATAGGCCTTCAAACACAATTTTCTTAAGGATTCAATTACGAACTAATCTCATCCCCTTTCGGTCATAATATTACCTCAAACAATCATATTATTTTATATCTTTATTTAGTTCATAAACCATGATTAAAGCCTTCCAAATTAACTCCTATCCAATAGGCAATGCTAAGGTAGGTTTCTAAGACATCTTTTCTTTCTTAAAGCTCGTTTCTAACTTTTGGTTTTGTACTATAATATACCTACGAATTTAAATAGTTTGTATAGGAGTACTAGTCCTTAATAAAACACATAGTTTTGAGAATGGATGGTAGTCTTGAAGTTACTATAAAAAGTGGTGAAGGAAACCTTCCTTACAACCTTGGAAATCTTCGCTAGGAGCTAGGACACCTTTGGAGCACCTTGGAAGTAGGGAAACTATGGAACTCTCCTTCTTCCTCCTCTTCTTGACCAAGGTTTTCCTCCTAGTTGGGATTCCTTCTTTGCTCTCTTCTTACTAATTATAAGAGGTTTATATGGTGAATGAATGATTTGGAAAGGTAAGGATCTCTATCCCCTCTCCTTGCTCTCGACCACCTACAAGTTTCTAGGTAAACTTCTTTCTCTTCTTGCTCTCTTTCTTTCCTAATGAAGGTAGATGATTTAGGAGCTAAATGGTGGTTTGGGTGGTGTTGGCCGATGGCCTTTTATAGGCAAGAGAGATCAGCTTAGTTGGTTTCCTTCCTATGGTGGTAATGTCCTAAATGATGACACCTTCTCCACATGCTTCTTCCTAATTGGATCTGAATATGGCTTAACATGTAAATGACAACTCAAGGCATGACTAAGGAGGGGTGTGGGCGGCAATCTCCATCTTCTTTTGGCTTAGCTTGATTCCATTGAACCTAGGTGTGGCCTAATACATTGGTGACACCTCGCTCCTACCAGCTTGCTTAGTGTAAGATTCCTATTGGTTTAAGTTTTGGCAGCCTATCTATTGACACCTCGTGCTTAAGACGTCCTACTTGTTTGTTAGCTTGCCACCTCGTGCTTAAGACGTCTTACTTGCCTGCTAGCTTGTCACCTCGTGCTTAAGACGTCCTACTAGGTTGCTAGCTTGCCACCTCGTGATTATAATGTCCTACTTGCTAGCTTGCTTGCTAAGTCACCTCCTAATGTGCTTATTACACTTACTAGCTGCTGCATCACCTCCTAGCTTGGTTGTCCTAATGCTATTGGAGCATTCTAACCAAATACTTCCAAAAGGGTACTTTAAGGAATAAAGCTAGGAACTCTCTTTACCCACCTTAATGTCGTCCTACTACCTTTAGAAAGGTATTTTCAAGACAAAGGAACTAGAATAGAACAAGACTAGTCTTAAAGGTCATTTTCGGTCCTAATGTGTACTTGTGTTAATATTAGGGTTTAAAGGTGCTTTATAGCTCATTAGGGCTTTATTAGCAAGGAAAATTGTAACGACCCAAAAAATGGCCTAGTTCTAAGGTCGCAACACATCGCACACTCACTACCTAAGATACGCAAGATTACTAACTAACGAACCAACAAATAGATGGAATAATGCTTATATATATAGAGAGAAAAGAGAGGAGTGTCATACAATCCCCAAGCCGTAGTTCCAACACCAAAACGTAACTCAATAGCCAATAGCTCAATACAAAAGTGTCAAAAGGCCCGAAGGCTACAAAGGTCTAAACTCTAACAAATATTTATCAAAACATGAATGAGCTAAAGGCTCCAAAAACATAAGAGAGAGTCTTCGCTAATCAATCTGCAAGTGTTAGTGGAAAGAAAGGGGGTGAGCAACCACACACTCACCAGATGATAAACTTCATCAACAAGCATGCTCAAAACAGTTGAAAACATAATAATAAATCAAGAGCCAAAATCAGAAGGAAACACATTTTACACCAGCAGAATCAGACAACAAAAAATACCGAAGCTTATCACAGACCAAACGGAGTTCAGAGAGTACAACAGAACCGACAAAAGTCACAAATAGAGCGGGACACTAGTGCTCAATGCATACAAACAGAACAGAAAGATATTCGTAAACAGAACGAGGAATACCACTCATGAACAGAACAGGGGAGACACCCGTGAGAGAATACAGAAGGACGTCCTACGCAGCATGCTACGGGATAGCTAGACCCAGCCATCCACGGATTAGACACAAAGAAGACTAGGTCCCAAAACAGAGGCTTAATTAATAAATCATAAGTGTGTAAGTATGCACCACACAGAGGTTAAAACACTAAAACAACATTAGGGGAATACAACCCCGCAAACGGAAACGGAAACGGAAACGGAGCTCAAATGAGCTCAGAAAACAAAATCTGAAGGCTGTCTGAACATGTGTCCGAACATGCATGTTCGGACACAAGTCGAGACTCAAAACATAAGGAAATCCAAATGTCCGAACATATGTCGAACATCAATATTCGGACACAAGTCGAGGTGAAAAGGTTAAAGATGTACGGACTTACATCCGGACAAGTTCCAAAAAATAAACTCGTGGTGGCGTCCGAACATGTGTCCGAACATCAATGTTCGAACACAAGCCAAACTTAAAGCAGAGGAAAGAAGAATGTCCGAGACTTATATGCTAGACTCGTTTTAATACCCCGGATCTAAAAATGGCGATTAAATTACTCTAATATGATTATTAAAGGCCTAATGGTGCCTAAAGAGTATTGGTAAAGGAAATAAAACCAAAAGAAAAGAGAAAATGCATAAAACGCGAAAAACGCTAAAACGAGCATTAAATGAGTAAAGGAGATATTTGATCTCGTTAGGGTCCGAGAGGGATTCCTAAGGCTTAATTATGCCTAATTAATATGTGGGAATGATTCCCGAAGAAAACGGATCCAAATAATGGATTAAAACACTAACGGAGTTTTAAAGCACGTTTTTCGAGGAAATCCGAAAACATGACTTTAAGTGGTCAAATGGACCCGTAAAAATTATAGTTGATTAAATAATTATAATTAAGTATTAATGGAAGCTTAATAACCATTAAAAATAAAGAAACGAGAAAAATCTAAAAAACGGGCCCGGTGAGTGAATAGTGCCGAACCGGGTAAAATGACAAGCGTTTTCTGTCAAAAACCGAAAAACGCTCCAGCATGTAAGTATACAGTGGGGCCGATTTTTATTGGCTTAATTAGCCTTCCCCCTCTCTAATAATAGCAAGTAAATAAAAGAAGAAAGAAAAGAAAGTAAAAGGGGAATAGTAAAAAGTAACTACTTACTCTCTCACCTTCCCTTCTTTTCCTCATTTCACGATTTCCTTCCCAGCTCTCTGTTAACATCTTCTTCTTCCTCTGTAAGCTGGCAATTCCAAACAGCACACAGCCCCTATCTTCTTCCTCCATTAACTTACTCATTTCTTCACCAAATCACACAAAAATTGTACCGTTAGATTCGTATCGGCGAGGGCTACGTTTTCCACCCCTCAAAGTCTTGATTCCTCCACCTTCACTTCCATGGGTGTTTTGCCTTTTGAAGCTTAAGGAGTTGATTTTGACTCTCCTTCACTACCTTGATGCCTTAAGGTAATTATAAGCAAGAGTTTTGCTCATTTCTAGCTTATTCTTGTAATTTGGGAAAATTTCCCCACGTTGAAAATTTCCCTCATTTCAGCCGGTTGCACCTTGCTCCTGTGGAGTGTTGGAAATTCCATCATTTGATTTCCAAGCCCTCCTTTTGAACATTCAAAGGTAATACCTAAGTTAAAGCCTAAAAACTAACTGTTAAAATGTTAGTTTTGTGAGGAAAGTTGAATTGATTTTTATTGTTGTGTGTGGTGTGGGGAAAATGATTGTAGATAGCAATCTAGACCCCCTTGTATGTTGTGAAAACAAGAAGAGGAAGAGGGAACAAGAGAAAGAGGAAGAAGAGGAGTAAAAACCGAGAATAAACAAGGTAATGGGTTTACCTTGTGTTGGTTTTATTTGCCTTGGGAAAACTTATGTTGGTGTTGTATAAACAACCTTGAGCTTGAGTAGTAATGATACCACAATATTGTGAGTTGAATGAGAATGTTTAATGTGGTTTTAAGTGTGCAAACAAGCCTAGGAAACTAAGCTAGGCATATGTGTGAACCATGGGAATTTGGTGTGTTTATTAATGCCTAAACCAAACAGGTGTGAGAAGTGTTGTGAGCTGTTTTAGTGTGGTGAAAATGCTTAGGAAAGTAAGTAGGTGCTGTCAAAATTCACCTAGGAATTTATGGTCTTGAGTGTTCTGTTTTAGAGGAGAGAACTAGGTTGTTTAGGAGGTGTTAAATGAGTGGTTAATGATTTGGAAACCAAACTAAGGAGAAGGGTGTTTGAGGAGTAGAAATAATGTCAATTGAAGTGCTGGGAATGGCACTGTCTGAATGGTAAAAGAAGTTACCAAATCTGTTACAAGAGTTAAGGGAGATCAAGGAAACTAGTTATGAAAGTGTAAGTGAATTTTAAGTGAAATTAACTAGAGTTGTGAGTGCACATGGAGCTTAGTTTAAGGGGGGATTAGGTGAGTAATTAGGTGCTAAAACATGGGGATTTTAGTTGGTGAAGATTGGGTAATCAATGGGCTAAGAGAGGACCTTGAACAGAGTGGGAAACTGTCAAATTTGTAAAATCTGTAGCAGGGTCCGGGACCTAGTCCATGGACAAAGTCCCGGACCACCCCCCTTTATTCACCCGAGAATTTCCTACCATGTTTGGTCCGGGACTTGAGTCTGGTACAAGGTCCCGGACCACCTGCTAAAATCGCCCGAGAGTTAGGTACTCAAATGGTCCGGGACTTAAGATTGGGACAAGGTCCCGGACCACCATCAAAAATCAGTCGAGAGTTAGGAAAACAATTGGTCCGGGACCTTAGGTAAGGACCAAGTCCCGGACCACAGCCAGAAACCTACAGAGGGCATTTTAAAGGTTGTAATTAATGGGGGTTTAAATGTTAATGATGTTATAAGATGTTAAGGCCTTGTTTGGTGACATGTAAAGGCCCTAGGAAGTGTAAGAAGGTGTTAGAAGTGAGTGTGAAGTAAGAACTCAAATAAACAAAAGTAAAACCGTGATAACGGGATAACGGGGAAAATACGGGAATAGCATTTAATTATGTACCGTATGATCTTAGTATTAATAACAATGTTTGAAACATTATCAGAGAATCGTGCGTGACCCGAGCATGGAGATATGACACGGTAAAAGTAAAAACCCCGGTGAAAGGTATGATTTTCTCATACTCCGCGTGCTAACCGAGTTACGTTGATTTGTGTGTTTGTGTGCCGGCTTAATCAAGATTAAAGCATGAAAATAATCCCTTGTTTGATTATGTATGTCTTGATGTATGTTGAATGAGCTAACATACTTGTATGCCGGTGTGGTCTAACATAGAGTAAAGACCGACTCCTAGTGAGTAACGTTTGGCTAGAGACCCATAGATCGGGTCGATGCTTATGATAACGAAAATGGGCAAACACACAAACTATCCGTTAAAGTATAACGATAAAGCAACATTTGAACTCCCTAGAATGTGAGGAGAAGTACGGGTTGAGTAAATACCCGATAATGGTTAGAAAACCACATTGAAATGATCCACGAAATAAATGAGAGTGGAAAGATAAGTGAACCTCCTTCAAGAGGATTTAAGATAGTTCGAAGATGTGAACTAGTGAAGAAGGTAAAAGAGACCTAAGGGATTAGTAACTCCCTCGTGACATGGTCGACCTCCTATATGGGGATTTTACCCGATATAAGAACATAACCGAAAGTATGAGTAAGTGAAATGTATGGGTAACTCTTAAAACCTAAGATTAACCGAACTTAAGTAATGTTCCCAAAGTCATTAGAAACATCGAGAGTGATGCTTCTTGACTAATATACATAGTGTTATTATAACTCCGAGAGAGGAGTGTATGGGAATGTAAGTAGTCCGAGAGTAGTCGGGCCTAAGCAAAAGAGTTAGGAACTAAGAGAGAGTTCCGTGAGCTAGTTGAACCTTCCCACCATGCTAGACCCAGAGTAGGGTCGAAACCGGGGAAGTAAGACTATGCTAGAGAGCCATGAGTTTTGGCCTAAGTATGTATTAAGAGTAACAAGCATGACGTAGGAGACCTGTAGCGTCTCGAGAATCTACAAGAGCTTGAGTATAAACAACCCAAGAGTGTGGGTGAGATAATGAGTATAAATAACCCAAGAGTATGGGTGAGATAATGAGAATAAGTAACCCGAGAGTGTGGGTGAGTATAGTACGAGTAGCTCAAGAGAATGGGTGTGTATATGAATAAGTAACCCGAGGGAGCGGGTGAGGTATTGAATAAGTAAACAAGGCATAGTGAGGTATAACCCTCAAGGCCTAAGAGTAACCAGATACAACTAACAACCTTGTTATGTTAGTTAGGAATTGTGTTCCATGATTGGATGTAGATTCCTTGAGCATTACATGTACTTATTGTATTGCTATGATGCATGTTGTTTGACTAAAATGAACTCCATGTATATCCGACTAAGTGGTCGGCGTACCCCGGTTAGCACTCGGGGTATGCGAATTTCATATGCAGCGTTAAGCTGAGCCCCTAGGGGCGATGTTTTTATTTTACAGGTACACCGAAGATGTTACCGTTCGAGGGTAGGACGGGGTCGGTGGGTTGCATGGGTAGTAGTTTTAATTACTTATGTAATGAGGGAGGTGTAAGACCGAATATGTTGTCGGCATCCATTTATTGTAGACTCGGTATAGTAAAGAAAAGATTTGAGTATTGTATTTGTATTGTGTATTTGGTTGTTCCAGTTCATCAGACCGTTACGGTATGTGAGAAAGGCCTGGTTAGCCACGTGGGTGGCTAACGGCGTTGTTTCACCCCCTCGTTGTAATTGGAGTTCCGCTGCATGAGTAGGAGTAATTAGTAACGGTTTATGAGGTAATGACGAGGTTAACGGTTGGGGTGTTACAAAAATGGTATCAGAGCGAAGTATCGCTCTGATGACTGGAAATACCGAGCTTAGGAGATACCGAGTTAGGAATTAGAGGCTTAGGGCTAAGGGTTGAGTGGTAGCGTGAGAGATGCGCTAGTTAGGAACTTCCAGTATGAACTGGATACCTACAATACCAAACCCGCCCTCCACAATCCCCGTATTAAAAGCTTGGGAAGGAACGCCAAAGAGACGGGAAACCCGATCTGGCACTTATAAAATATTTCAATATGAACTAGAACCTGGCATGCGGTAGATCCCGAGAACCGGTAACCCGGAGGCGAGATCCCGCTGGAACAATACCGCACTTAATGGCGGGAGATCAAGAAATCCTAATCCAAGGAGACCAAAATTTGTGGCAGCACGGGGCGACATGCTTAGCAGTCGCGAGAACCCAGCTGGTCGAGCGGCAGCAAGAAGGATGCACCAACCGTGCAACAAGGCGGATTCATGAGAACTAACGGGAACCGGGACACATGTCTACGGACCGCCATAGTTAAATAATACCACCAACGGTATACCCATTTACTAAGAATCTAGTCAAAGGTAGATGCACCCACCCTGCCACACCCAAAGAGATTGCAATACTTAACTGATACAGCTTAGACAGCTACGAGCATAACTACGGGATACCCGAATACGACTACAGAAGTAGAGCCTAAATGACTTAAACCTCGGTAACCATTGTGAAGACATGGGAACGAGCAACGAGGTAGATCATGGAACTAAATAATTAAGGAACTCCGAATTGTGGTGAAGCACCTAAATGAATGACAGTCATGTCAGGAGGAATGAGAAGCAGCTCTAAGGAGCAGTTATCCAATTAAAGGATCAAGGAAGAGCCGACAAGGCTACCAAATACAATGTGAAAATACCGTGACCGGTATGAGTTAACCTAAAAACCGCCTGTACCGCGCACTTGCCACGGCAAGTGCAGTATTAACGGGACTTTTAAGAAGAGCTGTGACAAGCGCCCAGTACTTAGCAAGTACGAAGATGGCGAGAGGAGCCAATATACCACCACAAACCCTAAGAATTCTGAAACGAAACCTTGGAAAGGCCTAACGGCCTGACCACTGTATAAAGAACATACCAGTCAGCGAGTAGCTAGACCTGGTAAGAAGCAACCGGCATTGAAATGCCATGAAGAATTTATTTTCAACTCGAATTTTTCTTTCAAACATGGAATTTTTCAAAAACCCCCAAATTTTTAAAAACCAAACCAGAGAATCACGGTAAGTTATCATAGGACGATATAAGAGGAGTTGGCAACAGAATACTTCACTTAGGCGTGTGACCGACACTACGGTGTACTAAACGAGACATGGGACGACCGCACTCCGAAGGAGCTTGCGGGCCTGACAGACCAGTTATGAGTTAGTCGGGTAAGTGGTAACGTATCAATAAGATACTCCATGTATGTATACAAGTAGAGTACGGTACACGGGAAGTAGCCCACTCCATACTACGGACGAAAGAACCAATCCAAACCAATATTTGGACACCTCGAATGATCAAAGAACACAAAGAAGTTTACGAAGCTAAAGGAGTCTAGAAACCAGTAAGGTAACGGACCTAAGGACATAGCGTGGATAAGTGCGCGAAGCACAAAGTATTTAGTATAGACATTGGATAAGTCTCAGAAATCAAGGAGGAAATACCTAATAACTGGAATGAATACCAGTGTAAGCAATAAGGCGAAAGCCTAAAATGATCATATCAATGTTTGATGAACGGGATAGAATTCCCACATTATACCTCACTGAAGAGAATGGTGACCTGACCAAGAAAGTAAAAGGAAAAGTACCAATGATCTACCCAATAACGGGAGATGTTACAACCCTAAACGGGATAGTTAAGTGTATAACCGCAAGGCGGAGTAAGGAACTGAATATACCCATAAATTCAGGCAAGATGAGATGGCAAAGCCCAGTAACACCCAAGAGCAATCCGGGAAGGGTGCCAGAGACAACAGTAGTTGAACGAAACATCGTGTTGAGAACACCAGTGTAAACTGAACACTCGGGTAGAACCCAAAGGGATCCCACTTAACACAAGATACCCTAAATTGCCAGAGGGCATGAATTAATATCAAGAAACTTAGAGGGACTTCCATGTACGGAAGCGTGATGAGACAACCATATCAAAAACCCAGTAATACCTCCAAACCATTTAATGGCATACGGAGAAAGAGAAACCTGTATAAACAGCCGCATGGAGCGTGGCGAGGCAATGTGGCTTGTTAGCCGGAAAACCAACTACAATTTGTAGATCCAAACGTTGTAAAACTTATGCATAAAGACATAAAACGGAATTGTGGAGAACGAACCACTACCTTAGAGTGGGGACACCACTTGTTATTATGGGGCCTAAAGAGGGGTAATTGCGTGAATCTTCCAGAGAAAGGCTACCACCTAAGTATGTAATGTGAAACCGCTAAAGAAGTGTAGTAAAACTTGAGCATGTGTTAATTGCCAAGGAGTAAGTCGAACAGAGATAGGGCATAGAAAGACGTTGATAGCAGTGGAAAGAAACCGAGAGAGTAATCGGATTTGTAGTAAACACTGTATGTGTGCAGTATGAATTGCAGAGTAAACGATGCGCAGTAAGTGTAAAGATTTTGGAGTAATATATTTTGTTGAGCCAAGTGAATGGCAAGCCATAGTATAAATGGCGGGAGTACATGAGCGGAAGCTAAAGTAGTAGCGGATGCCATATAAGCGAATGTTGTAATGAGTAGAGCATGATACACAGTAACAGATAATGATACGGAGCTGTTGAGAAAATGTGGTAAAGGAGACATAATCATTCCTATCTCATGAGAGATTTACTGTCAAGGGTTTACGCTTCTGCACTCTGTATGACTGAGTGTTTTAGTATTGCACTTGTGCGGTAATGATCGAGTGGGAGAGCCAGGAATTGAGAAATGTCAACGATGCCTGTTGAGTGAGAATCTAAAGAAATAACCGTGCGGCCTTTGGCCAAAGATGCACGAAGAATGTGGGCCCGTAACCCACAGGTCACAGGACCGATGAAT
Source organism: Limonium bicolor (assembly GCA_023374045.1). Classification (NCBI taxonomy): domain Eukaryota; kingdom Viridiplantae; phylum Streptophyta; class Magnoliopsida; order Caryophyllales; family Plumbaginaceae; genus Limonium; species Limonium bicolor. The sequence continues at coordinate 331,271,620 of CM041777.1, read as the reverse complement.
GGTTAATGCAGAGTAGTATGAAGGAGGAATTGTTGTACAGAAATAAATGAATAAACATAATTGAGAAGCACAATTAAACGAGGAAGCACTACATATTAAGTAGTAGCTTGACCTCAACCGACAACAAGTCGGGAAAAGTAAGTCAATAATCACAAAGGTATACAATGTTATACGAAATAGATTTCCAGAGAATTGGAGAGAAAATCTATAACTCATCAAATTCACATACGGTAAGAGATACCAAGCGACGATTGAGAAACCTTATTTCCCAACACAAAAAGGGGATAAAAAGGAAGTGAGTAATACATTGAGAATATCGAAAGGGCGAATTAAGCTCTAGTTATCAGGTCACACAGCAGAAGCTCGTGGACCGTAATTCAAAGGTTAAGCATACTTAGCAAATGTGAGTAGATGGCTCATCATAAATGCCTTGAAGCCTTAGAGGCTAGAACCGAGCCCGGTTATGAGTTAATTAACCACATTAAAGTTAAAACACTTCATGATACTCGAATTAGTGAACCAATGTTCAGTGATAACATGTGGTTAGTTACGCGGGCGTAACCCCTTTTAAGGGGGGTAGGGCGAGAAACCGCTTAGAGTATGTTTTACGTTTAGTGCGTAAACTACTATGTGCATAGCACAAAAGAAATTGTTTTGATAATTGGAACATATGTTACATAAACATATGTACCCATTCATTGTGTAATAATGATTATTGTGCATGAGTGATGCAAGTAACGAGTATGTAATATTTATGAAAAGAGGAGTAGAGAGACTCCTAGGGAATGAGAATCCCTATAGTATATGTCTAGTGAGATTAGACATGAGACATAATGAGTACGAATTGGTATGAAACCGATGTGGAACCTTGTAGGGAGTGAGTTCCCTAGGTGATTTTATTTGAGGATGATTGATGGAGTGAGTTCCATCCTTTGGAGTTGTATGTTATATGTTTTAAATTAAGTAACAATTTGAGTAAAAGAGGCCATAAGTATGGAATACCTAGGTAAAGTAGTGAAGCAATGAGAATGACAAATGACCTAAGTACTAGGAACTAGAGATGAATTGAAACGAATTGTTTCGTGAATATGACTAGAAAGAGTAAAAGATAGAAAACAAAAATGTTTAACTATCTGATTGTTTGAAACTGACGTGGGAGGTGGAACTTGATCTGCTAGCGATCAAGGGAAATCGAACACAAATTGGAGTGGAAGGATAGTTCAACACTGATGCTGATCACATCAGGGTTGGATGATTCTCGAAGCTCCCTATAAGTGGTCACAAGTAATCACGCTAAGAAAAATGCAGCTACCATAAATTTGATTTGGAGTTGTGTGATGTTTTAAAAACAATTTCCAAACAGAATTTGAAAAGGAATTTCTTCAAGTATGAAGATGGAAATGGAAACTGGTTTTTAAACTGCTATCACCCGCCGATGGCTACGGCCTTAAGTCTTGATGACCGGTAGAACGGGGGCGTGTACTAGTTTTGAAACCATTGCACCCGTACGTGCGGCGGTCCTAAGTGACCGGTTGGGGCAGTGACAGTGTGTGTGATTTTTCCAAAGGCAGCGGGACGGGGAGAGTACCCTGAGACGATTGAAATACCCCAAACTTAGATATGGTGTTTAAATGATAAACTAAGATATAAGGAGGCTAAATAATGCCTTAAGAAACATTTCTAATCAAAGAAAATATAAGGAAACACCAAAAGAGCAGTTTTAGCAAAAACGTGCTCTAAACTTGGAGAGACTTGGGAGAGTACCCAAATATTGTTCTAAGACCTTAGTAATATCCTAATGGTCATTTTAAATCAATTACCAAAGAAAACCAAGCTTGAAAACAAGTTAAAACACAAAATGTGCTTTAAGGAGTCTTAAAGCACGTTTTTGAAAAATGTCTTGTAAATGAGTTTTGAATGGCTAAATGTCCATCATTACTCTTTAATTAACATGTGTACTATATAGTATCACATTTGGAAGTCTATATCAATGGGAAATCAAAAATTTCACAACAATGTGCCTTGTTTGTGAATAGTGAATTAATTAAGCTAGTTTATAACATAAGTCTATATAAGTGAGACATTTGGTCAACAAAGACTTAATTACCCTCATTATTAAAAGGGGGCCGGTTTCTTATGAGGTGAGTCACCACCTTCATGAGTCATTAAGCAAATAAGAAAACAAATAAGAGTTATAAAGTAAAAGCACTATTCACCTTTTACATAAATCACACTTTATTAGTTCTCTCTCCTCACTTCTTCATTCTCTTTTGTTTTCCCACGGTTTGAGCTGCTCTCTCCCTTCTCCATTCACGTAAAACTCAACCTCCATGAAAGCTCCATCCTTCCTTGGTTACATCTTGCTCATTTTAGCTCCAAATCCAAAACAAAATACATATTCTTCTTAGTTAGCTCAAGCTCCTTCTTCCTATCTTTTCGACATTGCAAGAGCTTTGATTTGGTGTCAATTCAAACCACCATTAGAGGAGGAAACTCAAGCTTGGAGACTCCATTGGCATCTCCATTCTCTTAAGGTAAAGAAAGTGCAAGAAAATCTAGGTTTCCACCATTTTCTTCACATGTCCGAAAATTAGTGCTCATGGGACTCCATTTTAATGCCTTGTTCTAGCTTGTTTCTACTCTTCAAAGGAGAGAGGAGGTCCTTCTTGCTTCATATCCAAGTTTGTCTTGAGAAACCAAGGTAAAACAATCACCTTAATACCTTAAAGCATATTTTTAACCTAGGGTTTGTTCCTTAGGGTTAATGTGTTATCTAGTACTCATTGGAGTCATTGGATATTGGTTAGAACATTGGCAAGGAGATACACATTGGTGACCGAGATTGAACAAAGAAAAACCTAAGGAAGAAAGCTTTTTAAGCTTGTAAAAGAACAAGGTAAATTACTTACCTTAAGGTGTTTTATTGTTTAAGGGAATGAGATTTAGATATGTGATGAGTTTAGTGTAGAGTTTACATTAGGAAAAGGGTTATATAAAACCTAGGAGAAACAATGAGCATATTTGTGAACTTGTGACTAAAGAGCAAATGAGAAGAAGAGATAGTTAAAACAATGTGGAGATGAATTACAAGAAGCATTTTATTTCAATGGGAGCCTTGTTGTGTGTACTCACAGGTTGAAGGCAAATATATGTGGAAATTCAGTGGTTAAGATTATTGTCATTTAAGGGCCTAAGAGCCAAGCATTTTAAGTTTAAGCACTATATGATGATGTGGTGTAAATTGTGTGTTAAGGTGTTGTGATGAGAAATTGAGTGATATTGATTGTTTGATGGAGGAAAACCATGTGTTAGGATGTATTATATACTAGAGAACCCACGGCAAAATTTAAAGGAGAACTCAAGTGTTTAAGATATTCTAAGGGAATTTCATGACTAAGGAAGTACTAGGAAATTTTAGAGGTTGCCTCGATGAAAAAGGGGTGAGTTTAAGGTGTTTAATGAGTTATAATGACTTAGGTATTACTATGAAGGATTTAGGAATCAAGAGAATGTAATTGAGTATTTAGGACTTAGGCAAATGTTGGTAAACAACTAGGAAGGAAATAATGTGTTGATGGATGGAAGTTTAAGTTGTGAAGGAACTTTAAGTAAATGCATAAAAGAGTTTTCGATGGTGGAAGATGCTTGGGAGATGATGTTATAGTGGTGAGGAAAACATTTGGCATAGTGGTTACATTAGGTATGAACCACCACCTAGAACCTAGAGGAAAACATTACAAGTGATAGCATTATTACAAGGAAAAATGCATAATGACTAAGGTGGATCTTGGTGAATGATTTAATGTGTTTAGAGGAGGGCTTAAGGTGTATTTGAGGTGCCCAAATGAGGTTATAGCATATTAGGATATATGAGGAGAAGTTTGGAGTTGAAAAGAGAATTTAGAAACAAGGTTCTGGAGCCGACCGACCTTAGGACCGGACTTGCAAGGTCGGTCGAGCTCAGTTTACACTACCGGAGAAAGTTTCTGGAATGGACCGACCTTGGGGACCGGACTTGCAAGGTCGGTCGGGCATGTATTTTGTACGGTAATAAGTCTCTGGAATCGACCGAACATAGGACCGGACTTGGCAAGTTCGGTCGAGCTTAAACTTTCCCTCGGGGAAACTCTCGGGAATGGACCGACCTTGGGGACCAGACTTGCAAGGTCGGTCGGGGTAGAATTTTCAAACGGTGAAGTGTTCTGGAATGGACCGACCTTAGGTAAGGTCGGTCGGAAGTTCGGTCGAGCCTAAAAATAAAAAAAAAAGAAATTTTGAATTCTAAGAATGGAAATGGGTAATAAGGTATGCCTTTGGTGGGGTGGTAATGATTAGGACCCTACGAACTTAAGAAATTAAGTTAAGATTAAGTATAAGTTTTAATGTTTAAAGTTAAGTTTGTAAGCTAAGTGGCAACTTGAGAGGTTATTGAATGGGAATCCTTAGGGACTAAGTGAGTTAAGTAAGGTGCAAAAACTAATGACCTAAAAATGAATGAATGTTTTAGGTTTGTGAATTGGGACCCCGAAGAAGGTTAATCAAACAACGATCGACGGTGAACGGTACAATCCTTCTTGTGACTTGCTTGCTAACGAGGTGTCCCTCGGCTTGTGTGCTATCTGTTTAATTGCTATGACTAAAACAAGATAAAGCATGCAACCGGTTATATTGTTCTCGTTGTGTTTGTGTTATCTTTACACTAACCCGTGAGACTTGAGATTGCTACTAACCAAGTTTAGTACTTACTGAGTTAAGAATAAGAGTTAAGTTTGGTGGTTGTTGGTTAATGCCCGTTAAGGCTTAGCTAGCACATGGTGATTAAGATTTCTACTAACTGGAACTTGAGTGAGGAAACCCGGGACCGATCTCCGGTCATGCATGCTAAGGAAAAAGGGGGACGGTATCTGAATCAGATCCGCCCTCCGCTTAAGGACTTGTCTTCGGACTTGTAGCCTAGGGCCGGTTGCCGGCTCAGCTACGCTGGGCTCCCGACCAGAGTAGGTGGCATTAAGATGGTGCGGTGGGATCACCTAAATCCCAGGTTCGAATTAAGCTACAACCAATCCCTTCCAGGAAAGGTTTGTATACTGAGATTGAGATTAAGATTAAGATTAAGGTAAGGTAAGGAACTGGGGTTAAGAAAATGAGGACTAAGGAGGGGGTCACTAACCCACTTGATAAGGGAACGCTTGAGTCGTTCATTGTTTGTGAACTATATATGTTCATCTGTGGTTATTGTTATTGCACTTCATATTATGCTTGTGTATGTAATCAATTTCCATGCTATCGACAATTAGTCGTCGTAGCCCCGTTAACTTGGGGGCCATGAGAGGGTGTACCAGCATTCGTGCTGACCCCCTCGGGGGCTATTTTTACACTTGCAGGTAAGAGACCCATGAGGATGCACTACGAGAGTAGGAGTGGTTAGACTTAGGGTGGGATGTTTATTTTGAGTTCGGGTTGCGCCTGTGCACCCGACTGTTTATATTTAAACTGATGTAAGGTTGAGATTATGTTAAGATACCTGTACTCGGTTGGTTGTGGTATTGTGAATGGTGATGTTTGAGTTGGATAAGTATTATGGATAAGTATTGTAAATGTTTAGACCGGTATATTCTAACGATCAGACCGTGGCAAGGTCCAGGTGTTATTTATTTCTGCTGCGACGTGTTCGATTAAGTGTACAGTTTTGCGATAACCACGAATGGCTTTGAATGGGGTGTTACAAAAAGTGGTATCAGAGCGTAGTTACGCTCTGATCAAGAAATACCGGACATAAGTAACCACCGAGTTAGGATATAAGTTAAGGAATGAGTGTTGGGTTAAGGGTGTGAGAAGTTAGAGTGAGTAGAGTCAGATGACCACTAATAAGTGTGGATCGTCTTACCGTCTACAGACGTTATAAATTCACTAACGCGAAACAGTGGTGAATACAAATCTAATGTGAGTTATGCTTGTTCAGATGGCAGGACGTCCTAGGGGAAGCGAGGTCGCGGCCAGGGTGAGGATACTTCAGGAATACCTGGAGGGCAGACGATCGCAGAGATCGTAGCTGCCGCATTAGGGCATATGGGCTACCAGCCTGGTGTTGGTGCACCACCTCCACCGCCACAACCTAGGGAACCAAACTGGGTGAAGAGTCTAGCAGATCTTCGACCCGCTCATTTTAAGGGGGAGACCGATCCCGCCAAGCTTGAGGCGTACATCTCCGAGCTGGAGACCGCCTTCGAGACCTTGATGTCCTCTGTGGGATCAAGGTGCGTCTAGCTGCTTCTATCTGAAGGGGCGGCAGGCGATTGGTGGAAGCTGGTGAGGGCCGAGCATGTGGCCAATCCAGAGTTCGGCTGGGAGTAGTACACCGCCTTGCTACGAGCAAAGTACTACCCCGCCCATGTCCAGACGAAAAGCGCTTGCAGTTGGATGCGCTTAGGCAGACGGACAAGATGACAGTGGATGAGTATTACTCGGAGTTCACTACCTTGCTCCGTCTTCTGCCAGTTCTTGGATATCTGACCAGATCTTGGTGGACCGCTTCTATGGCGGCTTAGCCATCTACTCCTACGGCATGGGGCCGACGAGTTACACTACCTTGCAGGTAATAAGAATGATTGAGATTTGAGTAAGTAGTAAGATTTAGATTGAGAAATAAGTGTGACTAATACTATGGAAAAGCAGAGTGCTATCATGCCGCTGCTAAGGTTGAGATAACCGTCCAGCTGAGGGACGAGGAGAATGCAAAGAGGAAGGGTGCTGGTAAGAGCTCAGAAAGTCAAGGGCAAGGAGGGTACAAGAAACAAAAGTACCAGCCTCAGGCCCAGAAAAATTAGAACCCAAAGGGGAGGGAGGAAAAGAGAAGGCTTCGGAAGAGCCATTGAAGTTGACATATGCTATTGCAGCTACACCCATGCGCTCTAAGGCGCCAAAGGGAGGAATTGATATTAAATGAGTTAAGAAAACAATTCGTAACCATTTGAGATAAGAGAATTGACAATATGAATCCTCAGGATCTGAGACTGAGAAGGGAGCCGGTGGTGGCTACCAGCGACGCTTCATCTGTAGATGGTGTCACAAGGACCACCCCGGGCTCGACTTAAGGGGAATAAGGTGGAGTGCAACTTTGTGGAGTCTACGGGCATCGAGCATATGAGTGTTACCGGAACCCTGCTAGCAGAGCCTATAGGCCCGATACCAGGGGCAAGGGCAAGACCGATCAGGGAGCTGGATCTGACGGTCAGAGGAGGTGCAGCAGCGGCGGACAAGAACCCACGGGTGACCCAGAAGTCAGGACCCACTTTACACATGGTGGACCGGGACGATGAGCCTGAACCCTCATCGAGACCAGGTACCACTATAACCATTTAGTAATAAAAACTACCTGCTTACCGCATTATCATGCATGTTTGGTGAATAAATGAGTTAAATAAGAATAAGATGAGATTAAACTTAAGTAAGATATAACCTATACCACTTTAGGAAGATTCAACATTTTGCTACCCAATACCATCTACATCTAACCCGGAGCACACGACATCGAAACCATAGACTTTCCAACCGAACAATGTCAAGTTATCCGCCCAGGTATGATTTTATTAAGGGATACTTTACACCCGAAGCACAATAGCCATCATCAGGAGATGCAATCACTAGGAATAGGACCGGAGGTTTTTACCACACCGGAGTACCCAGGGGGAGCAAGGATGAAATTAAGATGATGAGCTTGGGCAAGATTGGAATCCGTTATCCAAGAATTAAAACCTGAGATGCAAGATGGCGTCTCATTCCCACCGGAATACCCGAAGAGTTCCATCCAGTTATTACAGTCGTGGAAATCGCTCACAGTTGGAGCTGAACCGATTCCAGACATCCAAAGCTAGGACATTTGCATTGTAAACTTCTACGAGAAGGACGGGAACTAGGACTACACCAGGAATGACGAGACAATGGAGTCTCTCGAAAGAGGGATACCCGTAGTGTCTTGGTCCATTGGGGATGTTATGGCAAGTTTTTATACGGCGAGCAAAAGCGTGCGGACGCGTGCAGATAAGATAGTACTTAAGTCAGGTGATGTATAATTTTGGGAGGAGAAATCAGGATTTATACCATGGGATTAGAGAGAATAAGCTGATACAGCACCATCACAGTAGTCAATGCGACGCTATGAGACCAGGAAGATTAAACCTAACCTTTAGACCTATAGCCATGTAATGTTAGAATGAGATGAGGAATATGGATGTAAGATTGAAGCACATGTTGTAAACAGGATGGTCATGAATAAAATAACAGTTGTTCATATAAATTGTTACGACTCTTGTTATACCATCAATACTCATGAAGCTTGTGAACACAATTAGGTTATGGACTCGGTACGGAAGGTGCACTAAGCATACTTAACAGAGGCACAGGCCGACTAGCGGTACTATCCTCACCGGCACCTTTCCGATTAATGGGATTGAGGCATCAGTTCTCTTCGACTCAGGGGCCTCGCATACCTTTGTCTCGGCATCATTTGCGAGCAGGTTGGGGCTAGACGCTGATGAGCTACCCGACTTCACGGTTACGCTCCCGTCTAAGGAGAAGGTTCGTTGCACTCGTTACTACCGAGGAGCCATTATCAGAATTAAGGGAGAAGACTTTCCAGTCAGTTTCATTGAGTTCAGTAAGCTAGGATTTGATGTTATCTTCGGGATGAACTGGTTGGAGCGGCACAAGGGACGTATCCTCTGCGCCGAGCATAGATTGCTGCTCAGGAGTCCATCTGGGGTAACAATATCATACCGCCAGAGACCCAGAGAGCCTTCGACTAAGATCATCACCGCCATGGCAATGCATAGAGAATTAAGGAGAAAGGAAGAAGTATACCTCTGCTATGTACAGGACATAGAGAGAGACCCTGAGTTCGACCCCGACTTACCGGTAGTGTCGGAGTTCCCCGACTTATTTCCACGGGAACTGCCCGGCATGCCACCCACTCGGGAGGTAGAGTTCACCATTGAGCTGCTACCTGGTACCGGACCGATAGCCAAAGCACCATACCGTATGGCTCCGGCAGAAATGACTGAGTTAAAAAACAATTGAAAGATTTGTTGATAAGGGATTCATTAGACCAAGTGTGTCACCATGGGGAGCGCCAGTCCTCTTCGTGAAGAAGAAGGATGGTAGTCTCCGCCTCTGCATCGACTACAGAGAGCTGAATGCAGTGACAGTGAAGAATAAGTACCCACTACCCCGCATTGACGATCTGTTCGATCAGTTGAAGGGAGCATCTGTGTTTTCCAAGATTGATCTCAGATCGGGGTATCATCAGATAGCCATTAAGGAGGGAGACATTGAGAAGACGGCATTCCGGACACGATACGGCCACTATGAGTTTACTGTGATGCCGTTCGGTTTGTCGAACGCACCGGCGAAGTTTATGGATCTGATGAACCGCTTGTTCCGGGAGCAGCTGGACAAGTCGGTTGTGGTTTTTATTGATGACATTTTGATATATTCGAAGTCTAAGGTTGAGCATGAGGAACATCTGAGGAGGGTATTGGAAATACTGAGGGAGAACCAGCTATATGCTAAGTTCTCCAAGTGTGAGTTTTGGCTTGACCAGGTCTCTTTCCTAGGTCATGTCATCTCAGATGCTGGGATCGCAGTGGATCCAGCAAAGATTGATGCCGTACGTACTTGGCCAAGGCCGAAGACTGTTACCGACATCCGGAGCTTTCTCGGTCTGGCAGGTTACTACAGGAGGTTTGTTAGAGATTTCAGCAAGGTCGCGAAACCGATGACCAGTCTGATGAAGAAGGACGCACCATTCTTGTGGACAGTTGACTGTGAGAGATCATTTCAGCGCTTGAAGGACTCACTGACCACTGCACCGGTTCTGACCATTCCAGACGGTACAGAGGGCTTTGAGGTTTATTGTGATGCATCCGGCAGAGGGCTGGGTTGCGTGCTCATGCAACATGGCAAGGTGGTGGCATATGCCTCACGCCAGTTGAAGAAACATGAGGAGAACTACCCCACACATGATTTAGAGCTGGGAGCTGTAGTCTTCGCTTTGAAGATATGGCGCCACTACTTATATGGGGTTAGTGTCACGATCTACACCGATCACAAGAGTTTGAAATACATATTCACTCAGAAGGAGTTAAATCTTCGACAGAGGAGATGGTTAGAGTTTCTGAAAGACTATGACATTGACCTCCAATACAAAGAAGGGAAGGCCAATGTTGTAGCAGATGCCCTGAGCCGTCGAGCACACTCACTCCATTCGCTAGTTTCTTTCTCCAGCTTGGTTGATGAGGTGCGAGAGGCTCAGAGGACAGATGAGTACATGAGAGAGGTCAGACAGAAGCTGACAGATGGTACCTTTGAGAGTCAGAAATACGACTTCAGACTACATGATGATGATCTGATCAGACTTAAGGGCCGGTTATGCATACCACGAGGCAACACGGATCTGAAAGACCGTATACTTAGAGAATCACACTGTTCTTCAGTTTCCATCCATCCGGGAGCCTCTAAAATGTATAAAGACATGAAGAGATACTTCTGGTGGTCGGGGATGAAGACAGATGTTACCGAGTTCGTCTTGAGGTGTCTCACATGCCAGAAGGTGAAATTCGAGCACCGACGACCGGGCGGAATGGTACAGTCGATGCCAGTTCCGGAGTGGAAGTTCCATGATATCTCCATGGACTTCGTAGTTGGGCTTCCACCTGCTAGGGAAGGTCTCAACATGATATGGGTGGTGGTGGATCGCCTTACCAAAGTAGCCCGATTCATACCGATGAAGGATACTTGGAAGGTGACCAAATTAGCTGAGTTATTTGAGAAAGAAATCATGAGACATCACGGCATACCAAAGACCATAGTGTCAGATAGAGATACCAGATTCCTTTCGAGGTACTGGAGAGCTACCAGAGAAGCGTTGGGTACAGAACTCAAGCTGAGTACCGCGTTCCATCCTCAGACAGATGGTCAGACTGAGCGTACTATTCAGACACTCGAGGACATGCTGAGAGCATGTGCCTTAGACTTCCAGGGCAGTTGGATTGACAGATTGCATCTGATCGAGTTTTCATACAACAACAGCTATCACGCTTCGATCAAGATGGCACCTTTTCAAGCGTTGTACGGTAGACCATGTCGTACACCGCTCTGCTGGGATGAGTCGAGTGAGACGGTCATTATAGGACCAGAGTACTTAGAACAAGTTAAGGCTGAAGTTCAGCAAATCAGGGAGAACATGAAAGCTGCTCAAGATAGGCAGAAGTCGTATGCTGATGTTCGACGACGGGACCTGGAGTTCGCAGTGGGCGACCAGGTATTTCTGCGAGTTTCACCGATGAAGGGTGTATTCAGGTTTGGGCAGAAGGGCAAATTAAGCCCGAAATTTGTTGGTCCTTATGAGATTACGGAGCGGGTGGGCCCGGTTGCTTACAGGTTGAATTTACCTGCTGAGCTGGGTAAAGTGCATGATGTTTTTCATGTTTCACAGCTAAAGAAATACATGCACCACCCCTCCCATGTGTTAGAACCTGAGAGGTTGACTTTAGAACCGAATATGAGATCCGTGGAGACTCCTCAGAGAATCTTGGACTGTAAGACTAGGGACACTCGCCACAAGTCAGTGCGACTGGTGAAGGTTCTCTGGTCTAACCAGGATGTCGAAGAGGCCACGTGGGAATTAGAGGATAAGATGAGGGCGAAGTACCCTTCTTTGTTTACTGACTAGATCGTCTGTATAGGGTACGGGGCGTACCCCTTTTTAAGGGGGGTAGAGCTTCCTCGCTTTTGAGTTAGGAAACGATCATGTTTGTCGTTTGTTTGGTTGTTTAAGATGTGAATTTGTGTAAGTTGCTACACTTCGGTGTAAGTTTGAGTTATGTATAATACTTATGTATTGTATTTGAGATTGACCTTTGAGTCTTGAGATGTGTGAATGTGAATATAAGATGTGGTATTAAGATTAAGAGAATTGTGTACCGTGAATGGTTAAGCACATGTGTGAACTTTGAGGACAAAGTTCTTTTAAGGGGGGTAGATTGAAATACCCCAAACTTAGATATGGTGTTTAAATGATAAACTAAGATATAAGGAGGCTAAATAATGCCTTAGAAACATTAAGAAACATTTCTAATCAAAGAAAATATAAGGAAACACCAAAAGAGCAGTTTTAGCAAAAACGTGCTCTAAGCTTGGAGAGACTTGGGAGAGTACCCAAATATTGTTCTAAGACCTTAGTAATATCCTAATGGTCATTTTAAATCAATTACCAAAGAAAACCAAGCTTGAAAACAAGTTAAAACACAAAATGTGCTTTAAGGAGTCTTAAAGCACGTTTTTGAAAAATTGTCTTGTAAATGAGTTTTGAATGGCTAAATGTCCATCATTACTCTTTAATTAACATGTGTACTATATAGTATCACATTTGGAAGTCTATATCAATGGGAAATCAAAAATTTCACAACAATGTGCCTTGTTTTGTGAATAGTGAATTAATTAAGCTAGTTTATAACATAAGTCTATATAAGTGAGACATTTGGTCAACAAAGACTTAATACCCTCATTATTAAAAGGGGGCCGGTTTCTTATGAGGTGAGTCACCACCTTATGAGTCATTAAGCAAATAAGAAAGCAAATAAGAGTTATAAAGTAAAAGCACTATTCACCTTTTACATAAATATCACACTTTATTAGTTCTCTCTCCTCACTTCTTCATTCTCCTTTGTTTTCGGTTTGAGCTGCTCTCTCCCTTCTCCATTCACGTAAAACTCAACCTCCATGAAAGCTCCATCCTTCCTTGGTTACATCTTGCTCATTTTAGCTCCAAATCCAAAACAAAATACATATTCTTCTTAGTTAGCTCAAGCTCCTTCTTCCTATCTTTTCGAAATTGCAAGAGCTTTGATTTGGTGCCAAGTCAAACCACCATTAGAGGAGGAAACTCAAGCTTGGAGACTCCATTGGCATCTCCATTCTCTTAAGGTAAAGAAAGTGCAAGAAAATCTAGGTTTCCACCATTTTCTTCACATGTCCGAAAATTAGTGCTCATGGGACTCCATTTTAATGCCTTGTTCTAGCTTGTTTCTACTCTTCAAAGGAGAGAGGAGGTCCTTCTTGCTTCATATCCAAGTTTGTCTTGAGAAACCAAGGTAAAACAATCACCTTAATACCTTAAAGCATATTTTTAACCTAGGGTTTGTTCCTTAGGGTTAATGTGTTATCTAGTACTCATTGGAGTCATTGGATATTGGTTAGAACATTGGCAAGGAGATACACATTGGTGACCGAGATTGAACAAAGAAAAACCTAAGGAAGAAAGCTTTTTAAGCTTGTAAAAGAACAAGGTAAATTACTTACCTTAAGGTGTTTTATTGTTTAAGGGAATGGGATTTAGATATGTGATGAGTTTAGTGTAGAGTTTACATTAGAAAAGGGTTATATAAAACCTAGGAGAAACAATGAGCATATTTGTGAACTTGTGACTAAAGAGCAAATGAGAAGAAGAGATAGTTAAAACAATGTGGAGATGAATTACAAGAAGCATTTTATTTCAATGGGAGCCTTGTTGTGTGTACTCGCAGGTTGAAGGCAAATATATGTGGAAATTCAGTGGTTAAGATTATTGTCATTTAAGGGCCTAAGTGCCAAGCATTTTAAGTTTAAGCACTATATGATGATGTTGGTGTAAATTGTGTGTTAAGGTGTTGTGATGAGAATTTGGTGATGTTGGTTGTTTGATGGAGAAAACCATGTGTTAGGATGTATTATATACTAGAGAACCCATGGCAAAATTTAAAGGAGAACTTAAGTGTTTAAGATATTCTAAGGGAATTTAATGACTAAGGAAGTACTAGGATGTTTTAGAGGTTGTCTTGATGAAAAAGGGTGAGTTAAGGTGTTCTAATGACTTATAATGACTTAGGTATTACTATGAAGGATTTAGGAATCAAGAGAATGTATTGAGTATTTAGGACTTAGGCAAATGTTGGTACAACTAGGAAGGAAATAATGTGTTGATGGATGGAAGTTTAAACTTGTGAAGGAACTTTAAGTAAATGCATAAAAGTTTTAGATGGTGAAAGATGCTTGGGAGATGATGTTATAGTGGTGAGGAAACATTTGGCATAGTGGTTACATTAGGTATGAACCACCACCTAGAACCTAGAGGAAAACATTACAAGTGTTAGCATTATTACAAGGAAAATGCATAATGACTAAGGTGAATCTTGGTGAATGATTTAATGTGTTTAGAGGAGGGCTTAAGGTGTATTTGAGGTGCCCAAATGAGGTTATAACATATTAGGATATATGAGGAGAAGTTTGGAGTTGAAAGAGAATTTAGAAACAAGGTTCTGGAGCCGACCGACCTTAGGACCGGACTTGCAAGGTCGGTCGAGCTCAGTTTACACTACCGGAGAAAGTTTCTGGAATGGACCGACCTTGGGGACCGGACTTGCAAGGTCGGTCGGGCTGTATTTTGTACGGTAATAAGTCTCTGGAATCGACCGAACATGGACCGGACTTGGCAAGTTCGGTCGAGCTTAAATTTCCCTCGGGGAAACTCTCGGGAATGGACCGACCTTGGGGACCGGACTTGCAAGGTCGGTCGGGGTAGAATTTTCAAACGGTGAAGTGTTCTGGAATGGACCGACCTTAGGTAAGGTCGGTCGGAAGTTCGGTCGAGCCTAAAAATAAAAAAAAAAATTTTGAATTCTAAGAATGGAAATGGGTAATAAGGTATGCCTTTGGTGGGGTGGTAATGATTAGGACCCTACGAACTTAAGAAATTAAGTTAAGATTAAGTATAAGTTTTAATGTTTAAAGTTAAGTTTGTAAGCTAAGTGGCAATGACTTGAGAGGTTATTGAATGGGAATCCTTAGGGAACTAAGTGAGTTAAGTAAGGTGCAAATAACTAATGACCTAAAATGAATGAATGTTTTAGGTTTGTGAATTGGGACCCCGAAGAAGGTTAATCAAACAACGATCGACGGTGAACGGTACAATCCTTCTTGTGACCTGCTTGCTAACGAGGTGTCCCTCGGCTTGTGTGCTATCTGTTTAATTGCTATGACTAAAACAAGATAAAGCATGCAACCGGTTATATTGTTCTCGTTGTGTTTGTGTTATCTTTACACTAACCCGCGAGACTTGAGATTGACTAACCAAGTTTAGTACTTACTGAGTTAAGAATAAGAGTTAAGTTTGGTGGTTGTTGGTTAATGCCCGTTAAGGCTTAGCTAGCACATGGTGATTAAGATTTCTACTAACTGGAACTTGAGTGAGGAAACCCGGGACCGATCTCCGGTCATGCATGCTAAGGAAAAAGGGGGACGGTATCTGAATCAGATCCGCCCTCCGCTTAAGGACTTGTCTTCGGACTTGTAGCCTAGGGCCGGTTGCCGGCTCAGCTACGCTGGACTCCCGTCCAGAGTAGGTGGCATTAAGATGGTGCGGTGGGATCACCTAAATCCCAGGTTCGAATTAAGCTACAACCAATCCCTTCCAGGAAAGGTTTGTATACTGAGATTGAGATTAAGATTAAGATTAAGGTAAGGTAAGGAACTGAGGTTAAGAAAATGAGGACTAAGGAGGGGGTCTAACCCACTTGATAAGGGAACGCTTGAGTCGTTCATTGTTTGTGAACTATATATGTTCATCTGTGGTTATTGTTATTGCACTTCATATTATGCTTGTGTATGTAATCAATTTCCATGCTATCGACAATTAGTCGTCGTAGCCCCGTTAGCTTGGGGGCCATGAGAGGGTGTACCAGCATTCGTGCTGACCCCCTCGGGGGCTATTTTTACACTTGCAGGTAAGAGACCCATGAGGACGCACTACGAGAGTAGGAGCGGTTAGACTTAGGGTGGGATGTTTATTTTGAGTTCGGGTTGCGCCTGTGCACCCGACTATTTATATTTAAACTGATGTAAGGTTGAGATTATGTTAAGATACCTGTACTCGGTTGGTTGTGGTATTGTGAATGGTGATGTTTGAGTTGGATAAGTATTATGGATAAGTATTGTAAATGTTTAGACCGGTATATTCTAACGATCAGACCGTGGCAAGGTCCAGGTGTTATTTATTTCCGCTGCGACGTGTTCGATTAAGTGTACAGTTTTGCGATAACCACGAATGGCTTTGAATGGGGTGTTACACGATCCTGTGTTGAGTGAGTCAACCAGAGTGCCTGAGGATATGTATATGTGTAACGTTTTGATCAGAACCGAAGGGACCGTGGGCCAGAGAGAATAAGTGCCCATTTATCATGAAACGGCCGTGAACCAGAAAGCGTAAGTGTTCAACGTGACCGGTACCTGAGGGATCAGTAGTGTATTACTCGATATGGATTCGAGGACTGTAGTGCCTTCTTGTCTTCGGACCGATTCCATGGAGAGAGTAAAAGAGTATTTTTGATTGCTATACATGCTGTGATTTGTGTGTGGTATGTGTAGTATGTAATGTGACTGACTTGTGGAGTCTGTAAGGTTATACATGTATTATAACCTTGGCATAGCATGCCCATGAGAGTAACCATCTAGATTCACCAACTTTGAGGAAAAAGTTCCTAAGGGGGGGTAGATTTTAATACCCCGGATCTAAAAATGGCAATTAAATTACTCTAATATGATTATTAAAGGCCTAATGGTGCCTAAAGAGTATTGGTAAAGAAAATAAAACCAAAACAAAAGAGAAAATGCGTAAAACGCGAAAAACGCTAAAACGAGCATTAAATGAGTAAAGGAGATATTTGATCTCGTTAGGGTCCGAGAGGGATTCCTAAGGCTTAATTATGCCTAATTAATATGTGGGAATGATTCCCGAAGAAAACGGATCCAAATAATGGATTAAAACGCTAACGGAGTTTTAAAGCACGTTTTTCGAGAAAATCCGAAAACATGACTTTAAGTGGTCAAACGGACCCGTAAAAATTATAGTTGATTAAATAATTATAATTAAGTATTAATGGAAGCTTAATAACCATTAAAAATAAAGAAACGAGAAAAATCTGAAAAACGGGCCCGGTGAGTGAATAGTGCCGAACCGGGTAAAATGACAAGCGTTTTCTGTCAAAAACCGAAAAACGCTCCAGCATGTAAGTATACAGTGGGGCCGATTTTTATGGGCTTAATTAGCCTTCCCCCTCTCTAATAAGCAAGTAAATAAAAGAAGAAAGAAAAGAAAAGTAAAAGGGGAATAGTAAAAAGTAACTACTTACTCTCTCACCTTCCCTTCTTTTCCTCATTTCACGATTTCCTTCCCAGCTCTCTGTTAACATCTTCTTCTTCCTCTGTAAGCTGGCGATTCCAAACAGCACACCCCCTATCTTCTTCCTCCATTAACTTACTCATTTCTTCACCAAATCACACAAAAATTGTACCGTTAGATTCGTATCGGCGAGGGCTACGTTTTCCACCCCTCAAAGTCTTGATTCCTCCACCTTCACTTCCATGGGTGTTTTGCCTTTTGAAGCTTAAGGAGTTGATTTTGACTCTCCTTCACTACCTTGATGCCTTAAGGTAATTATAAGCAAGAGTTTTGCTCATTTCTAGCTTATTCTTGTAATTTGGGAAAATTTCCCCACGTTGAAAATTTCCCTTATTTCAGCCAGTTGCACCTTGCTCCTGTGGAGTGTTGGAAATTCCATCATTTGATTGCCAAGCCCTCCTTTTGAACATTCAAAGGTAATACCTAAGTTAAAGCCTAAAAACTAACTGTTAAAATGTTAGTTTTGTGAGGAAAGTTGAATTGATTTTTATTGTTGTGTGTGGTGTGGGGAAAATGATTGTAGATAGCAATCTAGACCCCCTTGTATGTTGTGAAAACAAGAAGAGGAAGAGGGAACAAGAGAAAGAGGAAGAAGAGGAGTAAAAACCGAGAATAAACAAGGTAATGGGTTTACCTTGTGTTGGTTTTATTTGCCTTGGGAAAACTTATGTTGGTGTTGTATAAACAACCTTGAGCTTGAGTAGTAATGATACCACAATATTGTGAGTTGAATGAGAATGTTTAATGTGGTTTTAAGTGTGCAAACAAGCCTAGGAAACTAAGCTAGGCATATGTGTGAACCATGGGAATTTGGTGTGTTTATTAATGCCTAAACCAAACAGGTGTGAGAAGTGTTGTGAGCTGTTTTAGTGTGGTGAAAATGCTTAGGAAAGTAAGTAGGTGCTGTCAAAATTCACCTAGGAATTTATGGTCTTGAGTGTTCTGTTTTAGAGGAGAGAACTAGGTTGTTTAGGAGGTGTTAAATGAGTGGTTAATGATTTGGAAACCAAACTAAGGAGAAGGGTGTATGAGGAGTAGAAATAATGTCAATTGAAGTGCTGGGAATGGCACTGTCTGAATGGTAAAAGAAGTTACCAAATCTGTTACAAGAGTTAAGGGAGATCAAGGAAACTAGTTATGAAAGTGTAAGTGAAATTAACTAGAGTTGTGAGTGCACATGGAGCTTAGTTTAAGGGGGGATTAGGTGAGTAATTAGGTGCTAAAACATGGGGATTTTAGTTGGTGAAGATTGGGTAATCAATGGGCTAAGAGAGGACCTTGAACAGAGTGGGAAACTGTCAAATTTGTAAAATCTGTAGCAGGGTCCGGGACCTAGTCCATGGACAAAGTCCCGGACCACCCCCCTTTATTCACCCGAGAATTTCCTACCATGTTTGGTCCGGGACTTGAGTCTGGTACAAGGTCCCGGACCACCTGCTAAAATCGCCCGAGAGTTAGGTACTCAAATGGTCCTGGACTTAAGATTGGGACAAGGTCCCGGACCACCATCAAAAATCAGTCGAGAGTTAGGAAAACAATTGGTCCGGGACCTTAGGTAAGGACCAAGTCCCGGACCACCCCCAGAAACCTACAGAGGGCATTTTAAAGGTTGTAATTGATGGGGGTTTAAATGTTAATGATGTTATAAGATGTTAAGGCCTTGTTTGGTGACATGTAAAGGCCCTAGGAAGTGTAAGAAGGTGTTAGAAGTGAGTGTGAAGTAAGAACTCAAATAAACAAAAGTAAAACCGTGATAACGGGATAACGGGGAAAATACGGGAATAGCATTTAATTATGTACCGTATGATCTTAGTATTAATAACAATGTTTGAAACATTATCAGAGAATTGTGCGTGACCCGAGCATGGAGATATGACACGGTAAAAGTAAAAACCCCGGTGAAAGGTATGATTTTCTATACTCCGCGTGCTAACCGAGTTACGTTGATTTGTGTGTTTGTGTGCCGGCTTAATCAAGATTAAAGCATGAAAATAATCCCTTGTTTGATTATGTATGTCTTGATGTATGTTGAATGAGCTAACATACTTGTATGCCGGTGTGGTCTAACATAGAGTAAAGACCGACTCCTAGTGAGTAACATTTGGCTAGAGACCCATAGATCGGGAAGATGCTTATGATAACGAAAATGGGCAAACACACAAACTATCCGTTAAAGTATAACGATAACGCAAACATTTGAACTCCCTAGAATGTGAGGAGAAGTACGGGTTGAGTAAATACCCGATAATGGTTAGAAAACCACATTGAAATGATCCACGAATTAAATGAGAGTGGAAAGTTAAGTGAACCTCCTTCAAGAGGATTTAAGATAGTTCGAAGATGTGAACTAGTGAAGAAGGTAAAAGAGACCTAAGGGATTAGTAACTCCCTCGTGACATGGTCGACCTCCTATATGGGGATTTTACCCGATATAAGAACATAACCGAAAGTATGAGTAAGTGAAATGTATGGGTAACTCTTAAAACCTAAATTAACCGAA
The DNA here is from genome assembly GCA_023374045.1 of Limonium bicolor. Taxonomy (NCBI): domain Eukaryota; kingdom Viridiplantae; phylum Streptophyta; class Magnoliopsida; order Caryophyllales; family Plumbaginaceae; genus Limonium; species Limonium bicolor. The sequence continues at coordinate 331,251,851 of CM041777.1, read as the reverse complement.
ATTAAGATTTCCCAAAGTCATTAGAAACATCGAGAGTGATGCTTCTTGACTAATATACATAGTATTATATAACTCCGAGAGGAGTGTATAGGGAATGTAAGTAGTCCGAGAGTAGTCGGGCCTAAGCAAAAGAGTTAGGAACTAAGAGAGAGTTCCGTGAGCTAGTTGAACCTTCCCACCATGCTAGACCCAGAGTAGGGTCGAAACCGGGGTAAGACTATGCTAGAGAGCCATGAGTTTTGGCTTAAGTATGTATTAAGAGTAACAAGCGTGACGAGGAACCTGTAGCGTCTCGAGAATCTACAAGAGCTTGAGTATAAACAACCCAAGAGTGTGGGTGAGATAATGAGTATAAATAACCCAAGAGTATGGGTGAGATAATGATAATAAGTAACCCGAGAGTGTGGGTGAGTATAGTACGTAGCTCAAGAGAATGGGTGTGTATATGAATAAGTAACCCGAGGGAGCGGGTGAGGTATTGAATAAGTAAACAAGGCATAGTGAGGTATAACCCTCAAGGCCTAAGAGTAACCAGATACAACTAACAACCTTGTTATGTTAGTTAGGAATTGTTTCCATGATTGGATGTAGATTCCTTGAGCATTACATGTACTTATTGTATTGCTATGATGCATGTTGTTTGACTAAAATGAACTCCATGTATATCCGACTAAGTGGTCGGCGTACCCCGGTTAGCGCTCGGGTATGCGAATTTCATATGCAGCGTTAAGCTGAGCCCCTAGGGCGATGTTTTTATTTTACAGGTACACCGAAGATGTTACCGTTCGAGGGTAGGACGGGGTCGGTGGGTTGCATGGGTAGTAGTTTTAATTACTTATGTAATGAGGGAGGTGTAAGACCGAATATGTTGTTGGCATCCATTTATTGTAGACTTGGTATAGTAAAGAAAAGATTTGAGTATTGTATTTGTATTGTGTATTCGGTTGTTCCAGTTCATCAGACCGTTACGGTATGTGAGAAAGGCCTGGTTAGCCACGTGGGTGGCTAACGGCGTTGTTTCACCCCTCGTTGTAATTGGAGTTCCGCTGCGTGAGTAGGAGTAATTAGTAACGGTTTATGAGGTAATGACGAGGTTAACGGTTGGGGTGTTACACTCGTCCTCGCACCCCGTCCGAACTTACATGTTCGGACAGAAGTTTGGACACAAGTTAAATCGCAGAAAACAGTAGGCACAATAGGGTCTGTCCGAACATACAAGTTCGGACAGACGTTCGGACACGATGAAAACAGTCACAGATTTTGCAAAAAACTTCCCAAATTCAACTCAGATTTTACACAATCAATTCCCAACTAAAACCTAACATTCCATGGGGTTTTAGCAGGCATTACAGAGGCAAAAACAAGGAGAGAAACAATTGCGAAAACACAATACGAAGACACTCAAACCCAAGTTCCTAAATTCCCTATGGTCGAACACACAAGTCGAATCCATTCACCACATACCTTGATTAATGCAGAAGAAGACTCAAATCTGAAGTAGAATCAGCCACACCAAAAACGCAGACCAACGCAAACGAAGCAACCACTGAATTGTACAAACACATTGAAGGAAATCCCAAAGTCAACAAACACTCAAAACCCCAATCTGAAAATGAAACTCTATAATCCATAAACTTAAACCTGATATTCGGTAGACAACTGAACAGCAGCAGCAACAGCCCGAGTACCAAAGAGAATTACACATACAAAAGGGGAGGATCGCTCTGAAGAAGAGAAGGGAGGAAGAACACATAATGAAAGGAAACTGTCGATCGTGAAAGATAGGATGTGAAAAGGAATAAGGGAAATAATTCCTTATTTAAGCCCTTCCCAAAAATAGAAGAGGAAAATGACCACCTTGTCCCCCCTTAAGCACCAATGACCTCGACGTCCTAAAATCATAAATAAAGCAACTTAGAACATAACGATGTAACGAAATAACTTTGGGTTATAACTTCCTTCCCCCCTTAATGGGAAGTTCGTCCTAGAAATTCCATATACCTTACTACTTGAAAAGGGCGGGAAACTTAGACCGTACCTCACTCTTTAGCTCCCAAGTCGCCTCTTTCTCATACTGACCCGACCATTGGACCTTAACTAAGGGCAATGTCTTACTCCGAAGTCTTCACACATCGCAAGAAAGAATCTTAGTAGGAACAACTTCGTAGGTGAAGTCCTCTTTCAACTGAAGCGGGTCAAACTTAATCACATGAGACGGATCAGGGACATATTTTCTCAACATGGATACGTGAAAAACACTGTGAACACCCGCTAATGCTGGTGGCAAAGCTAAGAGATAGGCAGCCGGTAGGCAGCCGGTCCAATCCTCTCTAGAACTTCAAAGGGACCAACAAAGCGAGGGCTGAGCTTCCCGCTCTTCCCAAATCTCACCACTCCTCTAACAGGAGAAACCTTCAGAAACACATGGTCTCCCACCTGAAACTCTAATGGTCTCCTCCTCTGGTCAGCATAACTCTTCTGATGGCTCTAAGCAACAAGCAAACGCTCCCTGATGGTCTGAATCATACTCACCGCGTCCTGGACCAAATCATTACCCACCAGAGCTCTCTGAAGGATGTCAATCTTGACCCGAACCCGAAACCCGACCCGAAACCGACCCGTAAAAAGCCGGGTTTGGGCTGAGATTTTTGACCCAAAAAGATTTTCGAGTCGGGTTCGGGTTGGGCCATTGAAACCCGTTTCGGGTTCGGGTTGAACCCGCTAACCCGTAACCCAAAAAAAATTTAATTAAAAATAGAAAATATGTTATATTTAATGACTTAATTTGTATTTAATGATTAATTTATGACTAACATAAACATTTTATCGATAACATATTATTATATATTTTACATAATAATTAATTAATATTACAATATTATATATTTTTATTAAACAATCCAAAATTAATTTTTTTTTTGAAAAAACGGGCCGGGTTTGGGTCAACCCGCTCCGGGTTCAGGTTGAAGAAGTACAACTCGCTCCGGGTTTGGGTCGGGTTAACCTAAACTATTTTCGGGTCGGGTTCGGGTTCGGTTGAGCTCAACTCAACTCGATACCCGATTTTGACACCCCTAAGCTCTCTTTTTCAGATCGTCCCAGGAGATGGGAGATCTACACCTCCTACCATACAAAGCCTCAAATGGCGCCATACCGATTCTGGCTTGAAAGCTATTGTTGTAGGCGAACTCGATCAAAACCACATGCTGATCCCAACTGCCGCCGAAGTCTAGAACACACACCCTGAGCATATCCTCAAGAGCCTGGTTCATCCTCTCAGTCTGACCATCTCACTGAGGATGATAAGCTGAGCTGAAAGCCAACTTTGTCCCTAAGACCTAATGCAAACTCCACCAAAAATGAGACACGATGGTCTCAAGAACCCCATGTAGTCGCACAATCTCCTCCTTATAGATCATGAGCCGAACCACAATCACCCACACCGCATCAAAGCCCCCCAAAGTCCGGGGAAGACCCATCACAAAGTCCATGCTAATGCTTACCCATTTCCACTTCAGAACTCGAAGAGGCCGAAGAAGTCCAACAGGTCTCTAGTGCTCCGCCTTAACCTCCTGACAAGTTTGACATCTGGAGACAAACTCAGAAATATCCCTCTTCATGTTGTTCCACTAGAACAACTCTCGAAGATCCTGGTACATCTTAACACCACCTGGGTGTCTCGAATACGGAGCACCATGCGCCTCCTGCATAATCTCTCGCTCAAAGCAACATCAGCAGACACACAGACTCTGTCTCTGAAACGCAGGCAGTCATCCTCAGACACCCTGAACTCTGAATCCTGACCAGCAACAACTCTCTCCCTGATCTTACACAACTCGGCATCTAATTTCTGACTGGCCTTGATCCGGTCGATCAAGGTAAGCTGAACCTGCAGAGCAGCCAACATCGTAGAACTCTCCGGACCAACAACCTAGACACCTAGATGCTGCAGCTCCAACAAGGATCTCTAAGCACCAGAAAGCGCACAAGCAACACCAGAAGGCCCTCTCCTAATGAGCGCATCAGCTACCACATTTGCTCTACCCGGGTGGTAGAGTATCTCCAAGTCGAAATCGTGCAACAACTCTAGCCACCTCCTCTGCCTCAAATTCAGCTCCTTATGAGTGAGCAGATACTTGAGGCACTTGTGGTCTATATACACCTTGCATGACGCACCATACGGATAGTGTCTCCATATCTTCAGGGCGAACACAACAGCTGCTAACTCCAGATCGTGGGTCGGATAGTTCTTCTCATATGGCTTAAGTTGATGTGAGCCATATGCAACTACCTTCCCATGCTGCATCAACATATAGCCAAGTCCCTAGTGTGACGCATCACAGAACACCTCCAATCCATCTGTACTCGCTGGAAGGGTCAAAACAGGCGCTGTTGTCAACCTCTACTCCTGAAAACACAGATCACAAGCTTCGCTCCACTCAAACTTAACTTTCTTCCGGAGCAAACGAGTCAAAAGATAAACAATTTTGGAGAAGCCCTCCACAAACTTGCTGTAGTAGCCCGCCAAACCAAGAAAGCTGCGAACCTCAGAAACATTAGTGGGTCTAGCCCACTCTATAATCACCTTAATCTTCTCTAGGTCCACAGAGATGCCATCCTTAGAGACTACATGTCCCAAGAATACAACCTGATCCAACCAAAACTCACATTTCTTCAGCTTCGCATACAACTCTCTCTCTCCCAAGGTCCGAAGCACAATCCTCAGATGCTCTTCATGCTCCTTAGCACTCTTAGAGTACACCAAAATATCATCTATAAAAACAATGACGAACTGATCCAAAAACGGCTTGAACACGCGGTTCATCATATCCATAAATACCGATGGCGCATTCGTCATGCCAAAAGGCATCACTAAGAACTCATAGTGTCCATAGCAAGTCTTGAAAGCTGACTTAGGCACATCATCCGCCTTAATTCTCAACTGATGATATCCAGATTGAAGATCAATCTTCGAAAACACCTTGGCTCTATACAACTGATCAACCAGGTCGTCTATGCAAGGAAGAGTGTACCGATTCTTGATGGTAACCTTGTTGAGCTCTCGGTAGTCAATGCACAGCCGCAGACTACCATCCTTCATCTTAATGAACAGAACTGGTGCACCCAGGGTGACAAACTAGGGCATATAAAGCCCTTTACCAGTAGCTCCTGCAACTGAATCTTCAACTACTTGAGCTCAACAGGACCCATACGGTATGGGGCCTTAGATATAGGCTGAGTTCTTAGGCGCAAGCTCGATCTTAAACTCCACCTCCTTATCTTGAGAAAGTCCATGCACATCATCCTAAAACACATCAGGGAACTCTCTAACTACTGGAATATCTTCTAACTTCGCATCCTTACTGACCTCTAGGATGATGCACAGAAAACCCTGACATCCCTTCCTCAGATACGGACACGCCTGCATAGCTAAAATCACTGGCGGCGAACAAGGGACTCCATTTCCCACCACAGACAAACGGGGCTTACTCGGCTCCTCAAAAGTCATTCTTTTGGCAGAACAATCAATATGGGCATGGTGGGCAGCAAGCCAATCCATACCTAAAATCACATCAAAGCTAGTCATCTCCATAGGGATGAGGTTAGCACACATAATCCTATCCTGAACTACCATAGGACAGTCTCTACACACAGAATCTAATATCATAGTAGAATTCTTAACCAAAGGACTATGCACACACAATTCCATGCCAATCGGAACAATAGACAGACTGAGCTCACCCACCAAATCAGTAGAAATAAAGGAGTGGGTGGCTCTAGAGTCAAACAAACAGAATACTGATCTAGAAGACAACTGGAGGATACATGAGACTACGCGGTCGGTCGATCGATTCCGCTCTCTAGCCAACGCATACACCCTCGCCTGGCCTAAGGCTTCTTTTGGTCCGACCGATCCCTGGACTTTGACGCAGACCCTCCAGCTCTACCTCTTGAGCTGCCTTTGCTCCTCTCAGCCTGGGGACAGACAGCGATGCAGTGTCAAGGGAGCCATACTTGAAACATGCCCCAGACTTCTTGTTGCACTCACTGAAATACCCCTAACTAATAAAACATAATTTCAACATATAAGTATATATATTAAGGCTTAAACATGCCTTAATAATTATTTGAAAACAACAAAGGTCATTAACAAGCAAAATTGTGCTTTATGACCATTTAGGACAAACACATGCCCTAATGAACTTGAAAGGTTGAGTAACCTCAATTAGGATCCAAAGTGGATTACTAAGCCTTATAGATAAGGTATGAACATAATAAAACCATTACCAAAGCAAACCAAACTCTAGAAAGAGTTAAAACACAAAAAGGAGCTCTAAAACTCCATAAGACACATTTTTATGAAAGTGTTCAAAAATTGACTTTGGGTGGCTAAATATCCTTGTATACACCCTAATCAAAATGTGTAATACTTAGTATCACATTAGTAACCCTAAATCAAAGGATTTACAAAAAAATCCAAAGTTTGGCACCAAAATGTGAATAGTACCCAAATAGTGCCAAATTAAGCCTTAATTACCTAGTTTGGTCAATGGTCAATGCAAGACCCATTCAAGACCAAAAAGAGGCGGCATTATGGGAGTGTGTAACATCCATACTAATTTACCAAAATATCTAGCTAATTAAGTGAGTCACCATGTTACTATTCCATTTTAAAACTTTTCTTACGTGAAAAGACAATTCACTCTTTCTCTTTCATTACCTCCTGTACCAGCCGATTTCTTTAGCTCCTAAACACTATCTTCCAGCATTGTTGAGTTCATAAGAAAGCTCACTTCAAAATAAAACTCCCATTGATTAAGGTAAGCACTTCAATCATGTAATATGGCATTCTCTTCCTCTTTTCTTCCTCTTTCCAATGAACAAAATTTCAACCCCATCCCTCCTCTAATCTAGTGCAAGTTCGTATTACAATGAAGAGCATAAATTCTGCTGGAATTCAACAAGTGGAGGAAAGAAAGGCTAAAACACTTCTTAAGGTAAAAACTTGCTTTAAGCTCTTATCTTCACTTCTGCTCTTTCAATGGCTGTTTTCAATGAGTCCTTACACTCATTTTCTTCCCTTTTCCATCCTTGATCAGTATCATCTTCAAACACATCAAGTGGTGGCCGAATTCAAGCCAAAACCACTTCTTAAGGAATTTTCCAAAGGTAACTTAAACTAGCTTTTTACCTTGTTTTATTCAGCTTCCTTATCATAGCTTTGGAGAAGAATTAATACTATTCTTATACTCCTTAAATAGGCTGATAATGATCTAAGATCAACCTTGAAATTTCAAGGTAAAAATCATGATTCCTTCAGTTCTTTTTCATACCTTTATGTTCCTTAAGCTATTAAGCCCTTCACTACCTAAATTGATTCACTCTTTCATGTCGTAAAATGTGAAGAAATGGTGTCATCAACCATGGATGTGTTCTTGATCAAAGAGTGGAAAAAATCAAGCTTAAAAGTTCATCCTTGGAGAAGTAAGTAAATTACTAACATTAATGACTTGTTAATCAGTTTTATGCCAAAGTTATGAGCTAAAAATTAACCTAAGCTCTTTATTTAATTAGGCCGTGAGTTACAAGGTTGTTTAGCTGATTTTGGTCGCTTAAATCAAGTAAGTATAACTTATATTATGTTATTAAAGCTTTAAGTTAACTATTGTTGCTTAATAAAATAAAGACGTGGCTTATTCAGGGTTAATATGTTAATTTGACTTAATTATGTACTAAAGTGTTATATTGCACATTTGGTGAACTTACCTAGGATTGAAATGACTTATAATGTCATAAATATAAAATAAAAGGGTAAAAGTGCAAATAATGAAAGTTATGGGTGGTTTTAATAAAAGCCGGGAATAACTATGTTCTAATGAGCATTTATATGTAATTTTATGTTATAAGTTAAAGTTGTAATAAGGCCATGTGCTTAGGCCATTTTAATTATGTTATTTAAGCTTTAAATTACATTTAAAGTTCTTTATGTCATTATTATAAGGTTTGGGGGGAAAACCGTAATTAAATCAAATTTGGAGGGCTATGGAGTAATATAGCTAAAAGTTTGGATTAAAAATGAATTTAAATGAAAATTGTAAGTTTTTACACAGTTTGGGGTTAAATTGTAATTTCTTGGAAAATTGGGGTGAAATCATAATTAATGGAAGTTGGTGGTCAAGGCAGTATTTGGGAGGTCAACATTGACCATATTATAGGCCTTGACCAAGTTAGAAGAGTTAGAAAATTAAATTGTAACTATAAAACAAGTTTGTAAGTTAATTGTAAAAATTACAAAATAAATGGGGTAGGAATGTGATTTCTGAAAATTTTGGTTTGAAATAGTAATTATAACAGGCTAGGGGTCTGTTGGGAATTTTTGGTGATTTTTGGGAAGTTATTTGGAGTTACATTAATGAATATGCATAATGTATAGTTTAAAGGTGATAATGTAAAGTTTGATAAATAAATGGGGTCATTTGGTAATTATAGAAAAGTGTGGGGAGTTGAGAAAATTAAGCTGTAACATATGGGTCTGTTCGGCATTTAAATAAAAATGGTATAACCATAGGTTAATTATATTATAAGAGTAAAAATATCATATTACATGATATAATAATATAATTGTAACATTATGAAATGTTAGGTGGTAAATTGTAATTAATAGAAATATGTGGGCTGGCACGAGAATACAAGATGTTAGGATTAAATTTTAGACTATGATCTATAATGTTATAAGTGTTATAACAATTATAAAGTGTTAATGTCATTAATATGAAACTAGTATAAGTGTGGGAATTCACATGAAATAATGTGAGTAATGGTGAATAATAGAATTATAAAATAAGGTGGAGTATTAAATAAACTTTAGAAGTTTATGAGGTATTATATAATGTTACATGACATTAGGAGTAAAATCTTAATGTGGGTTTGTACAAAATAATACAACTAAGTGAGATTAACTATCTCACATAAAATGATAAGATATATCATTTAACAAATGAGTTTTATAATTTAAATGTATATGTACAAGAATTATATAAAGTGAGGTGCATTATATAATATGGTTGGGAACCATATAATACTAAGTAAAGGGTGTTATAAGATGGGAAGATAAATCATAAAACATTAGTTACAAAGTTCTAATGTGAAGGTATAACATTTTAGATAATGAGTGAACTGTGCAATACAAGTGTAATAATGTAAATTATATGTACTTGTGTACTTGGATAAATTGACCAACTCACACATGAAATGAGAGTTTAAAAGATAATCATATTATATGGTCAATAATAACATGTAAACATAACCTATATTGTCATACTCTTTCACATATATATATATATACACATAATATACAAGTAAGTATAAATAGTATATATATAATTAAGATTTGTAACCTATAAATGAATTATATGAGTTACAAGGATTTAATCCTAAGTGGTATTATACTACTAAACCGTTATTTGTGACCTAACAATGAGGAATTAAATTAATCCCGAACAACCGGAAAACCCGAACCAATTTAACTAACAAGTTTACGAGGGTTAACTGTCGGGACATGATGTTAGTTCGGAAATTCCGGACTTAGTTAATCTTAGGGATTAACACATAGCATTATGTAAATTCCAGATCATAGGACTACGAGGAGCACCGAATGAGCATAAATTTATATGCTAGCGAGTACTACGGTGTACGGTATGTGAATGGTGTGGTCTGAACATCCCGAGGGCTTCCTTGGGTTCAGACATTTTATGTTTTTAATCATCTAAGAGCTATATGTGTGCTTTTTTTTATATGCATGCTACTGTATGATTTACTTACTCGTTTTCCTTGCGGTATTTAATTGTGCACGAACGTCCACCGGACTTGAGTGATTAACTCATTCGACCTATGTATATGTATACAAGTAAAAATTGGAAGTAGTCGTTACTCACTAAAGTACGATGAACATTACAATCCTAATTAACTTAAGTAAAACACTAAGGAACGAGACTCGATAATACCGGTTTCTAGAGCATGGATCTCGAACATGAATATGACCTAGATTACTTCTAGGTAATGTGTAAGACCTATAAGGCTTCTGTGTTAAATGAATTCTCCATAACCTAAGCATAGACCTTAGGTAACTGATTAACTACTTAATCACACAATGGAGAAATGTATATGATGAGATGGAAATTGAGTTTAGTTTCTGACTACTGGTTGCGCATAGTGATCACTAGAGTATAACACCCGGATTGGGTATGCTCTTGTTAAATTCCAACGAGCCTAATTGATTGTTGGTCAGAGTGTACTACTGTTGGTACCTGGCTCCGGCCACTTAAAGACGCCTTTATTAGGCAAAGAGGAAGTCCCGCGATCTCCTGATCCTTGGCAATATGAGCACCTTTGTGTGTACATGGGACAACTATCCATTAAAAGATATATACGGGTTGTCCTAACATGACACCCAACTGATGATAAGTAAACACAGTGATGAATAACGGGGCCTTGAAGGCCGAGTACGAATACCGCTCACTAAAGCGACTTACGCGTTTTATCGCATTGTTTCGTATCTCTCATTTATGTGAATAAATGCTTATGAAATTAAGTGATGCGTTGATTGAATATCTTGGTGTTTGCTTATGTTATCTACAGCTTTAATTATAAACTGTAAATCGGAACTGCATGTAATTAATCTCATGTTAAGATGACTAAATGACCTAAGTGACCTAAATGGTTTAGGACTACACTTTAGCATATTCAGCGTTTTGCTGAGCCTATACGGCACCCCATTACAGTGACTCAATTGTTGATGAAGGCGGAGTGCGGGACCTCGGGTAGAGGGCTTTTGATTTTGTTATCACACTCTTAGACTCGGATTGTACTTAAATACTATGTTGTAAATATTGGGATATGTTAGTTGCTCACTTGTCTTTTGGTATTCGGATTTCGGATCGAATTGTGTATAAGTAAGTAGTAGAATATCTCGGATCATCACAGCGGCTGTTGTATAATTATTGTATTATGTTTTGCTTCTTTACTCATATGGGTGAGTAATGGCATGTGACACCCGAGTGAGGATGATTGTAATTTTATTGCCGCTGCGATACGTTTTTAATTATGCTACGAGTGTGACTAATACGAGTTTAACGAGAGGGGTGTTACACTCACGTCTGTGATGGAACTTACCACAGGTGTCACACTTCACTGCAAAAGAAGATGAAGAAGAATTTCCACGGCCCCCAAAACTCTTACGGTCGTCGGCATACTGCTTCTTCTGAGAAGAGCCCTGGTCTCTCTTCCCTGAGTCCTCATACCTCTGCTTTCTCTTATGATTTCTGCCACTGGACTTCTTAGTCTTTAAATCGTTCTCAACCAGCAGAGCCACATCAGCAACGTCTCTGAAGGTCTTGTAACGGAGGGGTGTCACAATAGACCTGATATCTGACCTCAGACCACTCTTAAATTTCCTGGTCTTACGGTTGTCATCCGGCTCAGAAGCAAACTTAGAAAGGGTGATGAATTTCCTGACGTACTCCTCCATCGACATTTCTCGGCCCTGTCGTAGTCGATTGTACTCCACAATCTTCTGGTCTCTGTAGACATCAGGGTATAACTGCTTGTTGAACTCCCCAGAAAACTGCTCCCATGTGCAAGGCTGTGGGAACTTTGCTATTAGTGACTTCCACCACTCCTTGGCTTCCGCTTTGAACATGAAGGTGGCGAAGTCCACCTTCTGATCATCCTCAGACCCCATAACTCGCGTAAATCCTCGATCTCAGAAAGTCAATGTCTGGCCTCCTGAGGGTCTTCACTACCATCGAACGATGGTGGCTTCAGCTTCATAAATTTCTGCAATACTTTCACATTGTGACCAGCAGCAGCAGCAACATTTGCACCAGCTGCCCCAGCAGCACCACCCGCTGCAGCCACACTCTGCATTAGCTGAGCCACAAACTGTTGCACAACGTCAGCCACAACTCCCTGAGGAGGCCCAGTCTAACGAGCATTCCTTGGTCCTCTACATGCAGCATACTGAAAGTGCATATAATCGAACAGTTAGCCACACAAATCCTTCAAACAACAAAACTGGCACTCTAACAGGCTGACGAAACCTAGAATCCCCACAGATTCAAACCCAGAGCTTTGATACCACTTAATATAACGATCCCAAACACGACCTAGTTCTAAGGTCACTACACGCCGCACACTCCCTACCTAAGATACGCAAGGCTACTAACTAACAAACCAATGAATAGATGGATTAACGTGTGTATATATATAGAACAGAGAGGAGTGTCATACAATTCCCCAAGCTGTAGTTCCAACACCAAAACGTAACCCAATAGCCAATAGCTTAATACAGAAGTAGTGTCAAAAGGCCCGAAGGCTACAAAGGTCTAAACTCTAACGAATATTTATGAAAACATAAATGAGTTAAAGGCTCCAGAACCAAAAGAGAGAGAGTCTTCGCTGATCAATCTGCAAGTGTTAGTGGAAAGAAGGGGGGTGAGAAACCACACGCTCAGCAGATGATAAACTTCATCAACAAACAAGCTCAAAGATTTGAAAATATAATAATAATTCAAGAGCCAAAATCAGAAGGAAACACATTTTCACCAGCAGAATCAGACAATAGAAAATACCGAAGCTTATCACAAACCAAACGGAGTTCACAGCGTACAACAGAACCGGTAGAAGTCACAAACAGAGCAGGACACTAGTGCTCAATGCATACAAACAGAATGGAAAGATATCTGTAAATAGGACGAGGAATACCACTCGTGAACAGAACGGAGGAGACACCCATGAGAGAATATAGAAGGACATCCTACGTAGTATGCTACGGGATAGCTAGACCCAGCCATCCACAACTCAGACACAAAGAAGACTAGGTCCCAAAATAGAGGCTTAATTAATAAAGCATAAGTGCGTAAGTATGATCCACACAGAGGTTGAAACACTTAAACAACATTAGGGGAATACAACCCCGCAAACAGAAACATAAACGGAGCTCAAACGAGCTCTATTAAACAAAAATTGAAGCCTATCCAAACATGTGTCTGAACATACATGTTCAGACACAAGTCGAGACTCAAAACAGAAGAAAATCTAAATGTCCAAACATGTGTCCGAACATCAATGTTCAGACACAAGTCGAGGTGAAAGGTTAATGATGCTTGGACTTACATCCGGACAAGTTCCAAAAAATAAACTCGTGGTGACGTCTGAACATCAATGTTCGGACACAAGTCGAACTTAAAACAGAGGGAAGGAGTGAGGGGTGTCCTAACTTGTGTTCGGACATACAAGTTCGGACACAGTCCGAGACTTATATGCCAGACTCGTCCTCGCACCCCGTCTGAACTTACATGTTCAGACGGAAGTTCAGACACAAGTTAAATCACAGAAAGAAGCAGGCATAGTAGGGTCTGTCCAAACATACAAGTTTGGACAGACGTTTAGACACGGCGAAAACAGTCACGGATTTTGCAGAAAACTTCCCAAATTCAACTCAGATTTTACACAATCAATTCCCAACGAAAATCCAACATTCCATGGGGGTTTTAGCAGGTATTACAAAGGCAAAAACAAGGAGAAAAACAATTGCAAAAACATAATACGAAGACACTCAAACCCAAGTTCCTAAATTCCCCATGGTCGAACACACAAGTCGAATCCATTCACCACCTACCTCGATTAATGTAGAATAAGACTCGAATTTGAAGTAGAATCAGCCACACCAAAAACATAGACCAACGCAGATGAAGCAACCACTGAATTGTACAAACACATTGAAGGAAATCCCAAAATTAATAAACACTCAAAACCCTAGTATGAAAACGAAACTCTACAATCCACAAACTCAAACCTAATATTCGGTAGACAACTGAACAATAACAGCAATAGCCCGAGTACCAAAGAGAATTACACACATACCAAAGGGGAGGATTGCTCTGAAGAAGAGAAGGGAGGAAGAATGCACAATGGAAGGAAACTATCGATCGTGAAAGATAGGATGTGAAAAGGAATAGGGGAAATAATTCCTTATTTAAGCCCTTACCAAAAATAGAAGACGAAAATGACCACCTTGTCCTCCTCTTAAGCACCAATGACCTCGACGTCCTAAAATCATAAATAAGGCAACTTAGAACATAATGATGTAACAAAATATAACATAAATCATTCCTTAGAAACTTGGGGTATTTTAGCATGCATTACCTTTATGTCTTCCAACTCAAACATAAAAAGGTTCTTACCCACTTTAGAAACTTTTAAGACTCCAAAATCATGCCAAGTGTGATCTAATATATGTGTTATAGCACAAACCCTCATCCTTTGGCTCGGACAGTGTTTACCAAGAAGACAATGACCATAAGATAGTACTACCCCATGTTCATCCAAAACCTTCATTGTAGATTAGTGGCGACTAACCAACCTGCAAAGAGTACCATGTTTCACTCAAAATCCTAGAACATCGACAAGAAGAAAATTAGAGCAAATGACAAAACCAAAGAAAATTAATAGTAAAGTATAGGAGATATAGAGCTTTGGAGTAGAAAAATCATGACTAAATATAATGGCAAAAGAAAAGAAAGAGTTGGGATCATAAGACAAAGGGTTCTAGATAGAAAACATGCAAACAAAAGATCAAACACAATAAATTGAAATAAAGACAAGGGGAGAGAGTAAGGTACAAGGAAAGTATACAGTTAGACAACCACCATAGGTTAGAAAGAGCAAATGGAAACTGTAACACCCTGGATTTAGTTTAAATAAAAGCTTATGAAAATATGATTCTAACGGCGCAAACGGATCCAAAAGCGGACTTCAAACGAGTCCTAAAACAGCAAAACAATACCTGTCAAAACTTGTGTCCGGACATGGGATGTTCGGACGCAAGTCGAGAGTTTAGAAAACCGGAATCAGTAACGTTCGAACTTGTATTTGGACATTGGAAGTTTGGACACAAGTCGAGAGCGAAAACAAGATAAGTCCGAACTTGTGTCCGGACATCGGAAGTTCGGACACAAGTCGAGAATTAAAACCGTGAATGTCCGAAAGTTGGTCCGAGCTTGCAAGTTCGGACATAAGTCGAAACTTGCAAGTGGATTCGTCCTCGCACATTGTCCGAACTTTGAAGTCCGGCCAAATGTCCGGACATACTCAAATCAACAAAAACAAAGTGAACTCTCGGGGCCTGTCCGAACATAAATGTCCGGATGGACGTTCGGACAGGTCCTAAAATGCAAATTCCTGTACGAAATCAGAGTTAGAGAAGCACCAAAACATTTAGAGTAAATTACTCGAAACCCCTTTCAGGAATGGGCATAACCCCCTTGTGTTTATCATAATTATTGGTAACCACCTTGAGGTTACGGTATCTCTGACCATGAGCCCCCCGAATTATAACTTTGTTATCAAAACATTAACTACATGATGGCCCATCAGCTTAATCACATTATTAATGCTAGTTTGGACAACAAAACTGCTTAATCAATATTGTTGAACTCTCCTTCATCCCAATTTAGATGCATTTTTTGAGGTAGGGTTAATGTTTTCCAGACAATAATAGTATTGATTAAACACTGTTTTTTGTCAAGCATGTCATTAATAATGTCATTAAGTTGATGGGTCAGCACGTGGTTAATGTTTTAGTAATGGAATCATAGTTAAGGCGCACATAGTCAAAGATATTGTAACCTCAAGGTGGTTACCAATAATTATAATAAACACAAGGGGGTTAATTGTATTATGTCCAATCCTTAAGGGGGTTCAGAGTAATTTACTCAAACATTTATGAAATTAGTGTCAATCTGTGGAGAGGTACTTTAGAAAATATAATTAGTAATTGGAACAACATAAACACAACGGAAGCAATCTTTAAAACATCATAAGAACATCCCACTAAAATCTTTAAAAATGCCAAGGAAGGTTATTCTGAACCTCAAAATCCAGTATAACTTTGAAATCTGCAGTGGAAATATATATCATCTAGGGTATTACCACCACACCCAAACCTTTGGGTGCTCAGGCTAATGATCCCAATAAAAACAACTGTATAACTTATAAACTCGAATTATGCGAACATTCAAAATAGCCTTAGCAATGTACTCATAGAATCCAAAACATTGAATCTCAAATACTGTAACTCAAAATATTGTCTCAAAATAACTCATAATCTTCTATTCTACGCGATAGCGCAATCCCGGTCCCCAAATCAGCAACCATTACCTGCGATCAGAAAACAATAGACAGAAACGCGAAAGGATCGCACAAATCAGAAAACTGAGTAAATCCTACCTCAATGTGTAAAATACATTTTGAAGTTCATTTTATCATTTGTCAATCAGACAAGAGGGAGAGCTCAACAATTGAATAACGTTTCCAGAATCCACAATCACCAATAAATAAGTAGGGATCTTTCAACAGAAGATAACCATAATTCCAACCATGGGGTCACCTACGGGACCCCAAACAATAATTCCAGGACAATCACATATGGGACCGTCAAACAACCACCTCACCCTAAGTCCTTAAGTGTGCACACCCCCTATGAAATAGCAGTAACATAGAGTAGATCATAGAGTTTAACTGCAACCATTGTGTGCAGCGCAAAAGATAACGATAATGAGGAGCACCTATGGGCTCCAAAGACATAATAATAATTTCTGTGAAAGTCTCCCAAAAACCTTGATCAAACCATTACCAGAAATATTCCAATTCTTCCATTTCCAATATGTGGGAAATAATCCCAATTTACGAAACCACAATTTGAGAATCAATAATCTTCCAACCAAATACAACCAAAACCTTTTCCCCCAATTTGCAAAACACGAAACCAAACAAACATGAGCATAGAGATTTACCTGAACAATCAAACCACATCAAGAGGACAACTCCACAGAATTACTGATAGCGCCCGTCGATGTAATCGGGGTCTAAATTTATATATAAACAGCAGTCAGGATCTATTGTAACACCCCAACTACAACCATACACTTAACAACACATTGCAGCGGAAACTCAACTCCTCACATTACATAACCCGATGGTGTTACACGCCGTTAACCACCCACGTGGCTAACAAGGCTAATACATTATGTTGTATCGGTCTGATGGACCAGATTCCCGAGCAACTATACAATACATCCTCATTCACCTTCCAACATTTATTATACATACACGTTCCAACTGTACCGAGTATTCACAAACTGATGCCGATAATAGTCTCGGTCTTACTACACCTACTGTACATGTACAACTTAAAGGATTACCCATGTACTACGACTACCCCGTCCTACTCTCGAATGGCTTCCAGCTCTTCGTACCTGAAATAAGAAAAGAAGAGAAAGGGTGGCCCCCAAGGGGCTCAGCACCTTTGCTGGTATGGTAATCCCGCAGCCCACATGCTACCGGGCCACGCACAACTAATTGTCGTCTTAGCATGCGATTGATTAAATTTAAATCGTGCATGCAACTATAAACACACAACACAAAACATTTCGCCTCAATGGGCTCAACAAACGGATAATACATCCTTACTTGGTAAGTCACTCATGGTATTCATTATCCCTAGAGTGTTCCTCCTCTAATGGAGCTACTTCCTTAATAGACGACACTTACCCTTAAATCGGGTTATCCTTAAACGCCTCTTATCACATACTGGGATTCATTTCCATGATCCACACACTCCATATCTTACAACATATCACATTCCTCACATAACAAAACATAACAACACTTTTCTCGTTTCGACGTACACATGATAATATCGCATTCATTTTAAACATCTAACATATACATATCATAGCATAGCAAGGGAAATTGCCTAGCACAATAGCAACACAAAACACCATAAGATCGGTTCACACAAGGAACCTTCCACCATAGTTAGTATACATAGTGAGCCTAGAGATTATTGCCAATCTCATGCTAAGCTCGTTACCAACCTCGTTACCGTCCAGTTATATCGAACGGTTAACTTAAACCCAAGGTGTGTCGGATATAGTAATCCCAAGCACACCGAAATAACATTTGTATGCCCCTGTGGCCCGATGTGAGTCAGTAAACTAGCTTTGGATAAGCTAAGGGAAGGTTGAAACCAAATTGGAATACAACCTATACATACACCAAGAGAGTCGAACCGGATATGACATCGACTCCCGTCCTCACACGCGTGGCCGGAACATGACCGGACTCCTCACCCCCCATTAGTACATATATACTTATAAATAAGTAGTTAGAGATCCATTATGGAGCCTACCACATCCACACACCATATGGTATCATAACCGAGTTAAGCACACAAGGGAGGTTCACACACTTGCATACAACGACAATATCCAACTAACTCACACATAGCCGTGGTTAGAGCGTTCCCAAGGTTTGGGTCGTTAACTCCGAATACCGATCTCTCACGTGTTCCTAGTTCTAGTTAGCTAAGGTTTAACACTTATTTGAGGTTAAACGGTATCGGAGACCAGATGCGCCACATAAATGAATTACTATAAACTCATTACATGTTTTAATCTTACAACGTGGCAATCACTCAGAAAAACACATTGGCATACAAGCCGGTGTAATCCGGTAGGACACGGGTTGCAAGAAAACCATACCTGTCACCGGAGTCCACTCTATCATGTCCATTTACGTTCCTCGAACAATTCTCGAACAACTGGTAACATTCAAGTTGTTTTCATTAACATTGGGGGTAACATGTTTGTGTAATATCGAATAACCATGATTAACCCCATAAATTAATTAAATAACTTCACATTTATCTTCTTTTACTTTCACATTGGAACACAACCTTTCACCCACTCAATCATCATTGTATCTCACTTATCATGTCCTTAACAACCTCATAACATCATTAACCATCAATCCCCATCATTACACATCATTTCCATACGTTAAACACCCTCTTTGGTCAAAACTGCACCTTGTCCGAACTTGTGTCCAGACTTCTCAAGTTCGGACACTGTTCGAGACTTTAAGGGTGCAAACTGGTGAACGTCCGAACTTGCGTCCGGACTTCCCAAGTTCGGACGCCTTTCGAAGCCAAACCAGAGAATAAAATAGGTGTGTCCGAACTTCCCATGTTCGGACGGTAGTTCGGACATCAGTCGAAGATCAGAAAACCTACGCGTACACAGAGCACGTCCGAACATCCAAGTTCGGACGGTAGTTCGGACGGGCCAGAACTTCACTTTCCAAGTCTTGTTTCACCTCTTATCTTCATCCATTGATTACCCAAGCTTCATACATGAACTTAGGCATATTCTAATACTAAAATATCACTTTGATTCACCTTAAAACATTGTCCAACTTGTTACCCAATCTTCTTATCAAATCTCTTAACACTTGTAACATTTCCTTTTGGTTTTCCAAGTGGTGTTTCACCTTAAATGACCACTACACTAAAATGCTTCCTCACTTTCATAACATAATCTCCCAAGCATCTCCTCTTACTAACCAAATATTCTTTTCACAATTTCTTAAAATTCCTTACTCAAAACCTTATTCAAACATCATTCCCTCCTTATGCAACAACATTGCCTAAACCTTAAACAAACTTCTCCAAGACTCTGACACACCCTAGAAACACTCATTTGATTTCTAGAACTTCCAAGATAATGCCTAAATCCTTGTAGCACCTTAGAACACCTTAATGCACGTTTTCTTCCTTAGTGAAACATTTACTCATTCCTAAAAATTCCTAGTTCACCCAAGTTCATTCAAGCACTTAAAACTCCTTATACATTTTACAAATTTTGCCATGGGTTCTCTTAGCACATCATTATTCTAAAGCTCATAGTTTTCACCATTAAACACTCAAGAACACCTAAATCCATCAAGAACACCATCACACACAAGACTTCACCAAATTTACACTACATCACAATATAGTGCACAATTTAAATTGCTTGGCACTTAGGCCCTTAAATAACATGTCTCTTAGGCCCTTAAATAACATGGCTCTTAGGCCCTTAAATTGCATAAACCATAAACAGTGAATTTCCCACATAAATAATGCCTTTGACCTGCAAATACACTCAACATTACATATGTCCTTTTACTAGTCCCCCTGAGAACTTTTCACCAGGTCATTCACCTTTGGCTCCTTAGATCATTTTAACAAGCAATATAAGCTCATTTCTCCTAAGGCATTAAACCACATTGAGATAGCATATTTACCTCTTTTCCACCCAAACTTCTTTCTTGTTTCCTTACATAACCGGTAAGGTATTTGATTCCTTGTCAACTACTACACAATATACAAACATTGAAATGAGTATACAATTTAAGCTTCATCTCATTGTAAACCCTAGGTTTACATTGTTTCAAAACATTAATGTAGTTGTTTTACCTTGATCTTTGAAGAGGGTTGGAATATCTATGAAGAGAGGACCCCTCCTAGTCCATGAAAGATTCAAATGGAGCTAGAACAAAGCAACACAAGGAGCACCATTAATGGTGATTCTCGGTCAAGATAAAAACATGAGGGAAACTTCATTTTTCTTTGAGTTTCCTTACCTTGAAGCAAATGAGAGTAATAATATGTAGAAACACAAGCTCAAGCTCCATCAATGGTGGAACTCCATGGCACCGAAATGGTGGTCTTGAAGTTTTGAGAAGATAGACTTGAAGAGCTTGATGAGAGGAAGAAGATGGTGGTGTTTGTTTTTGATTTGATTAAGTGAGCTATAAAATATTGACAATGGAAGATGGTGAAATGGTGGTGGTGCTGCAGCTTCACCGTGAGAGAGAGCAAGAAGGAAGGAGGGAGACGTGAGAAATGAAAGAAAAGAAGAGAATGAAGATAAGTTCTAGTTTTTGAAGATATTTGTACCATTAAAGTAAATAGTAGTTTAATTAGTCATTCTTTATTTATCTGATATGTTAACAAGAGTGGTGAGTCACCACACTTAAAAACCGGCCCCCTTTATTACATAAGGGGTATTTTAGTCTTTATTTGTCAATTTAATTATGTAACACCCCAACTACTAACAATACACTTAACAACACCTTGCAGCGGAAATCACAACTCACAACATACCTAAAACTCCTTGGTGTTACACGCCGTTAGCCACCTACGTGGCTAACAAGGCTAACATACATACATTGTACCGGTCTGATGGACTAAACTCCCGAGCAGCTACACATAAATCCCGTTCCATGTCCAACAATCATTATACACTTACATTACAGCTGTACCGAGTATTAACAAGCTAATGCCGACAACAATTTCGGTCTT
Organism: Limonium bicolor; assembly: GCA_023374045.1. Classification (NCBI taxonomy): domain Eukaryota; kingdom Viridiplantae; phylum Streptophyta; class Magnoliopsida; order Caryophyllales; family Plumbaginaceae; genus Limonium; species Limonium bicolor. The sequence continues at coordinate 331,230,607 of CM041777.1, read as the reverse complement.
ACTACTCCTACAATACATAAGCATTTAAATGAACTGCCTTTATACAACTAACAACCCCGTCCCACTCTCGAACGGCTGCCAGCTCCATAATACCTGAAAAGTATGGGGGCCCCCCAAAGGGGGTCAGCACCTTTGCTGGTATGGTAATCCCGCAGCCCGCATGCTACCGGGCCACGCACAACTATTTGTCGTCTTAGCATGCGGTTGATTTTATTTCAAACATGCACAAACTCACACGTATCATGCTTATAAGCAAACATCCATTAATAGGGCACAAACACAAATTAGCACACACACTCAATAACAACACACTTCACTTTATAACATACACAACTTAATTTCTCTCCTCTAAGAGGATATAACTTTACTTAGGGAATGCCGGGGTGATATAAGCCGAGCACAACATACATACATTTCCTTTACTTGAGTGGCGGCCTCATATAGGACCGATCACAACATACATAATTTCCCCCTAACTCCAATAGTGATGAGGTAGGTAAGCCTTGGCTAAGCTTGTGGGTGGTTGTAATTCCAAGAGGAAGAACAACCGTAACATAACAAAGTGGGAGTCGAAGCGAACTTAGGCATCGACACCCTACCACCAACATTATACATAATTCCCCTCCTAACCCGATGTGGAGGTCGGGTAGGTAAGCTTTGGCTAAGCTAGTGGGAGGTCGAAATCCAATGAAGGAAAACAACCCTAACATAACAGGATGGGAGTTAATTCACATATATATATTAACTCCCAAACAATACGCGCGACCGGAACGACCGGATTCCTCCCCATACATAACATATACTTATTAGTTAAAGGTTCCCTTATGGAACTTATCACATACATACATCACATAGTTTTACTAACGCTGTTAATCACACAAGGGAAATCACATCCCATGTCAACAACACGGATAACAGTATCCAATGACATCAACATACTAAACAAGTCACATACATCACACATAATCACGACATACACTAACGCACGGATAGCCGCAGTTAGAACGTTCCCGTGGGTTGGGACGTTTATTCCGAATACCGATCTCTTATGTGAACCTAAGGTCGGTTAACTATTATTTAACACATAATTAAGGTTAAGCGGTATCGGAATTGATTACGCCACAATAATGAATTACTATAAACTCATTTCATGCTTTATCTTGCAAGGTGGCAAACACACAGAAAAACACATTGGCATACAAGCCGGTGTAATCCGGTAGGACACAGGTTGCAAGAAAACCATACCTGTCACCGAAGGTGCACTCTAGTGTGCCATCACATGTTCCTTGAAAATCTTTGAACAACTGGTAACATTATAACTATCTTCATTAATATCGGGGTAATATAATTTTTAACGTCTACTGCACCCATGGTTAACCCCATTCGGTAGTTTTATAACTTTACATTTTTATTACAACTTTTCACCACTCAATTACCATTATAACTCACTTTATTTACCCTTAACAACCATATAACATCATCACTTAACAATCCCCCATCATTGGGTATCATTTCCTACCCTTAAACAAAGTTCTTGCTCAAAATTACCATATGTCTGAACTTGTGTCCGGGCTTTGAAGTTCGAACGCAAGTCGAGACTCAAATGGGTGAATTCTGGGGGTGGTCCGGGACTTGGTTCCTACCTTAAGTCCCGGACCATTGCTGGTCTTAACTCTCGGGTGAATTTAATAAGTGGTCCGGGACCTTGTACCAAACTCAAGTCCCGGACCAAGCATGGGTAGCAACTCTCGGCTTGAATTACATGGGTGGTCCGGGACTTAATACTCACCCTAGGTCCCGGACCAAAATGCTAGACAACTCTCGGGCAAGATTAAGGGGGTGGTCCGGGACTTTGTCCATGGACTAGGTCCCGGACCCTGCTACAGATTTTGCAAATTTGACAGTTTCTAACTCTGTTCAAGGTCCCCTCTTAGCCCATTGATTACCCAATCTTCACCAACTATAATCCACATGTTTTAGCACCTAATTATCCACCTAAACCACCTTAAATTGATTATCGAGTCCACTCACTAACTCAAGCTTAATTCACTCAAATCCAATTACATTTCATAATTTGGTTTCCTTGTTCCTTAACTCCTTGTAACAGATTTTGGTACCCACTTCTTACCATTCAAACCTCACTCACTAATGTCATTCCCAACACTCAAATGGCATTATTTCTTCTGCTAACACACTCTTCATCTTGGCTTGGTTTTCAACCATTAACCATTCACTTAACACCTCTTAAACACACCTAGCTTCTTCCTTTAGTAAAACACTCAAGGCCATACTTTCCTAAACAAATTTTGACAGCACTTGGCTACTTCCAAAGCATTTCCCAACACTCATCTCCTCACATATTTCATCCTAAAACTAGCCAAACCCACAAGGGTTCTACCAGCACATAACAAAATCCTCAAATTCAACAACAAACAACACAATCAGCAAAAATCTCCAAAATCACAATAACCACATTATCCATCACTTTGGGTTCATTACTTTGTTTACCCATCCCAAACACTTAAACAATTATAAACAAGGTTCAAGGTAGTTTTTCTTACCTTAATTTCACAAGCTTCCTTAATTCACCTCTTGCTCCATATCTTCTCCAAAATCGGTTAAGAGGGTATGGAGTTTCCAAACTCCATCCCAACATCCAAGAACACATAAACATACCCAATTAATTATCTAAACCCTTGGAATATCTTAATCCAATCAAAGGCTAGAACACAAAGTTAGGGTTTACCTTTTTGAAGCTTTTAAGAGGGATTCTCACCCTTGAATCAAGAGGGAAACTACTCCACCATTGAAGGGTCAATTTGGAGCTCAAGCACAAGAAGAAAAACAAGGTAAGAGAGAGAGACAAAATCAGTTACCACTATAAGATGGAGAAAAATGAGGTTTTTCTTGGAGATTTTTACCTTAGGAGAGAGAGGAGACTCCAAGCTTCAAGAATATGTCATTTTCTCTTCAAATGGGAAAAACCCATGGAGATGAAACTCATCCTTTTGAAATTCCGAAAAGAGGGAAGGTAGAGGAGGATGAGGAGAGTTCAAATATGTAATTTGTTTTGCATTTGGAGCTTGGAGTTGGCTAGAGCATGAGGAGGAAGATGAGAAGCCATGGAAGGAGAGGGGAGAGCTGCACAATCGGCTGCAACCAGGAGGGAGAAGAAAGGGATCGTGGAGAAGAAAGAAAGGGAGGAAAGAGAAGAGAGGAAAGAAATAAAAGGAGGAAAGAGAGTGTGGTGGGGTATAAGTTACTTTTTGCTTTTTGACTTATTTAATTAGCTAACTAGTCAAGTGTGAGGGGCTGTCTACATTAATAAAAACCGGCCCACTAATATATACACACTGGAACATTTTCGTCTTTTACAGAAAACGCCCATTAATTTACCCGGTTTTAGCACTATTCATAACCGGGTCCGTTTTCCGGAATTTCTCGTTTATTTAATTTTAATGGTTATATACTCCATTAATGTTTAATTATTGTTACATAATCAACTATTATTTTTACGGGGTCATTTAACTGTTTAAAATCACATTTTCGGATTTTCTCGAAAAACGCGTTTAGGACTCCGTTAGCGTTTTTACGCATGGTTTGAATCCGTTTTCTTCCGGAATTTTCCCACATGTTATTAATGTGCAATTAAGGTATGAAAATACATTTATCACTCTAACGAAGGTTATGTACCTCCTAAAATAATTAAATATGCGGTTTCACGTTTTGTGACTTTTACGCATTTTCTTATTCTTTTTGGTTTTATTTCTTCACCAATAATCTTAAGGACTTAATTAGCCTTAGAAAATTATAATTACATAGTTAATTAACATATTAAGGTTTGGGGTATTTCAATATCCCCCCTTAAAAGAACTTCGTCCTCGAAGTTCACACTTCCCACACATCATTGGTTAGAATACGGGGATTACTTGCAACATACAACTTCCATAACAACATATCTACATCACCCCTCGGACTTAACTGGGGTACATATACACATCCATACATAACATAACATACTTACTTAGTAGCCTCGGACTTAATGGTCCGGGTACCTAACAACATTGTACAACATAACAACCCTTAGACTCTTAGGTTGGGTAACATAACAACATTTAGACTCTTAGGTCTGATAACATAACATCTTTAGACACATAGGTCTGATTAACCATAACACTTCCGGAATTCAATCACATTAGGACTCAAGGTCCAAAAAATCATTGTTACACATACCACACAACATGTCATAGCATGTATATCAACCAGAAATTCCTTTTCCATCTCTTCATGGGTTCGAGACCCATGTTGAGTACATATACACTGTGATCCCGCAGAACCGGTCGCGATGGACACTCTGGTCCCCGTTCCTTTGGGAGATCAAAACAATTGCATACATCTTTAAAATATACTTCTCATGTCACCGGTCCTAAGACAAAGGCTCATACGTCCTCAGCTCGTGAGCAAGTAGTAGGAAAATACCCTCTATGAGGTTAAGTATAATGAAATCCTTTATTGGAAGGATACAAGTTGAAAATCCTCTACGGGGTCACATAAAGGTAGTCCTTCCTTTGAAAATACCACTTAAGAATCTTAAAATATTTATTGAAGTATTGAAAATACCAATTGAAATTTGAAACCCAATTTAAAATTCTTTTGAAAACTCAATACAACTCCAAGTCCAATTATTGCTAATTGCATCTTATTCCTGATGTGATTATTTATGACCACTTATAGGGAGTTTCAAGAATCATCCAACCCTAATGTGATCAGCATCAGAGTTGAACTATCTTTCCACCCCAATTTGTGTTCGGCTTCCCTTGATCTCATGATAATCAAGTTTCACCTCCCACTTCATTTTCAAACAGCAACTAATTCAAACATATACCATTTTCTATCTTTTAGTCCATCTAGTCATAATCATTACATCTCCAAGGGTGGAACTATGTCCATCAATCATCTTCCAGATTTATTTTAAATCAAGTTACCAAGGGAATTTAATTCTCACTAGGTTCTACATTGGTGTCATACCTCTTCATAAATCACAATACTGTATATATACATATATCCATATATATATTTTTATCAAAATATAATACACAATATTACTTTTGGTATCATATGAACATACATAGTCGGGGTTTAGTTCCCCGGGAGTTTTCTACTCCCTTATACATATACTTTCACACATCTCTTAACAAAATAACACACTTATCACAATGGTGTTCGTATCTTCAGTGCGCAATTACCATAATTAAACCATGAATGAATGCGTATGTTTATGTAACACACGCACCAATCATCAAAACAAATCATTTTGTGCTATGCACACCATAGTTCACGTACACTTGTACGGTAAAACATACTAAACGGTTTTGCGCTCTACCCCCCTTAAAAGGGATTACGCCCACGTAATCAATCACTTAATCACTGGTTTAAACGTTCTACCGTCGTGAAATGTTTTATCTCCACGCGGTTTATTACACAATGTGTTTTGGTTAGAGGATCTTAACCATATTGGCGGTTTAGTCCCTGAACCAAGAATCCTCTTTAGAGTTTGTTTAACTCATAACTGGTTTCGATTCTGGCCTGTGAGGCTTCTAGGCGTTAATAATTAGCCATTCACTCATATTCACAACGCACATCCAACACTTGAATCGTTGGCTCACTAGTTTCTGCTGCGCAACTCTTGATAACTTAGAGCTTAGTTTGCCCCATATATTATTCTTACTGTATTGTACATCCCCGATTATCACCTTTATCTTGGTAATAACGGTTTCTCTACCGACGCGTGGTATTTCTTACCGTGAGCGAATTCGGTGAGTTACAAAACTTACTATCCACCTCCATGATAATTTACTGTATTTCACACTGATTTACTTAATTTCTTCCGACTTACTGTCGGTTACGTTTGAGCTACTGCCTATTGTGGAGTACTCTGTTGGTTATTCCCAACACTTGAGGTATATTCCATACCGATGTTTAATAATCGTGTTACTGTAGTCACTCATGTCAACCAAGTACCTTCTGATTGGTACGACCGTGCTTGTCTTATGCATCGGTTTTATCACATCATAAGTCTTGTTCTCCAATAACATTTAACATTTTCAGACTTCCTAGCTATCTCACTCGATCATTACTGCGCAAGCGCAATACCAAAACACTCAGTCATACAGAGTGCAGAGGCGTAAACTCTTGACAGTAAATCTCTTATGTGATTGCAATAGGGATTCACACTAAGTCCTTTATCGTTTATTACTAACTACTGGTTTATTGTCCAGTCTGTTTATTATCACTTACCTTGCATCTCCACTGGGTTTAACCCATAACTGGTCTTATTGGCCACATTATTATTTAACAATACTTATCCAACGGTCGCTTACTGTGCACCGTGCTCTTACTCATTGTATAACCTTAACTTACACTGCATCCGCTATAATTAGCTTACGCCATACACTGTGTCTCGCCACTTATTTGGCTGATAGCTGAATACGCTATTTTTCGAATCTTTATGCTCCTTGAGCGTTGTTTAGTACACATTTAGCATCCCACACCTACGGTGGTTGCTATTTGACTTATTACTCTTCTGGTCTCCACAACTGGTGCAACTCTTTTCGTAGTAACAACATGGTCAACTCTTAACACATTCCCCGAACTCTGTTCACATAACTACCGCTGTTGCGGTCTCACATATCAAGAGGTATCCCCCACTCTTAAAGCAGTGGTTCGTTATCCGCTTTATTTACTTATATAACATAGACTTCCGTAATTAACAACATTTTACTTAACATATTCCATTTATGGCTTCTAGGCCTTATTGCCTCGAGCTCTACTCACTGTAGGCTGTCGACACACATTTACTTTTCGAACAATATTTGCATTGAGCCCCATGACAGGGTCGTCGTTCCTTCCATGGTATGCTCCTTCAAGGATGTCAGACTTCGTCCTGACGACTTATGTTTAAACTGGGTGTTAGTTTCAACCCTTGCGTTTTTATCACGTTATTTCGTTAAACCACTGTTGATCCAAATACCCTTTTAAGGACAGCTCCTGGGTGTCACTAGGTTATGCCATCACATCTGGCTTGCACTTATTGGTATGTTTAATTAACTACATCTCCTTGCGTTCTTGGCTGGGTTAAATATCCTCTCCAGTGAGATTGATATCTCCGGATAGTCTAAGTGATCATTCCGAGAGTCTCATCCCGATCATTGCACATTAACGTGTCCATAGTAGGCATCTGCCTCGCCATTTATAGGCTGGGTACTTACTCCAGTTATTATATTCATCCTTCAGGATTCTTAAGACATAATCTATGCCTTTACTTACTAACTCGTGCATTTTGCACTTGTTCACCCTTAAACATTTCCTTAAAATAAACTTACTGATTCCTTCAGTCTTGTTGACTTTACTGGATTCCTTTACTTCCACCATTCTTGGTAACTCATTCCCTTGCTTGACTTTTACTTCGGACCGTAGTATGGAGTCGACTACTTCCCGTGTTCCAGACTCCACTCGTATACATATGTGGGGTACCCTACTGATACATTGCTACTTACCCGATTAACCTATAAGAAGGTTTGTCAGGCCCACAAGCTCCTATCGGAGTGGTCGTCCCACATTACAGTTGGTATACTCGTAGTGTCCGTCACACGCCTAGGTGAAGTATTCTGTTGTCAACTCCTCTTATATTATCCTGTGATAATATGCATTCCATGCTTCCCGAACTTAATCAAGGGAAATGTATCCACTGTTGTATTATTATGAACTCAATCCATTCCTCGGGTTGTTACCCTTGGGTTTACCGGTTTCCATCCGGTTGTTTTAAAAGTAACTGGGTAAAACTTACCTACTATGTGGCACTGAGGCCTGTGTAGGTCTTCTGGTTTGGTTTAAAGAAAGTTAGAGATAAAATGGGTTTGAAAGAAAATTTGGTTTTGAAAACGGTTTTGAAAATGAATTTAAGTTGAAAGAAAATTCTCCTGGTTTTACAACGTTTCCTTGTCTTATCCAAGTCTAGCTTCTTGCTGACTGGGTATCTCCAAGTACTGAGGTCAGGCTGCTAAGCCCTTCCACAGTTATTATGATCTCACTTCACTTCATGGTATTTTACTAAGTACTGGTAGTTGTTTTAAAATTTCCCGTACAACCCTGTTGTAGCAGCACTTGCCATGGCAAGTGCGCCATGGCAAGTGTGCCATGCTTACTGGTTTTCGGTTCAATACACACTGGTTGCGGCATTGTTTACTTCCGCACCAACATCAATGGCCTTGCTGGCCCTTACTTGATCTTACAGTCCTAACAACAATCCTCGGGGTACTTCTCACTGTCTTCACATGATAACCATTAACTAGGGTGTTTCCCATCCTGGGAGACCCCCCTTTTCTTAGTATCGTATCCTCCTCGTACTATATTGTGGTTCCTTAATCGGTTGGTATACCGTTGGTGTATTAGTTAACATTTGTAGTCCCGTAGACACTCATCTTGGGTCTCATTATCTCGCTCCTTGCCTGTTGCACGCTTGGTGCGTTGCAAGCTGGTTGTCCTCGATTGCTCCGCATGTCGACCCAGGGTGCTGGAAATTCCATTCTCTTGTGCATAAGATTCTTCACTTTTCGCTAACAAGAGCGGTTAATATTGTTAAAATGGAGACCGTCTTTGGGATCACACCTTTCGGGATCTACCGTATGACAGGTCCTCCGTACTTATAGGGGTAAATATCAGCTGCCAGATCGGGTTTTCCCGAGTAAGAGATGACTCTCATCTCTCTGGCGTTCTTTCCCGAGTTATAAAATAGGGTTTGTGGAGGGCGGGATGGATACTGTAGGTATCCAGTACACACTGGTATTTCCCTAACTAGCGTACTCCTCACGCTATCACTCAACCCTTAACCCAAGGTACTAAAATCCTAACTCGGTACTTCCTAAGCTCGGTATTCCAGTCATCAGAGCGATACTTCGCTCTGATACCACTTTTTGTAACACCCCAACTACTAACAATACACTTAACAACACCTTGCAGCGGAAATCACAACTCACAACATACCTTAAACTCCTTGGTGTTACACGCCGTTAGCCACCTACGTGGCTAACAAGGCTAACATACATACATTGTACCGGTCTGATGGACTAAACTCCCGAGCAGCTACACATAAATCCCGTTCCATGTCCAATAATCATTATACACTTACATTACAGCTGTACCGAGTATTAACAAGCTAATGCCGACAACAATTTCAGTCTTACTACTCCTACAATACATAAGCATTTAAATGAACTGCCCGTATACAACTAACAACCCCGTCCCACTCTCGAACGGCTGCCAGCTCCATAATACCTGAAAAGTATGGGGGCCCCCAAAGGGGGTCAGCACCTTTGCTGGTATGGTAATCCCGCAGCCCGCATGCTACCGGGCCACGCACAACTATTGTCGTCTTAGCATGCGGTTGATTTTATTTCAAACATGCACAAACTCACACGTATCATGCTTATAAGCAAACATCCATTAATAGGGCACAAACACAAATTAGCACACACACTCAATAACAACACACTTCACTTTATTACATACACAACTTAATTTCTCTCCTCTGAGAGGATATAACTTTACTTAGGGAATGCCGGGGTGATATAAGCCCGAGCACAACATACATACATTTCCTTTACTTGAGTGGCGGCCTCATATAGGACCGATCACAACATACATAATTTCCCCCTAACTCCAATAGTGATGAGGTAGGTAAGCCTTGGCTAAGCTTGTGGGTGGTTGTAATTCCAGGAGGAAGAACAACCGTAACATAACAAAGTGGGAGTCGAAGCGAACTTAGGCATCGACACCCTACCAACATTATACATAATTCCCCTCCTAGCCCGATGTGGAGGTCGGGTAGGTAAGCTTTGGCTAAGCTAGTGGGAGGTCGAAATCCAATGAAGAAAAACAACCCTAACATAACAGGATGGGAGTTAATTCACATATATATATTAACTCCCAAACAATACGCGCGACCGGAACGACCGGATTCCTCCCCATACATAACATATACTTATTAGTTAAAGGTTCCCTTATGGAACTTATCACATACATACATCACATAGTTTTACTAACGCTGTTAATCACACAAGGGAAATCACATCCCATGTCAACAACACGGATAACAGTATCCAATGACATCAACATACTAAACAAGTCACATACATCACACATAATCACGACATACACAACACACGGATAGCCGCAGTTAGAACGTTCCCGTGGGTTGGGACGTTTATTCCGAATACCGATCTCTTATGTGAACCTAAGGTCGGTTAACTATTATTTAACACATAATTAAGGTAAAGCGGTATCGGAATTGATTACGCCACAATAATGAATTACTATAAACTCATTTCATGCTTTATCTTGCAAGGTGGCAAACACACAGAAAAACACATTGGCATACAAGCCGGTGTAATCCGGTAGGACACAGGTTGCAAGAAAACCATACCTGTCACCGAAGGTGCACTCTAGTGTGCCATCACATGTTCCTTGAAAATCTTTGAACAACTGGTAACATTATAACTATCTTCATTAATATCGGGGTAATATAATTTTTAACGTCTACTGCACCCATGGTTAACCCCATTCGATAGTTTTATAACTTTACATTTTTATTACAACTTTTCACCACTTAATTACCATTATAACTCACTTTATTTACCCTTAACAACCTTATAACATCATCACTTAACAATCCCCCATCATTGGGTATCATTTCCTACCCTTAAACAAAGTTCTTGCTCAAAATTACCCTATGTCCGAACTTGTGTCCGGGCTTTGAAGTTCGGACGCAAGTCGAGACTCAAATGGGTGAATTCTGGGGGTGGTCCGGGACTTTGTTCCTACCTTAAGTCCCGGACCATTGCTGGTCTTAACTCTCGGGTGAATTTAATAAGTGGTCCGGGACCTTGTACCAAACTCAAGTCCCGGACCAAGCATGGGTAGCAACTCTCGGCCTGAATTACATGGGTGGTCCGGGACTTAATACTCACCCTAGGTCCCGGACCAAAATGCTAGACAACTCTCGGGCAAGATTAAGGGGGTGGTCCGGGACTTTGTCCATGGACTAGGTCCCGGACCCTGCTACAGATTTTGCAAATTTGACAGTTTCTAACTCTGTTCAAGGTCCCCTCTTAGCCCATTGATTACCCAATCTTCACCAACTATAATCCACATGTTTTAGCACCTAATTATCCACCTAAACCACCTTAAATTGATTATCGAGTCCACTCACTAACTCAAGCTTAATTCACTCAAATCCAATTACATTCATAATTTGGTTCCTTGTTCCTTAACTCCTTGTAACAGATTTTGGTACCCACTTCTTACCATTCAAACCTCACTCACTAATGTCATTCCCAACACTCAAATGGCATTATTTCTTGTGCTAACACACTCTTCATCTTGGCTTGGTTTTCAACCATTAACCATTCACTTAACACCTCTTAAAACACCTAGCTTCTTCCTTTAGTAAAACACTCAAGGCCATACTTTCCTAAACAAATTTTGACAGCACTTGGCTACTTCCAAAGCATTTCCCAACACTCATCTCCTCACATATTTCATCCTAAAACTAGCCAAACCCACAAGGGTTCTACCAGCACATAACAAAATCCTCAAATTCAACAACAACAACAACACAATCACCAAAAATCTCCAAAATCTCAATAACCACATTATCCATCACTTTGGGTTCATTACTTTGTTTACCCATCCCAAACACTTAAACAATTATAAACAAGGTTCAACGTAGTTTTTCTTACCTTAATTTCACAAGCTTCCTTAATTCACCTCTTGCTCCATATCTTCTCCAAAATCGGTTAAGAGGGTATGGAGTTTCCAAACTCCATCCCAACATCCAAGAACACATAAACATACCCAATTAATTATCTAAACCCTTGGAATATCTTAATCCAATCAAAGGCTAGAACACAAAGTTAGGGTTTACCTTTTTGAAGCTTTTAAGAGGGATTCTCACCCTTGAATCAAGAGGGAAACTACTCCACCATTGAAGGGTCAATTTGGAGCTCAAGCACAAGAAGAAAAACAAGGTAAGAGAGAGACAAAATCGGTTACCACTATAAGATGGAGAAAATGAGGTTTTTCTTGGAGATTTTTACCTTAGGAGAGAGAGGAGACTCCAAGCTTCAAGAATATGTCATTTTCTCTTCAAATGGGAAAAACCCATGGAGATGAAACTCATCCTTTTGAAATTCCGAAAAGAGGGAAAGGTAGAGGAGGATGAGGAGAGTTCAAATATGTAATTTGTTTTGCATTTGGAGCTTGGAGTTGGCTAGAGCATGAGGAGGAAGATGAGAAGCCATGGAAGGAGAGGGGAGAGCTGCACAATCGGCTGCAACCAGGAGGGAGAAGAAAGGAATCATGGAGAAGAAAGAAAGGGAGGAAAGAGAAGAGAGGAAAAGAAATAAAGGAGGAAAGAGAGTGTGGTGGGGTATAAGTTACTTTTTGCTTTTTGACTTATTTAATTAGCTAACTAGTCAAGTGTGAGGGGCTGTCTACATTAATAAAAACCGGCCCACTAATATATACACACTGGAACGTTTTTCGTCTTTTACAGAAAACGCCCATTAATTTACCCGGTTTTAGCACTATTCACTAACCGGGTCCGTTTTCCAGAATTTTCTCGTTTATTTAATTTTAATGGTTATTATACTCCCATTAATCTTTAATTATTGTTACATAATCAACTATTATTTTTACAGGGTCATTTAACTGTTTAAAATCACGTTTTCGGATTTTCTCGAAAAACGCGTTTTAGGACTCCGTTAGCGTTTTTACGCATGGTTTGAATCCGTTTTCTTCCAGAATTTTCCCACATGTTATTAATGTGCAATTAAGGTATGAAAATACATTTATCACTCTAACGAAGGTTATGTACCTCCTAAAATAATTAAATACGCGGTTTCACGTTTTGTGACTTTTACGCATTTTCTTATTCTTTTTGGTTTTTATTTCTTCACCAATAATCTTAAGGACTTAATTAGCCTTAGAAAATTATAATTACATAGTTAATTAACATATTAAGGTTTTGGGTATTTCAAATTACTTATGATAACATAAGTTACAAACTAGCTTATAAAAATCACTATTCACAAAAACAAGGCACATAGAAGTGAAATTTTTGATTTCCTATTGATATAGACATCCAAATGTGATACTATATAGTACACATATAATTTAAGAGTAATGATGGACATTTAGCCACTCAAAACTCATTTACAAGACAATTTTTCAAAAATGTGCTTTAAGACTCCTTAAAGCACTTTTTGTGTCTTAACTTGTTTTCAAGCTTGGTTTTCTTTGGTAATTGATTTAATATGTTCATTAACATATTTATAAGGTATAGGTATGACCATTAGGTCTTATACAAATTTATCCCAAGCTTACAGCACATTTTAGCCCATATTGACCTTAAGGTATTTATTTGTGTTTTGTTTGGTTTCATTGTCTACCAAGGTTTCCTAAGGACTTAATTAGCCTTATTAAATCATAATTGAATTTTATTAAGTTTTGGTAGGCTCCTTGGGTCCCAACCAAGTTCACTCCAAGCTTAGAGCATGTTTTTGCTCAAACCGTGTCTTAGAGTTTTATTGTGTTTTACCGTGGTTTAAATGGTTCATTGATGTTTCTAAGGCACTCTTTAGCCTTTAAATACCATAGTTTAACATTTACACAACATACCAAGGTTTGGGGTGTTTCAATCTACCCCCCTTAAAAGAACTTCGTCCTCGAAGTTCACATTTCCTCGCATCATTGGATTAGAATACGGGAATTACTTTCGAAATTAACTTCAATTACCAACCACCCTTTACATCCAACCTCGGACTTAACGGTCCGGGCAACATATCCACATTATACATAACCATATAGTAACATACTTACATGATAACCTCGGACTCACGGTCCGGGTACCTTAATAACATTACACTTACATAACAACCCTCAGACTCTCAGGTCTGGGTAACAATACAACAATTAGACTCATAGGTCTGAAAACATAACACTTTCGAAACTACCACATTAGGACTCAAGGTCTAAAATAATATTTCTTACTCATACCACACAACATGTCTTAGCATGTATAACAAACAGAAATACCTTTTCCATCTCTCCATGGGCTCGAGTCCCATGTTGAGTACATATACACTGTGATCCCGCAGAACCCGGTCGCGATGGACACCTTCTGGTCCCCGTTCCTTTGGGAGGTCAAAACAATCACATACATTTTTAAAATATACTTCTCATGTCACTGGTCCGAAGACAAAGGCTCATACGTCCTCAGCTCGTGAGCAAGTATTACAAAAATATTCTTTACTAGGTTAAGTATATAAGAGAATCCTTTATTCGAAATATGAATCGGCAGTTTTGGAAATGCCATTTGAAAAACCTTTTTGAAAACGCAATTCAACTCCAAGTTCAACTCATGCTCCTTGTATCTTTCTTAACGTGGTTGTTTGTGACCACTTACAGGGAGCTTCAAGAGTCATCCAACCCTGATGTGATCAGCATCAGTGTTGAACTATCTTTCGGCCCCAATTTGTGTTCGGCTTCCCTTGATCTTATGATAATCAAGTTTCACCTCCCACTTCATTTTCAACCAACAACTAATTCAAGCATATTCCATTTTCTATCTTTTAATCCTTCTATAATCATTACATCTCCAAGGGATAGAACTCCGTCTATCAGTCATCATCCAAATCCAACTTAATTCAAGTTACCTAGGGAATTTAATTCTCATTAAGTTCTATGTCAATCCCATTCCCCTTCATAAACCATAACACTGTATATATATATATATATATATTTTTATCAAAATACAATACACGGTTTACATTTATACACCGTCGGGGTTTTAGTTCCCCGGGAGTTCTTTACTCCCTTACACTTGTACCTTTACACACAACTGTTAACAAAATACACACACCTATCACAATGGCATTCGCATCTTTTGTGCGCAATTACCACAATTTAACCATGAATGAATGCGTATGTTTATATAACACACGCGCCAACCATCATAACAAATCATTTTTGTGCTATGCACAACATAGTTCACGTACACTTGTACGGTAAAACACACTAAGTGGCTTGCGCTCTACCCCCCTTAAAAGGGATTACGCCCACGTAATCAGTCACTGAACATTGGCTTTAAATGTTCTGCCGTCGTGAAGTGTTTTAATTTCCACGCGGTCTGCTATACAATGCGTTCTGGTTAGAGGATCTTAACCATATCGGCGGTTTAGTCCTTAAACCAAGAATTCTCCTTGGAGTTTATCTACAAAACGGTTTCGGTCCTGGCCTGTGAGGCCTCTAGGCATTGATAACTAACCATTTATTCATATTCACAATGTATATCCGGTATCTGACGCATGGGCTCACTGGCCTCTGTTGCGCAACTCTGATAATTATAGAGCTAGTTTGCCCCATTCGTTACTGTTACTGTATTGTACATCTCTAATGTATTACCCTTATCTAGGTAACAATGGTTTCTCAACCGACGCATGGTATCTCTTACCTTGAGCGAATTCGGTGAGTTTCAACACTTTCCATCCACTTCTCTAATAACTTAGTGCGTAAACTGCTATGTATTTCACAATGATTGACTTACTTCGACCGACTTACTGTCGGTTGAGATTGAGCTACCACCTAAAGTGTAGTGCCCTCTCGGTTATTGCTGACACTTGAGGTCTATTCCATACCGACATTTGGTATTTAGTGCCACTGTTATCACTTATTCTTAATCATACTTCCACATTTGGTTTCGTACCAGTACTCTTCCATTGGTATGACCTTGCATTTCCTATGCATCGGTCATTATAGCGTTATAAGTTTCTTTCTACATCCACCACAATTAACATTTCCCAAATCCTAGCTATCCCACTCGATCATTACTGCGCAAATGCAATACCAAAACACTCAGTCATACAGAGTGCAGAGGTGTAAACTCTTGACAGTAAATCTCTTATGCGATTGCAATAGGAGTCTACATTGTGTTTTACTGAAATCCTTATCACATATAATTGCCACCGGCTTACTGCCCGGTTCGTTTGCTATCTCTTACTGTAGTATCTCCACTGAGTTTAACTCACAACTCTGCTCATTCGCCATTTTATCATCTAACAATACTTATACAACGGTCGCTTATTGCGCACCGTATCCTTACTCATTATACAACATCAACTTATACTGCATCCGCTATTACATTAGCTTCCGCCATTACACTGGATTTGGCCACCTGTTTGGCTGTTTTTTTTACACTATTTCTCGAGCCTTTATGTTCCTTGAGTGTTGTTCGCTACACATTTAGCACCACGCACCTATGGTGGTTACTATCAGACTTATCACTCTTCCTTTCTACACACTGGTACAAACACTTCCTTTTTGTATTATTCTTATTCAAATCATTCTAGGGTAATAACAACATGGTCCATCCTCATCGTACATCTTGAACTTGGTTCACACAACTACCGCTCTCGCGGTTTCACAATACCGAGAGGTGTCCCCACTCTTAAAGCAGTGGTTCGTTCTCCGCTCTATTTACTTGTACAACATATACTTCTGCAACCGATCACATTTACATAACACAAGTTGTTTGTGGCTTATAAGCCTTACTGTCACGATTCCTTCCAAGTTGTTTCTTTGGCAACTTAGGGTCTTACTGTTAAGTAGGTTATCTTCAGCGTTTAATCCGAGTATTTGTTTCAACTCTTGCGTTTCAATTATATTGCTTCATCCGACAGTGTTTAATCCAAATACCCCTCAAGGATTGCTCCTGGGTGTTATTAAAATATGCCATTACATTTGGCTTGCACTTATGGGTACATTCAGTAAACTACGCCTTCTCACTTTCTTAGTTGGGTATTCGTTCCAACTATAATGTTTTATCCCTGAAGATTCTTAAAACATCTCCAATGTCTTTATATAATAGCCGGTGCACTGCGCACCTCCCAACTCCCAAATATCTCCTTGAACGTTTTCACCAATTCCTTTGGTCTTCTTAACTGGGTTCCTTTACTCCAACCATTCATGGTAATCCTTAGCTCTTACTTGACTTTTACTGCTGACCGTAGTATGGAGTCGACTACTTCCCGTGTTCCGGACTCTACTCGTATACATATGTGGGGTATCATACTGATACATTGCTACTTACCCAACTAACCTATAAGCAGGTCTGTCAGGCCCACATGCTCCTATCGGAGTGCGGTCGTCCCACAACACAGTTGGTACACTCGTAGTGTCCGTCACACGCCTAGGTGAAGTATTCTGTTGTCAACTCCCTTGTATTGTCCTGTGACAATATACATTCCGTGCTTCCCGAACTTAATCAAGGGAAAGTTTATCCACCGTTGTATCATTATAAGCTCCATCCATTCCCTCGGGTTGCTACCCTTGGGTTTACCGGTTTCCATTCGGTTCTTAAAAGAAGGTAGAAAGAAGTGTTGGTTTGAAAGAAAATTTTGGTTTTGAAAAGAAAAGAGTTTGAATAAATCTGGGTTTGAAAGAAAATTTTCATGGTTTCACAACATCTTCTTACCTTAGCCAAGTCTAGCTTCTTGCTGACTGGTGTACTTCCAATTACAAAGGTCAGGCTGTTAAGCCCTTCCATGGTTATAATGATCACACTTAACTTCATGGTACTTTACTAAGTAATTTGTATTTGTTAAAACTTCCCCGAACAGCCCCGTTATAGCAGCACTTGCCATGGCAAGTGCGCCATGCTAACTGGCTATCGGTTCAACACATACTGGTTGTGGTATTGTTTTTACCCGCACTGTCATCAGTGGCCTTGTTGGCCCTCACTTGATCTTACAGTCTTGATAATAACTCCTCTAGGTGACTTCTCACTATCTTCACATGACGATCATCAACTAGGGTGTTTCCCATTCTGGGAGACCCCTTTTTCTTTTGTATTGTTTCGTCTTCGTAGCCCGTTCCACGTATTTGTCGTGGTTACTGAGACTTGTCTCTTGTTTGGGCACTACGTTGTAGTTCCTTTGTCGGTTGGTATACCGCTGGTGTATTATTTATCAATTGTGGTCCCGTAGACACTCGTCTCGGGTTGTATTAATCCACTTCTAGCCTGTTGCACGGTTGGTGCGTTGCAAACTGGTTATTCTCGACTGCTCGGCATGTCGACCCAGGTTGCCGGAAATTCTATTCTCCTATACACTGATTCTTCACTCTTCGCTATGGAATGCGGTTAACACTGTTTAGATGCGCACCGTCTCCGGGATTCCCAGTTTTCGGGATCTACCGTATGACAGGTACTCCGTACCTTTAGCGGTATTTAATAACAGCCAGATCGGGTATTCCCGAGTACGAGAGGACTTCCATCTCTCTAGCGTTGTTTCCCCAAGTTATATACAGGGATTGTGGAGGGCGGGATGGATATTGTAGGTTTCCAGTACACACTGGTAATACCTAACTGGCGTATTTCTCACGCTATCACTCAACCCTTAACCCAGAGTATTAGAATCCTAACTCGGTACTTCCTAAGCTCGGTAATTCAGTCATCAGAGCGATACTTCGCTCTGATACCACTTTTTGTAACACCCCAACTACAACCATACACTTAACAACACATTGCAGCGGAAACTCAACTCATCACATTACATAACCCGATGGTGTTACACGCCGTTAACCACCCACGTGGCTAACAAGGCTAATACATTATGTTGTATCGGTCTGATGGACCAGATTCCCGAGCAACTATACAATACATCCTCATTCACCTTCCAACATTTATTATACATACACGTTCCAACTGTACCGAGTATTCACAAACTGATGCCGATAACAGTCTCGGTCTTACTACACCTACTGTACATGTACAACTTAAAGGATTACCCATGTACTACGACTACCCCGTCCTACTCTCAAATGGCTTCCAGCTCTTCGTACCTGAAATAAGAAAAGAAGAGAAAGGGTGGCCCTCAAGGGGCTCAGCACCTTTGCTGGTATGGTAATCCCGCAGCCCACATGCTACCGGGCCACGCACAACTAATTGTCGTCTTAGCATGCGATTGATTATATTTAAATCGTGCATGCAACTATAAACACACAACACAAAACATTTCGCCTCAATGGGCTCAACAAACGGATAATACATCCTTACTTGGTAAGTCACTCATGGTATTCATTATCCCTAGAGTGTTCCTCCTCTAATGGAGCTACTTCCTTAATAGACGACACTTACCCTTAAATCGGGTTATCCTTAAACGCCTCTTATCACATACTGGGATTCATTTACATGATCCACACACTCCATATCTTACAACATATCACATTCCTCACATAACAAAACATAACAACACTTTTCTCGTTTCGACGTACACATGATAACATCGCATTCATTTTAAACATCTAACATATACATATCATAGCATAGCAAGGGAAATTGCCTAGCACAATAGCAACACAAAACACCATAAGATCGGTTCACACAAGGAACCTTCCACCATAGTTAGTATACATAGTGAGCCTAGAGATTATTGCCAATCTCATGCTAAGCTCGTTACCAACCTCGTTACCGTCCAGTTATATCGAACGGTTAACTTAAACCCAAGGTGTGTCGGATATAGTAATCCCAAGCACACCGAAATAACATTTGTATGCCCCTGTGGCCCGACGTGAGTCAGTAAACTAGCTTTGGATAAGCTAAGGGAAGGTTGAAACCAAATTGGAATACAACCTATACATACACCAAGAGAGTCGAACCGGATATGACATCGACTCCCGTCCTCACACGCGTGGCCGGAACATGACCGGACTCCTCACCCCCCATTAGTACATATGTACTTATAAATAAGTAGTTAGAGATCCATTATGGAGCCTACCACATCCACACACCATACGGTATCATAACCGAGTTAAGCACACAAGGGAGGTTCACACACTTGCATACAACGACAATATCCAACTAACTCACACATAGCCGTGGTTAGAGCGTTCCCAAGGTTTGGGTCGTTAACTCCGAATACCGATCTCTCACGTGTTCCTAGTTCTAGTTAGATAAGGTTTAACACTTATTTGAGGTTAAACGGTATCAGAGACCAGATGTGCCACATAAATGAATTACTATAAACTCATTACATGTTTTAATCTTACAAGGTGGCAATCACTCAGAAAAACACATTGGCATACAAGCCGGTGTAATCCGGTAGGACACAGGTTGCAAGAAAACCATACCTGTCACCGGAGTCCACTCTATCATGTCCATTTACGTTCCTCGAACAATTCTCGAACAACTGGTAACATTCAAGTTGTTTTCATTAACATTGGGGGTAACATGTTTGTGTAATATCGAATAACCATGATTAACCCCATAAATTAATTAAATAACTTCACATTTATCTTCTTTTACTTTCACATTGGAACACAACCTTTCACCCACTCAATCATCATTATAACTCACTTATCATGTCCTTAACAACCTCATAACATCATTAACCATCAATCCCCATCATTACACATCATTTCCATACGTTAAACACCCTCTTTGGTCAAAACTGCACCTTGTCCGAACTTGTGTCCGGACTTCTCAAGTTCGGACACCGTTCGAGACTCTAAGGGTGCAAACTGGTGAACGTCCGAACTTGCGTCCGGACTTCCCAAGTTCGGACGCCTTTCGAAGCCAAACCAGAGAATAAAATAGGTGTGTCCGAACTTCCCATGTTCGGACGGTAGTTCGGACATCAGTCGAAGATCAGAAAACCTACGCGTACACAGAGCACGTCCGAACGTCCAAGTTCGGACGGTAGTTCGGACGGGCCAGAACTTCACTTTCCAAGTCTTGTTTCACCTCTTATCTTCATCCATTGATTACCCAAGCTTCATACATGAACTTAGGCATATTCTAATACTAAAATATCACTTTGATTCACCTTAAAACATTGTCCAACTTGTTACCCAATCTTCTTATCAAATCTCTTAACACTTGTAACACTTCCTTTTGGTTTTCCAAGTGGTGTTTCACCTTAAATGACCACTACACTAAAATGCTTCCTCACTTTCATAACATCATCTCCCAAGCATCTCCTCTTACTCACCAAATCTTCTTTTCACAATTTCTTAAAATTCCTTACTCAAAACCTTATTCAAACATCATTCCCTCCTTATGCAACAACATTGCCTAAACCTTAAACAAACTTCTCCAAGACTCTGACACACCCTAGAAACACTCATTTGATTTCTAGAACTTCCAAGATAATGCCTAAATCCTTGTAGCACCTTAGAACACCTTAATGCACGTTTTCTTCCTTAGTGAAACATTTACTCATTCCTAAAAATTCCTAGTTCACCCAAGTTCATTCAAGCACTTAAAACTCCTTATACATTTTACAAATTTTACCATGGGTTCTCTTAGCACATCATTATTCCAAAGCTCATAGTTTTCACCATTAAACACTCAAGAACACCTAAATCCATCAAGAACACCATCACACACAAGACTTCACCAAATTTACACTACATCACAATATAGTGCACAATTTAAATTGCTTGGCACTTAGGCCCTTAAATAACATGGCTCTTAGGCCCTTAAATAACATGGCTCTTAGGCCCTTAAATTGCATAAACCATAAACACTGAATTTCCCACATAAATAATGTCTTTGACCTGCAAATACACTCAACATTACATATGTCCTTTTACTAGTCCCCCTGAGAACTTTTCACCAGGTCATTCACCTTTGGCTCCTTAGATCATTTTAACAAGCAATATAAGCTCATTTCTCCTAAGGCATTAAACCACATTGAGATAGCATATTTACCTCTTTTCCACCCAAACTTCTTTCTTGTTTCCTTACATAACCGGTAAGGTATTTGATTCCTTGTCAACTACTACACAATATACAAACATTGAAATGAGTATACAAGCTTTAAGCTTCATCTCATTGTAAACCCTAGGTTTACATTGTTTCAAAACATTAATGTAGTTGTTTTACCTTGATCTTTGAAGAGAGTTGGAATATCTATGAAGAGAGGACTCCTCCTAGTCCATGAAAGATTCAAATGGAGCTAGAACAAAGCAACACAAGGAGCACCATTAATGGTGATTCTCGGTCAAGATAAAAACATGAGGGAAACTTCATTTTTCTTTGAGTTTCCTTACCTTGAAGCAAAGGAGAGTAATAATATGTAGAAACACAAGCTCAAGCTCCATCAATGGTGGAACTCCATGGCACCGAAATGGTGATCTTGAAGTTTTGAGAAGATAGACTTGAAGAGCTTGATGAGAGGAAGAAGATGGTGGTGTTTGTTTTTGATTTGATTAAGTGAGCTATGAAATATTGACAATGGAAGATGGTGAAATGGTGGTGGTGCTGTAGCTTCACCGTGAGAGAGAGCAAGAAGGAAGGAGGGAGACGTGAGAAATGAAAGAAAAGAAGAGAATGAAGATAAGTTCTAGTTTTTGAAGATATTTGTACCATTAAAGTAAATAGTAGTTTAATTAGTCATTCTTTATTCTGATATGTTAACAAGAGTGGTGAGTCACCACACTTAAAAACCGGCCCCCTTTATTACATAAGGGGTATTTTAGTCTTTATTTGTCAATTTAATTACTTATGATAACATAAGTTACAAACTAGCTTATAAAAATCACTATTCATAAAAACAAGGCACATAGAAGTGAAATTTTTGATTTCCTATTGATATAGACATCCAAATGTGATACTATATAGTACACATATATATTTAAGAGTAATGATGGACATTTAGCCACTCAAAACTCATTTACAAGACAATTTTTCAAAAATGTGCTTTAAGACTCCTTAAAGCACTTTTTGTGTCTTAACTTGTTTTCAAGCTTGGTTTTCTTTGGTAATTGATTTAATGTGTTCATTAACATATTTATAAGGTATAGGTATGACCATTAGGTCTTATACAAATTTATCCCAAGCTTACAGCACATTTTAGCCCATATTGACCTTAAGGTATTTATTTGTGTTTTGTTTGGTTTCATTGTCTACCAAGGTTTCCTAAGGAATTAATTAGCCTTATTAAATCATAATTGAATGTTATTAAGTCTTGGTAGGCTCCTTGGGTCCCAACCAAGTTCACTCCAAGCTTAGAGCATGTTTTTGCTCAAACCGTGTCTTAGAGTTTTATTGTGTTTTACTGTGGTTTAAATGGTTCATTGATGTTTCTAAGGCACTCTTTAGCCTTTAAATACCATAGTTTAACATTTACACAACATACCAAGGTTTGGGGTATTTCAACCAAACACAATCAGAATAATTTAGTAGACTATCTAAGTCATAGACTTTACCGACGTAGATCTAATTGGCACTAGGGAAGGGATCTGACAACAGCAGGATGGAGAACGTGAATTTTGAGAGTTTGGTAGGGGAAGAGCGTAGCGGCGTTGCATTGAAGACGATCAGGTATGGAAGAGGATTGATGATTTAAATAGAATTAAATTGCAAATAAAGAGTAATGCTATTAATTAAATAAGTAATAATTTACTTTAAAGACGAAAAGAAAATACTAAATAATTTAAAGAAGAGTTTACTAATCAGTATTGAAGATATTTAAGAGGGTATAACAATTATCTAACGTTATGGAAAACCGGAAGGAGAAACGTGATTGCTAATAATATCGGTTTTGAATTAAATAGTTAAATAATTCCAATTCAGAAATACCTCTAACATTTAAATAATTAAATATAAGTAAATAAATATTATTTCTGGAATTATAAATATTATTTGGGGGATTATGAAACCCTAAGAAAGTATATAAACACTTGGGCGTTAAAAACGCACCTAAATTCCTTAAGGTCAAAAACGTGCGTTAAAGCCCGACCTTAAGTAAAC
The DNA here is from genome assembly GCA_023374045.1 of Limonium bicolor. Lineage (NCBI taxonomy): Eukaryota > Viridiplantae > Streptophyta > Magnoliopsida > Caryophyllales > Plumbaginaceae > Limonium > Limonium bicolor. Next base: position 331,206,741 of record CM041777.1, on the reverse strand, counting down.
AAGTTATATAAACTATAAACTTCACATGAAGTTAACCAAGGGTCATTATATGATCTTAAGAATGCAGGACTTCATCTAAAACTGAGTGAAAGTACAATATGCTCGGGAATTCCCTTAAAGGCCCCTTAAGGCCCGAAAGTCCCGGAAATACCTTATAAAATAAAATAAAGCATTACACCTCATGCTAAATGCATAATAGTACCTTAATGAACATTTAAGATAAAGTTATAAAGATAAATTATCAGTTCAAGACAAAATACCCGGGAGGGTTTCTTAACGCTCCTCTTTGCCCGGGTAGCCCGAAAATTGTGTTACGAGTTTATATAACCCCATATAACTCAATGTAACACCTTAACATATTATTGTTGACTATAAACAATGTCAATAAACACTTGAAACATATAGCGACTAATTAATTCTTATAAAATTCTTAAAGCACAAAAAATGCACCTTCGGGTGTCACGAAAATGCGTTTTACGCAAATGCTTTGAAGTTTTTGAGGAGCCACGAGTTAGTAAACTTAAAAGTGGATAAAATTACCATCTAAATCAATTGATGGCAGTACTAAACCCATAGAATAAATGGGGGGAATTTTTAGGTCAAAAAGGTACCTAAAATCAACATTTTTACCTTAAAACTTTCATCTTTTGCCATAATAAAAATGTACCAACTAAATGCTGGAACCTATTACACATATTAGTATGGTATTAGTACAGTATAATGAAACAAAAATCAAATGAAAAATCAGTACAAATTTATCTCCATGTGGGGCGAGATTTAAGGTCAAATTTGACTAGTTTTTCTTCAAAAATATGTCATGTGACATAATGACTCATCCCTACCCATATCATTTGTTAATATACCTATATTATTGTCATTAGGAGCTCTCGCCATCGGTTTACCTGCAAGGAAATCACAAAAGTTAGCTAGATTAGAAATAATGACAATAATGTGCAATCTAGTCACACCTCACCTAGTCAATTAAACAAAGTGGAATCACTTGATCAAATGGACATGTAGCAGCCGTATGAAATAAGTAGTGGGGTGATTGATTACCGATTGAATAAGCAACTAAAACCATGACCTAACTTACATGATTGCCATAATGTAAATTAACAAACAAAATCTAGTCTATCTAGCTAATTCCTTACGTGAACCTACAACAATTGGAGTTGCTGAAGTGCTCCACTCCAGCCGTCCACACCTGCAAGAAAAGACATTACCTAATAAGCATGATTAGTGGCTTAATACTTAAACAAAAAGTGGATCTTGTCCAGCCGATCGCACCTGCAGGAGCCAAACAATTAACAACATTAGTTAAACTTATACAATCAACAAAACAAATTTAACCTACTAGCAACACCATTACCGTAGCCAACATGGAGTAGTGCTGTTTGATTGCTCCATCATTGCTGATTGCACTACCTACAAGATAAGATAAGTTAGCTATATTTATCAAACTAATATATCCTAAGCTAATACCTATGACATTAACTAATCTAATTAAACTCTAACCATTCCTTCTAGCCGATTAGTGCTGCTAATTGGGATGCTTAACTCCACCCAGCCGTATGCCTAGCTGAATAAAAAGTTATGTAGCTAATTTAGTAATTTAAATAAGCATAAACAAAGATATGAAATAATGATAATTAAATAATAACAACAAATCTGATTTGCCTTCACTCTCTTCTACTAAAAGCTCTACGTGAGTATTCTTCCTACTTGCCATGTCTAAACCGAATTTAAGTGTATCTCCAAGCTCTCTTCTCTCCATTGTTAATTTTATCTCCTAAGTGTTCATAACTCCATTAATGGTGAATTAGTTCTTAACACCATTTTAATGTAATTTCCTAGTTAATTCTATCAAGTCTTGAAGCAAGAATATCCTATCAGCAATCTTACAAGAATTCGCCAACAATTTGTACTCCAAGGAGTTGCCTTGATTCAACATCAATTCAAGGAGTAATCAAGTTAATCTAAGGTATTTTCATGTTTGGAAACCCTAGACAATTTACTCCTATATGTCCGAAAATTATGTCTCCTAAATCATATTCTCTTCATTATTTCATGAAGGAAACTTGGATCTTCATCATCTCAAGGTGTATCAAAAACACCTTGTTAAATTCCTAAGGTAAACTCTTGTAAAATTACTACAAATATTATTTATAAGCTTTTGTTAGAAGTCTAACAAATAGACCTCCTACATATGTACAAGGAGTTCGAATTATCTACATCAATATAGCATTGAGGAGCTTGGAAATTCAAGGAAAAATCAAGTACAAGAATTGTCTTGATTTAAGGGTAAGTTTATATAAATAAGGTTTATTAAATTTAAGTTTGATTTAAGCTTCAAATTTTGGCATAAAAATTTTGTATAACCTAACTCTAAATAAATTAAGACCGAAAAACTATAAGTTATGTTGCCAAGGAACTAATTTATAAACTATAAGGTAAGATTATAAATTATTTCCTTAAGGTTTATATTTAGGTCATAAAAATTAATTATGTTACACATATATTCAAACCGAAAGGTCTAGGTATTTTATGTTCTATTTTTAGTTTATAATCATTCTAAATCATTAGCATAATTTTTAGAAGTGTTATATGGCCTATAAACATATATATATATACATATTATAAAGTTTAAAACAAGTTTTAGAGCCATATGATAAATTTTAATTGTGGCCGAGAGCATTACAAGAGGTTTGGTGAATTTTGAAATACATATGGGTGTATTAACTTATTTTATAAATTCTTGGAACATTAAAAATAGCTACAAGTATTTAAGTGGCTATTTTAATAAGTTATGTGGTTAAAATGTAATTTTTGAAAAGTTTAGAGTACAAATATTAATTGTCGTGAACATAAGGGGTAATTGGTATATTTATAGTATGATATAAGATAGGAATTAATATTATGAATTTTGGTGAATTTAAGTAAGTGTTTAAGTGTTAAAATAACAATTTATAAAGTTTTGGGACTATTTTGTAATTAGTGGTAAGTTTGGGAGTATAGCCGAATTACAAGTAAATTTATGGGTATATTAAAGTATTGATTATGAAATTAAGTCTTGGTCAAAGTGTTGACCAAAAACTTTGGGTTAAAATGATTTATGACACAAAATATTAAGTTTGTAAAGTTTTGGGGTGAATATGTAATTTATGGAAGTATATATGAAAACTAGAATTTAATATGGGGCGGAAATGTAAATTGAAGAAAGTTATGGATTGTTTTGGTTATTTTAGTGAATTAAATATTAAAACTATAGTTTATAAGTTAATATGTAACTTATATTAAGTTTTGGAGTTAAAAGTATAAATATAGAAAACTATATGTTGGAACCGAAAAGCTTATGAGCTTAATTAGTGATTTATAAAAATTGGTGATCTTAAATTGTAATTACCGAAAGTTGGTAAGAGTATTTGGTAAATTGTAAAAGTAAGATGGCTAATTAATAATTACAAGGTTAATGTGGATAATTAGTGAATTATAAAAGTTATAAGGTTATTTGGCAATTTATAGAAGTTAATATAATTGTTTTACAATTTCCGAAAATTAATGTGGGTATTTAGTAAGTTATAAAAGTATATGGTTATTTGGTGAGTTGTAAAAGTTAATGGTTCAAATTATGATTACCGGAAAATTATATGTGGGTATCTAGTGATTTATAAAGTTGTTGGGTATAAAGTAGAAATACCGAAATAATAAGATTGGTTTTGAAATTTAATAAGGAAAGGAAGTAAAACTAGGTAATATAACGTGTTATGGTATATTATGAAATGTAATATAAAGTTTATGAAATAAAGGTGGTTATAACATAAATAACTAAATGATATGATATAAATGGTAAGTGGGAATAATTATGAGTATATAATTAATGAGGTAAAGATATACCGTATAAATGATAATTCATTATCACATGTGAGCTTCACATAAAATAATGAACTGGTAGGTTATCTAGAACCACTGTTAAAATAACAGGGGAAAATAAATAACATACAGAGTTATTATACAACGAGAATAAACTCTGTAGAGACAGTACTGTAATATTTAGTGGACAGTCGTATTGATATTACCCGTTATTGTATGTATAAATAACAGCGTACGAGAAGGGTTACTAGAGCGTGAACTGTCAAGCTAGCTGTTATCATGGTGAACGGTATGTTAATTGTGTGGTCTGAATGTCCTAAGGATTATCCTAAGGTCCAGACATTATGTGTTTAAATGTTTAAGAACGATATCTATGATTTTATGTGAATGGTAATGTATATGGTATTGCTTAAATTGTTGCGTTGTATCTTATACGCGAATGTCTTATGACTTAAAGTTTATACATCTAAACTGAAAAAAAAGACTAACTGACCTTTAGGTATTATTGAACCTAATAAGGGTCAAATGTGATAGTCTTATTTCAAGTATTGGTTATTATGTCACTGACAAAAAGGGCTAACTTATTAAGAGAGGAATCCGGATTGTTTCGACTTTCTGGTTGCGCATTGTGATCACTACGAGAGACTTCAATGGGGAGTCACTCGAATGAAATCCATCAGCCACATTCGGGGATGGCGGAATGCACTGCCGTTGGTGCACAGTTTCGACCGGATCGGTCAATGTATATATTTATCCAGGGCCATAAGGTCAGCTGGTAACGGTTCCTTGGAACCCAGTGGACACACTGTCTATTTTCACAAGTTATTAAGGTTTGACTTAACATGTCACTTGAGGTGGAAATTAATTGGAAAAAGGTTTAATGGTTGATTTACAGGATAAGGGTCAGGTGACTAACTAACAGATACAATTTAATACGCGTATCTTGATTGGTGACCGTTATGAATTATTAATATGTGATTATTGGTTGTTGTTATGGTCTATTAAGGTGTGACTATAGGTTGTTTCTATGGGTTATTGTTGTGTGATTATTGGTGTCGTGTACTATTGTACACTGGTGTTTACAGGTGAACTGTTTTGTGATTGTTTAATGTTTACAGTTATTACTGTTGTTATTGTAAACCGGTATTCCATGTAAAGAATCTAATATCAAGATGGCTAAAACGACTAAATGGATCTAGATGACTTAAGATCACATTTAGCATACCAGCATTTCGATTGCTGAGCCCTTCAATGGGCCAAACATTCCAGGTTATTGAAGAAGACTCAAGCCGGAGCGCGGGTCACGAGGGTAGCTGATGTGTTGCAGCAACACCTTTGGTTTATTTTGTATTGTAATAAAGAGATTGTTGTATTTCAATTAGTCGCTCATTTAGTTGGGTTTGGTTTGTAATAAATAGGTGTGCTCAGTATCTGTTCATCACAGCGTGTAGTGTTAAGGTTGTTGGATGGATGCCTTGTTACTCACAAGGGTGAGTGACGGCGTGTAACACCAAGGTAGATAGTTTTATTTTTCCGCTGCGATTTGCTATTTATTATGCTACAAGTTTTGACGTCATTACAGGTTTAGGATTAGGGGTGTTACAAAAAGTGGTATTAGAGCGGAGTACCGCTCTGATGAAAGATACTGAGTCTAGGACAATAAGCATAGGAATATTGGGATACGGGAAACGTCCGTGAGGATACGTGACTTAGAAAAACCCTAGGGATATTTTATTGCTAGTAGTTAGCTTACTTACATGACTGTGATTGTGTATGACGGTGTAGCAACCGAGTAGAAATAATAGTATACTATCTTAGATGTCGACCAGCGAAAGACCACGTGGAGACAGCAGTGGACGCAGTAGCGAGACACCGGCGGATGTTCCAACAGTATTAGAACTAGCAGCAGCCATGGCAACTTTCGCGCAGGAACTGGGAGTTCAATTTACGGGAGCCATACCCCACCCGCCACAGCCTAGGGAAACCAACTGGTTGAAGAGCGTTGCAGACGCGAGAGTACCAATTTATTCAGGGGAACCGGACCCCGCCGCACTGGAGAAGTTCGTTGTAGAACACCAAAAAGCGTTCAAGACTGTCAGAGTTCCAGAAGACCAACAGGTCGACATCGCCGCATACAACCTGAAGGGCGCAACTGACATTTGGTGGCGGACTGTTGAGGGCCACCGTAGAACTACACCGGACTTTGGATGGACAGAGTTTGTAGAAGTGTTGCGGGAGAAATACTACCCCGAACACCTAAAACAGAGGAAAAGGCAGGAGATCAATACCTTAATCCAAGGGAGTCAAACAGTTGACCTGTACTACGCAAGGTGCACCAGTTTGTTAAACTATATACCAGGAGTCGACTACTCCGACGCAGGAAGAAAGAAAAGGAAGAGTACTGAAGGAGATGATGATGGAGCAACCCCTGGCGGTTACTGCAAGAAGGGAAAGAAGTTCTTTGAAAGGAAGAAGGGGCGAAAGGATTTCCATAGTCAGAAGATGAATGAGCAGGTCCCTCGTCTGACCGGCCCAGCTATTAAAGTTCAGCCACTAAGAACAGCACCACCTAGAGGCAATAAGCCAACCCAACGTCATTATTACTGTAAACGCTGTGGAAAGGATCACCCAGGCGTAGATTGTGCAGGCAGAAAGGTGAAGTATCGCTATTGCGAGAAAGAAGGTCACAGGGAGTATGAATGTTTTTTCAATCCAGGGAGCCGAGTATACAAGGGAGCTAGAGGCTTACAGAAAGCACCAGCTAATGAGGCGGGCGGACCAAGAGGAGGCCAGGCACCGCAGAACAATACTTATGCTAAAGGACCGGGAGGACAGCCATCCTCATCTGGGAGTCAAAAGGGAAAGGAGATAATTCCATGAAGAAATACCCTGTACACAGTGGAAACTTTAGGCGCTGAGGCAAGCGCTCAGCGCGAAACCCGTAAGCCTAGAACCTAAACTAAATGCATGATGCATGAATGCGTGTTTATAATTATCAGCCAATGAGACTTATATGTGATTAGTAAGTATCAAAATTTAGAGAGACCTAACTTGGGTAACCTCTCACCTAATAGGATACTTTGATATTTATTTTTCCCTTACCTATGAGATCGAGGTCACCTGAGCCTATGAGCGAAGGTTGGGAATATTTAGAGGCATAGTGCCAAGTACTGGACACAGTATGATCCTACTTAAGAAGTACTTAACTATGATGAACAACTAACTTTTATTAATGAATGTAGAACTTTGGGGATTGGCCTTTGAGGATTTTATATTCCAGGATACGGGAGTGGATAAAACTTAAATTACATGAGGAAATGGGTAAGGATTGGAATACCAGCTGTATCATTCTCCATAGGAGATGATGCTGAGTTTATATGGTGATAAGAAGAGGATGGATAAGTCTAACAAGATTATTTCTAAGTCAGGAGACGTGTGGATATATAGTGGAGAAACCAGATTAGTGTACCATAGGATTAAGAGTATTAAACAGAATACAAACCGAGAATAGCCTTGGAATAAAAGGGAGAGAGAAAGTACAATGAGGAATAACAAATTAGTTTTACATGGACTGCCAAAGGGCGTTATCAACTGTCCAAACTTACAGTAACTAAAAATTATGACCTGCCTAAATAACGAGCAGATGTCATGGAAAAGGAATACATTAAGTAAAATAAATACGTAAGACTATAAGAATTGTCAAAAGGGTTTGAGGAAGACCTACGTATAAAGATCAAACATTGAAATTTTATGGGATACCCAGGCACCGAGCTCACTGCTCAGTGCGATACTAGAAAATCTTACAATCCCTTATTAACTATGAGGGAAGATAGTACAAAACCTTGAAAAAAAAAGACAATAGAGAAATATAATCTCAAAAAAAATAAAATAAAATAATATCTAACTAAACATCCATCATGGATAAGCACAAGTTTTAATACTTGAACAAATACCAAGGGTCTCAGCTAATATTACTATAGTGACAATGATGGACTCTTAATTAATAAAGGAGAGAGAACAAACTTGAACTTATATTTTCTGAAGTCAGAAGAACTACCTAATTAGCACTACCAAATGCTACATATATAAATATAATCTGGAGGTTATTAACCTAAAACCTAAGGAATATTGATATATTTCAGAAGGTTAAGTATTATTAAATATACCTACCTTATTATGAGGCCATCGTCCTACACTATCCTTACGATTCTATACGAGCATATGTCTACTAGGACAGCTCAAATTATGAATGCGAATAGAATATGGCAGTAAATCAACTAAGGTTAAAACATATGCAATATAAACTTTAGTATAAACATGGTAACAAATGACTCTCCTTGACACTTACAGAGAGGGTAGTAGCAGTATACCAAAAAAAAAACTTGAATTAATACACACACTGAGAGTCAATGGAAGTTATATTTAAAGGTAAGGAAACATACCCCTTGACTTGTAACAAGTACTCTTACGTAAACTATCTTTACGTTATATACAGTTTCTATGAATCTTAAATCCTCTAGTTGATACATTTAATCAATCTATTTTTGGAAACCATGGAGTTTTGGAAATAACCACGTTTCTAGAAGGAAGAAACGAACAATAAGCTTGGTTGTCTGGATACCAAACCGTAGTACTCAAACAGGAAACCCTTAGTTGAGATAGTACTAATATTGAGATATACTTAACCTAGGATGAACATGTGGTGCACCTGATTTATGTATTTTAGATGGAATAAGAAAAAGCTAAGCGTTAATGTAACACCCCTACTACGCACAACACATTACTTGAAATCGCAGCGGAAAATAAACGACTAAACAGTAACTAAACGATTGGTGCTACAACGCCGTCAACCACCCACGTGGTTAACAAGGCTGAATAAATACAAGTGTACCGGTCTGATGATCAGACTCCCGAGCATAGAACTAACAACCATATATATACATCAACAAAATACCGAGTGTTTACACAAATCCTTCACTGTATACCGTCACTGTAAACTGTCATAATCAAGCATATAATACGCCACGGGAGCACAGGCGCATCCCGGGCAAACATCCAAAAGTACTCCAAAAGTAAACTACACCCTAGGATCTAGAGCCACTCCGCTTCTTCGATCCTCATCCTGCAGTAAAAGAAATATGGATCCCCCGAGGGGGTCAGCAACCCTTGGCTGGCATGGTTAACGCGCAGCCCATCGACTACCGGAATGCGCGCAACTATTTGTCATGATGACATGGTATTTATTTTAAAACACACAATTCATACATACATAACATAACATGGGTATTGTACACATCATAACACACATCACACACATACAATTCCTTTTAGGAAGAGAACCAACACAGTTAGTCCCTATTGAGAGCCTAGAGAATGTTGCCATGCTCATACTTAGCTCGTTACATAACTCGTTACCGTCCGGTTAGATTGAACGGTTAACTTAACACAAGGTGCCTCGGATATAGTGATCCAAGCACACCGAAATAACACATAGTATGCCCCTGTGGCCCGACGTGAGTCAGTAAAATAGCCTTGGTTAAGCTAAAGGGAAGGTTAGAAACCAAATTGGAAACTTAACCATAACATATAGAGAGAATCGAACCGGTTATGACATCGACTCCCATACTCACACGCGTGGCCGGAACAGACCGGACTCCTCACTTCCCCCGTTAGCCCTTGTTAGTAGTCCATCATTGAACTCAACAAATAATTCACAATAATAGGTCAAGTCTTGTTAGACACACACAAGGGAAGAGAGAGTCATACTTAACAACATAATAGTATTTAACAACTGTAAACTCCTTACATGGTTTAATCTTACAAAGTCATAAACACACAGAAAAACAAACAACACACAAGCCGGTGTAAACCGGTAGGCAACAGACTGCAAGAAAACCATACCTTGGTCCTTGCCTCGACTGATTTCCACCTTGCGAGAATCCTAAACACATTAGTAATGTCGGTTAATTATTTATTTAACTTCAAACTTACTAAGTATTTAACATGATTGTATGACATGTTTTAGTGTCTATTCTACCCTAGGTTATCTTCATTATACACCCTAGGGTTAGCTACATAAGTCACATTCTTTTCTGTTTTTTTTTTTACAAGTTTAGGTCCGACCGACCTTGCCGACCGAACTTGTCCAAGTTCGGTCGATTCCAGAACACATTTCCGTCAAAATTTTCTACTCCGACCGAACTTACCAAGTCCGGTCCTATGTTCAGTCTTTTCCCGAGAGTTTCTCCCCTTTGTAAATTTAGCCCGACCGAACTTACCAAGTCCGGTCCCATGTTCGGTCGGTTCCAGTAACTCAATCCGTACACAAAATACAAGCCCGACCGACCTTGCAAGTCCGGTCCCCAAGGTCGGTCCATTCCAGAAGCCAATTCTCGCAGGGTAAACTGGGCTCGACCGAACTTGCAAGTTCGGTCGCAAGTTCGGTCGCAAGTTCGGTCTGCCCCAGACCTTTGTTTTCCTTTTCACATTCAACTCCAAACTTCACCCCATACAACCTAGTACCCCCTAACCTCATTTGGGCACTTCAAACACTCCTTAAGACATCCTTAAACACTCATAAAACTCATTATCTAATTCCTTAAGCCTTTACCCATTTCTTCACAAAATTCCTAACACTTACAATGTTTTCTCCTAGTTTTTCAAGTGGTGTTTCATACCTATGATAACTACTATCCCAAAATGCTTTCTCCTTATTTTAACATCATCTCCCAAGCATCATCTCTCACAACTAACTCCTTATATCCATTTTGACAATTCTTTTCCAAGTTTACACTTTCTCCTTATTACCAAAGTTTGCCTAAGTATTTACCTAAATCCCAAAGTGGCTTTGGTACTTGCTAAAACCTCAAGATCATGCCTAAGTCCTTATTACACTCTAGAGCACTTCCTAGTTCCTCACAATTCCTTTAAAACATCATGAACTCCTTATACATTTCCTAAATTTCGACATAAGTTGTCCTAGTATTTTGTTACACCATAGCACACTGTTTTCATCATTAAACATCCAAGAACACTAAGAACACCAAGAACACTTTCTTACACATCTTCACCAAATTCACACTACATCACAATATAGTGCATAATTTAAATTGCATGGCACTTAGGCCTTTAAAATGCATGGCTCTTAGGCCCTTAAAGTGCTTAAATCATAAACACTGAATTTCCACAATATATATGCCTTTAACCTGCGATTACATACAACAAGACATATGTTATTTTACTAGTCTCCTTGAGAACATTTACCAGGTCATTTACCATTTGCTCTTTAGGTAGTTTTTAATAAGCATTTATAAGCTCATTTATCCTAAGGCATTAAACAACATTAGGTTAGTAGATTTACCTCTTTTCCAAACAATTCCTTTCTTGTTTCACTACAAGACCGGTAGGGTATTTGATTCCTTGTCAAGTTCTAAACAATATACAAACATTATAATGAGTATTCAAGCTATAAGCTTCATCTCATTGTAAACCCTAATTTTACATTGTTTCAAAAACATTAATGTAGTTGTTTTACCTTGATCTTTGAAGAGAGTTTGAATATATAACAAGAGAGGACTCCACCTAGTCCATGAAGAGTTGGAATGAAGCTAGAACAAGGTCACACAAAGAGCTATATCAATGTGTATTTTCGGTCAAGGTAAAAACATGGAGGAAACATGATTTTTCTTTGAGATTCCTTACCTAGAAGCAAGGGAGAGTAATAATATGTCAAAATACAAGCTCAAGCTCCTTCAATGGTGGAACACCTTGGCACCGAAATGGGGCTCTTGGAGTTTTGAGAAGATAGGAATGAAGAGCTTGATGAGAGGAAGAGATTGGTGGTGTTTGTTTTTGATTTGAACAAGTGAGCAAGATTTTACAAGAGATCAAAGAAGAGGTTTAATGGAGGTGGTATGTATTACCGTGGAAGAGAAGGAAGAAGAGAGGTGTGGAGCCGTGTGAACAAGGGAGGAAATGAGAGAATGAGATAGAATTTGCTTTTAAGAGATTTTATGCTTATAAAGTAAAAAGTAAGTTTAATTAGTTTTCTTTACTTACTTATATATCAACTAGAGAGTGGTGAGTCACCACACTTAAAAACCGGCCCCCTTTATTAGTATGAGGGTATTTTAGTCTTTGTTTGTCAATTTAACTACTTAATACAACATATGTTATAAACTAGCTTATAAAAATCACTATTCACCTAAACAAGGCACTTAGAAGTGAAATTTTTGATTTCCCATTAATATAGCCACCCAAATGTGATACTATATAGTACACATATATATTTAAGAGTAATGATGGACATTTAGCCATTCAAAACTCATTTACAAGACAATTTTTCAAAAATGTGCTTTAAGACTTCTTAAAGCACATTTTGTGTTTTAACTTGTTTTCGAACTTGGTTTTCTTTGGTAATTGGTTTAATGAGTTCATTAGTATATAGATGAGTTCTTGGTAAGTTCATTAGGTCTTAACTAAGTTTATCCCAAGCTTAGAGCACATTTTGGCTCTTATTGACTTTAAAACACATTTTGTGTTTTCTAAGACTCTTTTTAGTCTTATTACACCCTATTTAGGTGTTTAAACAACATAACTAGGTTTGGGGTATTTCAATATACCCCCCTTAAAAGAACTTTGTCCCCAAAGTTCATACTTCCACATAACCTAAACATTAGAACATGAGAACACATATCAACAACACTTCTATATCACATTAACAACATCTTACATCATATCGGACACATGGTCCAAACAACAACATCACAACATCGTTCAGACTTAGCGGTCTATAACATAACATAGACAATGTATACATATACATGTCGCACACAACCATAACCGAAACAGCTCTACCCCCCTTAAATAGGGGTACGCCCCGTACCCTATACATACAAACACTAAGAAGTAAACAACAACGGGTACTTCGCCTTCATCTTATCTTCCAGCTCCCAAGTGGCCTCCTCAACGTCCTGGTTAGACCAGAGAACCTTCACCAGTCTCACAGACTTATGGCGAGTGTCTCGAGTCTTAGTGTCCAGAATCCGTACCGGAGTCTCCACTGATCGCATGGTCGGCTCTAAAGTTAGCCTTTCAGGCTGAAGCACGTGAGACGGATGAGACATATACTTCTTCAACTGGGACACATGAAATACATCATGTACCTTGCCCAGCTCGGCGGGTAAGTCAAGTCTATAAGCTACCGGGCCGATCCGCTCCGTCACAACATAAGGCCCCACATATTTTGGGCTCAACTTGCCTTTCTGGCCAAAACGAAACACTCCCTTCATGGGGGATACTCTCAAAAATACCTGATCGCCCACGGCGAACTCCAGGTCATGTCGGCGCACATCTGCGTACGACTTCTGTCTATCCTGAGCTGCTTTCATATTAGCCCTGATCTGGCGAACTTCTGCCTGAACTTGCTCAAGATACTCTGGTCCTATAATGACCGTCTCACTCGACTCATCCCAGTATAATGGCGTGCGGCATGGTCTACCGTACAATGCCTGGAAGGGAGACATCTTGATCGATGCATGATAACTGTTGTTGTAACTAAACTCGATCAGATGTAACTTATCAATCCAGCTGGTCTGAAAGTCAAGTGCACATGCACGTAGCATATCCTCAAGTGTCTGAATAGTGCGCTCACTCTGACCATCGGTCTGTGGGTGAAACGCTGTACTCAATTTCAGTTCAGTACCCAATGCCTCTCGTGTAGACTTCCAATATCTGGATAAGAATCTGGTATCTCTGTCAGATACAATTGTCTTTGGTACACCATGATGTCTTACAATTTCTTTATCGAATAGTTCTGCCAATCTTGCCACTTTCCAGGTGTCCTTCATCGGAATGAATCGGGCCACCTTGGTCAGTCGGTCTACCACAACCCAAATCATATTCAGACCTCCCCTTGTAGGCGGAAGCCCTACCACGAAGTCCATAGATATGTCATGGAACTTCCATTCCGGCACTGGCATTGGCTGCACCATACCACCAGGCCGTCGGTGCTCAAACTTGACCTTCTGACAAGTGAGACACCTCAACATAGTCATTCACATCCTTTTTCATTCCAGCCCACCAGAAATATCTTTTCATACCTTTATACATCTTTGAAGCTCCGGGGTGAATCGAAGTAGTAGAACAATGGGATTCACTCAATATGCGCTCCTTCAACTCAGCGCTACTCCTGGGTATACACAACCGGCCATTAAGCCTAATCAGGTCATCATCGTGGAGTCTGAAGTCGTACTTCTGACCCTCGAATGTGCCATCAATAAGCTTCTGTCTAATCTCCATCATGTACTGATCCGTCATCTGAGCACTCCGCACCTCTTCAACCAAGCCAGTATGAGAGACTAGCGAATGGAGAGAGTGTGCTCGGCGACTCAATGCGTCAGCTACCACATTTGCCTTACCCTCCTTGTACTGTAAATTGATGTCATAATCATTCAGAAATTCAACCCACCTTCTTTGCCTCATGTTCAACTCCTTCTGGGTGAACAAGTACTTTAAACTCTTGTGGTCAGAATAAATCGTCACACTTACCCCATACAAGTGATGTCGCCATATCTTCAGTGCGAAGACAATGGCCCCCAATTCTAAGTCGTGGGTAGGGTAGTTCTCCTCATGCTTCTTCAGCTGTCGGGAGGCGTAAGCTACGACCTTCCCGTGCTGCATCAATACACAACCCATACCCCTGCATGATGCGTCGCAATAGACCTCAAAACCATCTGGACCGTCTGGTAATGTCAGAATCGGTGCAGATGTCAGAGCATCCTTGAGACTCGCGAAAGAACTCTCACAGTCGACTGTCCACTCGAATGGTGCATCCTTTTTCATCAAGGAAGTCATCGGCTTCGAGACACTGGAGAAGTTCTTCACAAATCTCCTATAGTAACCTGCCAGACCGAGGAAGCTCCTGATGTCGGTAACTGTCTTCGGCCTAGGCCAGGTGCGCACTGCATCTATCTTTGCCGGATCAACAGCGATCCCGGCCTCAGAAATCACATGTCCAAGGAAAGATACTTGGTTCAACCAAAATTCACACTTAGAAAATTTAGCATACAGCTGATTCTTTCTCAATGTTTGCAATACATCTCTCAAGTGGCTTTCATGCTCACCTCTCGATTTCGAATACACAAGTATGTCATCGATGAAGACTACCACTGACTTGCCCAACTGATCTTGGAACAAACGGTTCATTAAGTCCATGAACTTTGCTGGTGCATTTGACAAGCCAAACGGCATAACTGTGAACTCATAATGCCCATACCTAGTTCTGAAAGCTGTCTTTTGATATCACTGTCACGGATGGCAATCTGGTGGTATCCGGAACGTAGGTCTATCTTGGAGAATACTGATGCTCCCCTCAGCTGATCAATAGATCGTCGATGCGTGGTAAGGGGTAACGGTTCTTCACCGTAACAGCATTCAGCTCCCGATAATCAATACACAGGCGGAGGCTACCGTCCTTCTTCTTCACAAGAGGACCGGCGCTCCCCATGGTGAAACACTGGGGCGGATAAAGCCCTTGTCGAGTAGGTCTCTCAGCTGCTCCTTGAGCTCTGTCATCTCTGCTGGAGCCATACGATAAGGTGCTTTCGCAATGGGTCCGGTGCCCAGAACTAGATCAATCTCGAACTCAACCTCTCGTGCTGGCGGCATGCCCGGTAGTTCCTTAGGAAATACATCAGGAAACTCCGACACTACCGGTACATCTGGGCTAAACTCAGGGTCTCTCTCTATGTCCTGGACATAGCAGAGGTATACATCACTCCCTCGTCGTAACTCGTGATACATAGCCATGGCGGTGATGATCTGAGTCGAAGGCTCCCTGGGCCTCTGGCGGTAAGATATGGTAACCCCAGATGGACTCCGAAGAAGCAGTCGATGCTCGGCACACAGGATTCTGCCCTTGTACCGCTCCAACCAGTTCATCCCGACAATCACATCAAAGCCTAGTCCGTCGAACTCTATCAAGTCGATCGGAAACTCTTCACCCCTGATTCGAACAATAGCATCTCGGTAGTAGCGGGTACATCTGATCCGCTCTTTCGACGGGAGAGTGACCATGAAGTCTGGCATCTCTTCACCGTCTAACCCCAGCCTCTTCGCAAATGATAGCGAAATAAATGTGTGTGAGGCTCCAGAGTCGAACAAGATCGATGCATCCACGCCATTCACTGGAAAGGTACCGGTGAGGATTGTGCCGCTCTTGCCGGCTTCTGCCTTACTGCAGACACTCAGTATACCTCCCGTTCCGAGTGCACAGCCTAATTCATTGGCAAACTAATAAGTATTGGGTAACAACACGGTTGATATACTTCAATAACTCCACTTTATTCATTAACACACTCTTTTTACAACATTCATTGGCTTATACTGTCGCCATGATTTACACTTACAACATCCTTAATACACACGGGTTTATCACATCACATAATTATACAAAGCTTAAAACTGTCTGAAGGTCAAATTTAAACGTCCGGGTTTCATGTGTGTGGCATTGATCACTGCCGACGGTGCGGTATTCAGTTTGATCTTTCTGATGCCATGATATAGCATCCTTGATTGCCCACCCATGATTAACACATCTCCTGATTTCAACAATAACTTCTTTGCGAGGTCAGCACGCTTCTGCTCGCCATACACGAACATTGCGGTATCACCAATGGACCAAGACACCACAGGTACTCCCTTACTTAGAGACTCGGGTGTCTCGTCCTTGTCTTGGTGTATACCTAACCGTCCACCTTTCTGGTAGAAGTTCACAATACATAAATCTGCTTTCACACTTGGAATTGAATCCTTTTCAACTTGTTGAGCAATTCCCACGGCGTGGTTAACGACCGCAAGGAACTCCTCAGGTATACTTGGTACCGTTGCTCCATCTTCAGCTCGTACTTCTTGATATGTCTTGGTGTAAGGGTTCCAGTCCTTACCCATGCACATCATCTTCAACTGCATCCTTGCTCCGTTCGGGTATTCGGGTGTGTAGAACCCTCCTGGTTTTGCTCCAAGTTCGTCGCATCGTCTGATGATATGGATTTGTGCTTCCGGTGTCAGGTATCCATTTAAGAGTATCATACCTGGCTGGATGACCTGACATTGCTCCAATGGAAAGTCGGTGATGTTGATGGTGGTTTCTTCAGGGTTTGGTGTGGGTGGGATTGGATAACATATATTGAAAGTTCCTTTAAGTTTAGAGTACTCTAATTAGGTAAATCTCACACTATACTTTATTTATTTACTCACATGGTTGTTTATTTAAACTCACTCACACACATGCATGTAATGCGGTATGCAGACACTCTTTACATTTAACAGTTTAGGCGGTACCTGGTCTAGAAGAGGGCCCTGGCGCCTCAGACCGGTCCACCACATTCAGGGTGGCCTTGTTGGACCCCGACCCATTCCCCTTCTGGGACTCTGTGTACCTCTGATCTGGGGTGGCTGGTTTGCCGTCTTCTGGCCATCGGTGGTCGTAGTGGCCTTACCCTTCCATTGCCCCTTGGGCTTGTAGTTCCTACTGTTTGGGTTCTGCCAGCATTCATGATCGCGGTGACCCATCTTCTTACAGTATCGGCACTGAACATCGTTACCCTTGCAGTCCTTGCCGGGGTGGTCTCCGTTGCACCACTTGCAGTAATAGTGGCGCTCCGGTCCAGAGCCCGTGCTAGCTGCTATCACAATACACAATCAATACTTGTTCCACAACTTATCAACATATACTCTATCTTATCACACAGAATTAGACAATTACCCTTAGGTGGGTAAGAACGTAGGGGCTTGGCCGCATACGCATAGGTGAGCTGCAGAGGCTCCTCAGCAGTGGTGGTCTGGGTCTGGCCCTTGCCACCCTGTTGCTGTCCTTTCTGGGACTGGGGGTATGATTTCTTCTTCTTCCCTCCCCACTGCCCTTGCGTGCCTTGGCCCTCGTTCTGAGCCTTGCGCTTGAGCGCACTTGTAACGCCCCTATTAACCATAAATACAGCGGAAATAAAACTCTAAGGCGATTACAGACCATCGGTTCCAAACACCCGGCACCAAACCTCACCAATTACAACTTACAATCTACAAAGCTACGGTCTGAACTCGAGAAAAACTTCACACAAACATAATAGAAATTAAACATATTCTCTCTCCACAAAACCTAGTCCCATCCCAACGCTCATTCTCTTCGTGGCCACCTGTAAATCAATTCGTACCTGCAAGATGAAACCAAGCAGCCCACCCCAAAAGGGGCGGGTCGTTCCTTCCCTGGAATGAACTGGTACAATTCTCCAAAACAAACTTATACAACATTACTCTTCAAAATAAACGTAACATGAAACAAACTCTTAAAAGTAAACAGAGATAAGCACTTCAACAAACAATCAAGTTTTAAAGAGAAAGAAAACAAGACTAAGATAGAGATAGAGAACTTCCAAAACAAGTCACTCCACTTAAGTAGGGTCACCACATAGTTATAAGTAAGCATCCATTGTTGAGTTTAGAACCAATTCCCGTTGGAGTATAAAGACTCAGATAGTCACAAAGGACTAGGAATAATAAGATAGATCCAAGAACCAATAACTCAAGAGTGGAATTATTCAATTGGGAGAGATGGCCCCCACCGCCAGATATCAATGTCCATATGGACGAGGGATATACAGCCCCCTGCTGTCAGATTTAAATGTCCTGGTGGACGAGGGATATACAGCCCCCTGCTGTTAAATATCAATGCCCCTATGGGCGAGGGATATACAGCCCCCTGCTGTTAAATTAAAAATGTCCTGATGGACGAGGGATATACAGCCCCCTGCTGTTAATATCAATGCCCCTATGGGCGAGGGATATACAGCCCCTGCTGTTACCATTGAAGACGCGCGCACGTCGAAAGAAAGATTTCCAAGATTGACCTTTTCCAAATTCCCACTAGATCACTAACTACCCAGAGCAATACCAAAACACTCAGTCCTACAGAGTGCAGAAGCGTAAACCCTAAGCAGTCAATGTCTAACGGGACACCAAGCAGAAGAACCCAATACCCAAGTGAGTTCCACATCCAAGGCTCAGTTAGTCACACAAGCTGAGTCAGTCACACAACCATTTCCTTTTTAGAAGATCCTCTTAAAGTCAGTTAGCGTTTTCCAAAACGTTCCACAAGACAATCAGCAAAAATAACGTAGTACGAGAAATCGTACAAAACATTTCAGAAAGTCCAAAACACAACAAGCTGAGTACGAGAAATCGTACAAAACATTCCATAAAGTCCAAAACACGTCAAGCTGAGTACGAGAAATCGTACCTGGATAACGCTGTAGCAGCTCTAGACAACTTGCGTAAATAATCAATAGTACTCTGAAGAATATTAAAGGTAGTCTATCATCAATCACTTGTAGCCTATGTTACGCTTAAATAAACTCCTTACTCTTATTTCAAAGTCTTAATTATCTTTTAAGCCCTCACTTAAATGTTATACATAATCTTTGTGTTATCTGAGAACGTTGTATAGCCCAAGGTGGTAAGATCAAGGAACACATTCTTCTAACACTTGCTAATTTTTCCATTCTTATCCACTTTACTAATATTTAACCGTAATTCCCACATTAAGACCTTTACATCTTAAGTGTATTTTACATCACTCAATTAATCTTAGAATCTCAATAATAACTCTTAAGCTCAATACCTTTATTCTTACTTTAGGACAGTCATCGTATTGTAACCTATGATGGATTTATCCTAGAATACTATACTATTATTCCATAAGGAAATGATTAGGTATTTTATCAATATTTACTAGATAATCCTTTATGATTAAGTCTTCCCCTTAACTTAATTTAGACTTACAACCTGTATATCGGAATCATAGTGTCGTAGATGCATTTCATTACAACTTCATTGATCTTAGAATTTAGAGACAACTACTAGACTCAATTATTTTATCTCTACTTTAGAATGACTTAATATTATAACCATTTAATTATCTTGTCTTAAGATGTTCAATTACTTTCATCCTGAAACAACTATATTTTAATTAACTCAAACCCTTCCAACTCTTTTACTTAGTATCCACAAAGTATATTATTAGCTTAATTATTACCTATATAATAAGGTGTTTTAAGATAACCCTTTTTATGTATCCTTACTTACATTTTAATTTCCCAAGTATTTAATTTTTACACACATTCTCTCCATAGAGTATGTATAATCCTTTTGTACTAAATTTTAATAAACTTATGTCTTAAATACATTTTATATTACTTACAAGACCAAAGGTTTCAAAGGAATAACTTAATAAATTAATTTCCTTTATTGTATTTTAGGATAAACATTATATCTCGACATAAGGTAAAATTTATCTAAGAACTAAATTCTGATTCATAATTGAAATTGTTAATTATGTAATAAGATAATCTATTCTGAAAATCCCCATACCTTATATTCAAATGACACATTAATATTCCCAGTGTCAAAAAGGTAAATCAATATAATCTCTTACGTAACCTAGTTTCATCTAATTAAAGGTTTAAAGATTTTAAGTATCTAATTTCTATTTATAAACCTTCTTATAAATTCTAACTACTAAATACATTACTTAATAAACTCACACCCTGAACATTGGTATTAAATGTATTTTATATGGCTTATCAAATTCTAAGAACGTAAGGATTATTTAGATTAATTCCCCAATCATAGTTTAATATAGTTTTATATCATAATCCTTTTAATGATTTTATCACAAGATATTAAGTTATTACTCAATACTATAAATATTAAGAAATGATTAAATCTAGACTTATTTATCCTCTTCACATTTAGATGTAAAAGTAACTCATTTATTTTATTATTGTTTATATAATAAGAACATTTAAATGTAAAAGTATTTCATTCATTTTATTATTAATTATATAATAAGATCTATTTGTGTAACACTTTATGTAAACTAATTACAAATATTCCTAAACTTCAACTTATTAATTTCTTAACCCAATTATAGATTTACATTGTGGTCACTGACTAAATATATACATGTATTTTAATACTGTTAATATAAATCCTAGAAATTCAAAGGTAACTAAAAACTCAGTTCATAACCATAAAATAATACCACCTCATATAGTACTCTATTATTAGTATTATGTAGAGGTTTAGTTTAACTCATTAATTCCTTCATATTACATTTTCTATAAGGTATTTTATTCCTTTTATTTATTAATCGTATATATATATCCTTCCTATTATATTTCTCACAAGGAATGTTATTTCCTTTATCTATTTTTATTGTATTTATATATATCTACATATATTAAGATTTATCCAGAACATTCTTCAAGAAATTCTATTGTATTTAATTATATTTAATATCTTTTAGACATATCCACAACTGATTTATGGTTTATAAAATAAAGTATTTCCCTTAGTTTTAGTTAAACATATTAGCTTCCATATTATATAATAAATAAAATGTAGTTTAGTTAAATTCCTTGATTTAATATAAGTTTCTATTTTATTTCTCTCATAAAATATATAAATATATATAAAATATGTAACAATTTTTACCCCACTTAAATTTAATACACAAAAATTTATAAACATACTGTATTAAATGTTAATTAGTCTTATTATATTTTCCCCAACCTATAAAGTTCATTAATCATGAAATACCCCGAACTTAAATATGGTGATTAAATTATTTTAATATAGTATTTAAGGGCCTAATAGCGCCTAAGTAATTTCGGGTGAAGAAAATAAATCCAAAGAAATAAGTAAACGCTTTAAAAACGAAAAACGTTACAATAAGCGTTATATAACCAAAGGAGGTACGAGACCTCGGTTAGAGTATTATAAGGATTCCTAAGGCTTATTAATGCCTAATTAGTATATGGGAATGATTCCCGAAGAAAGCGAATCCTTGAAACGGATTAAAAACACAAACGAATCCTAAAACGCGCTTTTCGAGGAAACCGAGAAAACGCGATTTCCAAACGGGTTAAAAAGACCCGTAATAATTATAAGTAATTAAATAGTCATTAATAAATATTAATGAAGGTCTAGAACCAATAAAATTAATTAAACGAGGAAATTCCGGAAGACGGGTTCCGGTTAGTGAATAGTGCAAAAACGGGTAACTGTGGGGTGTAAACTGTAATAAGCACAAACTAGTGTGTCCAACATTGTAAAAAGAAATTCAAAACCCATGTGGGTTCTGTGGGCTTCCGATTTTGGTCCCCCTCACACCTCTCTTTATTTCTCCTTTTACTCACAAAAGACAAAAGCAACAACAAATCAAAAAGTAACATATTTGCTCTCACACTCTCTCTCTCCCATTCTCATTTCCTCTTCTCACGTGTAGCAACCCTCTCTTTTCTCTGAAATTTTCCTTCCCCTTCTCCAAGCAAGCGACAGCCATGGGGGCTTGAGAAACCAACACAAATATTCACTTCTCTCCTCTCGTAAACCCCTCAAATCTCTTCCGAATCTCACAAAAATAACACCGTTGGAATCCTCTCTTCAAGGAGAGCCATCTCCACCTTTCAAAAGTTGAAAACAACCGATTTCGTTTTCATGGGTATTGCCATTTTCGGAGTCTAGAAGTCACCGGTTGAAGCCCCATTCTCCTCTTCATATACTAAGGTAAAGAAAGGACCAAACCACTCTTTGAGTTCCATCTGTTCATTTTTCTGTTGAAAAACCAAGAACCACGTGAGCTCCATTTCCTTGTCTTAGCCGTTTGGCACTGCAAGAGGGAGGCATTGTCACTTTGGTAACTAGAACAAGGAGTAAAGAAAACAAACAAGGAAGAAGAGGAGAGCAAGAAGAAGGAAAGGAAGAGAAACAAAACAGAAGCAAGAACAAGGTAATGAAGTAACTCTGGTCAGATTGGTATAATGCGTACGTGTGTGTGGGCAAGTATACTGTTCAAGAAATGTAAACTTATTGAAACCATATAAGATAGATCGGCATAATGGGGTGGGTAGCATGAGTGAATTAGAATCTGACAAGAAAACAAAATGGATGAACTGCTGTGAATGCTGGTTGGAACTGATGCGTATATATATATAAACTGTCAAATGCATATGTATAAACTGATGCAGGTTGAAACCGATTTGATTTTTGGATGAGTTAGTATGAGGAGAATGTAAGATTATAGGGGAAACTATGGCAAATTTTACCCAGGAACTAGAGCACTTAGAGGCTCATAGTATTTGTGAAGAAAGAAAGAAACAGAAAACAGCAGTAGCAGCTCGGTTGAGCTGCAACAGAACAAAAAAAAAATTGATTTACAGAGAATGTGTAAGTTATCAGTTGAATGAGAGAATTGATTTTGGTGATGGAGTAAGGTAGGTTAGATGCTAAATAAACTGTAAAACATGCTAGAAACATGAGGGATTAAATATGGAAGCCATGGGGAATCATTAGAGAAAGAAAGGAATGAAACAGAGCACGAACGGATTCACATTTCGTAGCAGACCAGAGATGGTCCGGGACCTAGGCCTTGTAAAAGGTCCCGGACCACACCTTGTAAATTAACCGAGAGATTACAAATGCATTATGGTCCGGGACTTACCTCTGGTATAAGTCCCGGACCACTATCCAAAATCAAACCGTAAGTTTTCCAAAACGTCTGGTCCGGGACTTACCCCATGTACAAGGTCCCGGACCATAATTAACTATCACCCGAGAAGAATTTTAAGTGGGCTGTAAGTTAAGGCTTTGTTTGGGGATGGTTGTATGAGTTGCTTAGGACTTAAGTAATCATAAATAAGAGTCATTAGGAGTATAAACAAGGTAGAATAAGAATGAGAAGTAAGAGAAGAGTAGATATGAAATTGTATAAGTAAGAATTAGTAAGTATGTAAAGTGAACGGTAATGTTAGTATAAGATAATTAGTACCCAAGTAATGATGTTTAAGGGTCATTTATGGTATAAACAGGTATGAGGAGTATAGGAGTAATTAAGGAAATTGCAAGTTTATAAACCTTAAGATAAACCGAACCAATGAGATAACGGGGTAAGTATGGGAGTAGTAATTCTTTACGTACCGTACGAGCATAGTATTAATGACATGTTTGAAACATTATCAGTGGAACAAGTGTGAACCAAGGAACGAGGGAACACATGGTAAAGCTAACTCCGGTGAAAGGTATGATTTTCTCATGCCCCGTATGCTAACCGAGTTACGTTGATTTGTATGCTGTATGCCGGCTAATCAAGACTAAAGCATGAAAACGGTTTATTGCCTTTCCTTGCATGTCTTGTTGAATGTTGCATGAGCTAACCTTTCTTGAATTGATTGTGTGGCTTACTTGGTGCGTAGATCGACTCATAGATGAGTCTTGTTTGTAGTGACTCGTAGTAAGAGTCTTATTGCGAACTAATGGAACAATAGCAACGCACTAAGCTATCGAAACGATAAACGAAAACGTAACCCAATGAACTCACTAGAATGTGAGAGAGTGTACGGGAGTGATAACCTCCCGATAACGGTAGAAGATTTGTAACGAATAATCCACAAATAATAAGTAGTGGAAGTATATAAGTACCCCATATTAAAGAAATTACTCTTGGTGCAAACATGAACCATAAGAGTAGTAAAGAATGACGAGGGATCTCCAACCCCTTAGCAATTAGTCGACCCATTATGAGAGGACCCGACTGGTGTAAGTAATGACCCGAACATGAGAGTATTCGATATGTTGGGGAAACCCTTAAACCTGAGAATACTAGACGGTAGTAATTCCCTAAGCTAGTGGAGGATATCAAGAGAGATACTTCTAGGCTAATCCATGAGATTGTAAGATACTCCATGAGAGGAGTGTTGGGAATCTGAGTAGTCCGATAGAAATGGACAAGTATATATTTGAGGAGCTAAGTGTATAGCCTTCGGATTGTAGGTCCGGTGGCGAGTCTGGTGTATGACTCGCCCAGAGACCAAGTAATGGGTATTGAGTATTGCGTAAGTACGAGTATGTAATGAGTACCGAGTATTGAGTATGCATGAGTAAGTACTGAGTATTGAGTATAGAGTACGTATGAGTAAGTATTGAGTAATGAGTGCGTATGAGTAAATACAGAGTATTGAGCAGTGAGTATGTACAAGTATAATAACGAGTATGGAGTAAAGAGTGTGTACGAGTAAGGGTATGAGCATGGAGTGAGGAGTACGTAAGAGTAAAGTAATGAGTAACAAGTAAGGAGCAGGTACGAGTAGAGTAATGAATATCGAACAACCCCGAAGTAGTAACAGTAAGAGTAAGTAACTAATACGAACGGTCAACTATCGAACTGTCTTCCTTAGTAGATATTGAACCTTGTATGTGAATGTATGTATTGATGAATGTATTGTGTAGTAATAGTATGTATGTATGCATGTAAAATGAACTCCATGTATATTCGACCCAAAGTAGTCGATGTACCGCGGTTAGCACGCGGTATATGCGAAAGTCATATTCAGCGCAAGCTGACCCCTTCGGGGGACCGTTTTTAGTGTGCAGGTACCCGAAGCTGTCCACCGTTCGAGAGAGTAGGACGGGGACTACTACGTAAGCATGGGTAGTTGTATAGTAGGGATTGGTACTTGTAATGTAACGCGTATGTGGAAGCTTAAACTGTATCGGTAATTTAAGGATTGTAGTATACTCGGTATAGTATTGTATTGGAGTTGTAATTGTATTATGGTTGAGTATGCTATGGGAAGTATTGTATTGAGTAGAGTACTCGGTATGTTCAATTCATCAGACCGGTAGTATGTAGTAGTGTAGCTAGCCTTGTTAGTCACGTGGGTGACTAGCGGCATTGTACACCCGCCGTTGAGTATGTATTATCCGCTGCGAAGGTAAGTAATTGTACAGTAATGACGGTATTAGCGGTAGGGGTGTTACAAATCAACTACACTTTAATTTTTGATTACATTAAAAAACTATTAAGTTATTCTTATGAAAAACTCACA
This sequence comes from Limonium bicolor, assembly GCA_023374045.1. Taxonomy (NCBI): domain Eukaryota; kingdom Viridiplantae; phylum Streptophyta; class Magnoliopsida; order Caryophyllales; family Plumbaginaceae; genus Limonium; species Limonium bicolor. The sequence continues at coordinate 331,180,933 of CM041777.1, read as the reverse complement.
AACACAATTTTTAAAACCTTTTCCCGTAGCCCAAAAATTCCCAAACTTAATATACAGTAACTATAACATTTTAGACATATTATAAAATTTTTATTTCATAAAAATATCTTTTTAATTTAGCCAAATAATTCCAGAAAACCCGTAACTTGTAAAAATCATAACTTATGTTTAAAAACTCCAAAACCATAATAATTTACATCAAAATAAACTAGATAAAATAAGGAATCTATGGTTAAAATTTCAAGTCCAAATACATTCGGGAAGATATTTAAATTAACCCAACAACTTATAATCACCAGATCTAATCTTGGCCGTCCAATCTCTTAGAACGAGATCGGACGGCCCCTGTACCGCGTGTTCTTCAGCGAGTAACTTAAACAGATCGAGTACTAAATCGACGATTCCTCACAATCTACAGAACGAAATCGCGTGATTCTTGTTTCTATGGATTCGTAATCAAATTTCGGTTCTATTGGTACCAATTTCCCCAATTTTAATACAGTATACACCAAGATTCGAAATCAATTCGAATGTTAGGGTTAGTTCGGTTTCAGAATTAAAATCGATTACAATTCTTACAAATTCTCCTAATCTAATACGAAATTGACTAAATTAACACATGGGTTATATCGGAAATACCATTACGAACAGCAACAACAGAGAAATTTGATCGGAGACTCACCGGATTGTGCGAATTTGGTGAATTCGAAATCGGAAACTGGAAAAACCGTTCGAGCTTGACCGTTTGGGTAGCCTACTTTGCGACTCTATAACTTGCGGTACAGATTGAGTTAGACTATGTTCTTTGGCTCAATCGAAAGATGGGACATAGATCTACACAATGATAACAAGAACTCAATCTAATATGCATTATACAGAAAGAAATTTGACCCGCAAGTTACGAGTTTACCTGTCGTTTTTCTACGATTTTATGTGCTGACAAATCAGAGACTTTGGGCGACTATATCTTCCAAACGGTTACGAATCAGGCTTGGGATTAAACATGAAAGTTGTAGATGGGTTAGAGATCTACACAACAAGCTATAGAAATCGAAATTTGGTTGAAAGACGAGGAAGTTATGGCAAGACGAACTTTACCTGAAATCGAATGAAACTGGAAACTGGGTTACGAATTCTCAAGGTGGCAACTTTGGATCAATATTCCCGTCGATGTAGGATGAGTTAGGAGATGTATGAGTTATGGTTGTAAAGAGGGAATTAAGGAGAAAAGAATAGAGAAGACGGCACTGGAAAATTCGAAGTAACGAGTGAGATATAGCCGTCACAAGTTAGGTCAAAATCGGATGATTGTTGGAGAAAAACAAGGAGATAGAATCGACTAAGTGTTGGGCGCTCGAGAGGCTGACACGTGGCAGTTATAAAATTTTGGCTCTAAACTTCAAACTAGCATAACTTTGGCTAGGATGATCCGTTTTTAACGTTCTTTTTATCGATCTTCATGGTTTTTCATAACCTATTTATTGGTATAGGTTTCATGACCTGGTTTGACCATTCTCAAAAAGTCAACTCTAGCAAGGCTTAATAAGCTTTAAGGTTTCTAGAATTTTATATTGACTTTTATGTTTCAAAACAATGTTCCAACACTTCCTAAAATCTTTATAATATAGTTGGAGTGTTTAGAAATTTTCCCAAGATTTATGGACTTATAAATCTTATTATTAAATTCATAATACTATATAATATATATAATAATTAGGGTTAAATAGGAGAAAACCCCTAAATAAATTTCACAATTCCATATACTAATTTAATATTCATAATTCCATATCATAATTTAATTTTTAAAAAAGAAATCCCCTAAATTAATTTAAATTAATTTAGGGGTATTTCAGCACTCTCCTCGTCCCTCAGACGGACGGTGATCTCCACAATAGCAGCGGCATGATAGCACTCCTATATTTAGGGTGTCAGTTATGCCCCGCCAAATAAATTCACAACACATTAACACATCGTACACACTTATTCACATTACACTGTAGTTCCTTTACCTGCAAAGTGGTATATCCAGTAGGCCCCATGCCGTAGCGTAGGGATAGTTCAGTCCGTTGTAGAAACGGTTCACAAGAATCCGGTCTGAGTAACCCAGATCCGGTAGCAGGTGGATAAGTCCGATGAAGGCTGAGTAGTACTCATCTACCGTCATCTTATCCCCTTGCCTCAGATTGTCCAACTCCAGGCGCTTGGCCTCTTGCACATGTATAGGGTAGTTTGGCTCGCAGCAGAGCCGTGTACTCCCTCCACTGAAAGGTCGGGTCAGCAACTCTGCCCTCTCGCACAAGCTTCCACCAGTTTTGTGCCGAGCCCTTCAAGTAGTAAGCAGCAAGTCGCACTTGACCTGCTCAGGTGGTGCTAGAGTTTCGAAGGCGGTTCCATTCGGAGATGTACGCATCGAGCTTACGGGGATCGGTCTCCCCATGAATGAGGCCGGCCTCAGATAAGCCAAACGCCTTGACCTAATTGGTCTATCATGGCATTGGTGGTGGTGGCTGAACTCCGGGCTGTTGCCCTTGCTGTATAGCAGCAACCAAGTCGGGTACCAACTGGGCTACGGCGGCTGCAACTGCCTCAGCCATGGTCTGTGCCGTAGTATCATCGCCCTGGTCACTCATACCTCCAGTACCGCGCCCGCGGCCTCTACCTCGTGGTCTACCTGCCATCTGAATTCATATGAACATCTCATTAGCATTATGCTTGCACACTTATCGGTCCAACAATTGTAACGCTTCCCGATAATAAGGTATCTCCATACTTAGTTAGTGGTCAACCTTTCCAAATCTGTTCACTTAGGTATCTGTAGTTAGGTTTCCTAACTCGGTATATCCCTAAGCTCGGTATTCTAGTCATCAGAGCGATACTTCGCTCTGATACCACTTTTTGTAACACCCCTACTACGCACAACACATTACTTGAAATCGCAGCGGAAAATAAATGACTAAACAGTAACTAAACGATTGGTGCTACAACGCCGTCAACCACCCACGTGGTTAACAAGGCTGAATAAATACAAGTGTACCGGTCTGATGATCAGACTCCCGAGCATAGAACTAACAACCATATATATACATCAACAAAATACCGAGTGTTTACACAAATCCTTCACTGTATACCGTCACTGTAAACTGTCATAATCAAGCATATAATACGCCACGGGAGCACAGGCGCATCCCGGGCAAACATCCAAAAGTACTCCAAAAGTAAACTACACCCTAGGATCTAGAGCCACTCCGCTTCTTCGATCCTCATCCTGCAGTAAAAGAAATATGGATCCCCCGAGGGGGTCAGCAACCCTTGGCTGGCATGGTTAACGCGCAGCCCATCGACTACCGGAATGCGCGCAACTATTTGTCATGATGAAATGGTATTTATTTTAAAACACACAATTCATACATACATAACATAACATGGGTATTGTACACATCATAACACACATCACACACATACAATTCCTTTTAGGAAGAGAACCAACACAGTTAGTCCCCATTGAGAGCCTAGAGAATGTTGCCATGCTCATACTTAGCTCGTTACATAACTCGTTACCGTCTGGTTAGATTGAACGGTTAACTTAACACCAGGTGCCTCGGATATAGTGATCCAAGCACACCGAAATAACACATAGTATGCCCCTGTGGCCCGACGTGAGTCAGTAAAATAGCCTTGGTTAAGCTAAAGGGAAGGTTAGAAACCAAATCGGAAACTTAACCATAACATACAGAGAGAATCGAACCGGTTATGACATCGACTCCCATACTCACACGCGTGGCCGGAACAGACCGGACTCCTCACTTCCCCCGTTAGCCCTTGTTAGTAGTCCATCATTGAACTCAACAAATAATTCACAATAATAGGTCAAGTCTTGTTAGACACACACAAGGGAAGAGAGAGTCATACTTAACAACATAATAGTATTTAACAACTGTAAACTCCTTACATGGTTTAATCTTACAAAGTCATAAACACACAGAAAAACAAACAACACAAGCCGGTGTAAACCGGTAGGCAACAGACTGCAAGAAAACCATACCTTGGTCCTTGCCTCGACTGATTTCCACCTTGCGAGAATCCTAAACACATTAGTAATGTCGGTTAATTATTTATTTAACTTCAAACTTACTAAGTATTTAACATGATTGTATGACATGTTTTAGTGTCTATTCTACCCTAGGTTATCTTCATTATACACCCTAGGGTTAGCTACATAAGTCACATTCTTTTCTGTTTTTTTTTTACAAGTTTAGGTCCCCGACCGACCTTGCCGACCGAACTTGTCCAAGTTCGGTCGATTCCAGAACACATTTCCGTCAAATTTTCTACTCCGACCGAACTTACCAAGTCCGGTCCTATGTTCGGTCTTTTCCCGAGAGTTTCTCCCCTTTGTAAATTTAGCCCGACCGAACTTACCAAGTCTGGTCCCATGTTCGGTCGGTTCCAGTAACTCAATCCGTACACAAAATACAAGCCCGACCGACCTTGCAAGTCCGGTCCCCAAGGTCGGTCCATTCCAGAAGCCAATTCTCGCAGGGTAAACTGGGCTCGACCGAACTTGCAAGTTCGGTCGCAAGTTCGGTCTGCCCCAGACCTTTGATTTCCTTTTCACATTCAACTCCAAACTTCACCCCATACAACCTAGTACCCCCTAACCTCATTTGGGCACTTCAAACACACCTTAAGACATCCTTAAACACTCATAAAACTCATTATTTAATTCCTTAAGCCTTTACCCATTTCTTCACAAAATTCCTAACACTTACAATGTTTTCTCCTAGTTTTTCAAGTGGTGTTTCATACCTATGATAACTACTATCCCAAAATGCTTTCTCCTTATTTTAACATCATCTCCCAAGCATCATCTCTCACAACTAACTCCTTATATCCATCTTGACAATTCTTTTCCAAGTTTACACTTTCTCCTTATTACCAAAGTTTGCCTAAGTATTTACCTAAATCCCAAAGTGGCTTTGGTACTTGCTAAAACCTCAAGATCATGCCTAAGTCCTTATTACACTCTAAAGCACTTCCTAGTTCCTCACAATTCCTTTAAAACATCATGAACTCCTTATACATTTCCTAAATTTTGACATAAGTTCTCCTAGTATTTTGTTACACCATAGCACACTGTTTTCATCATTAAACATCCAACAACACTAAGAACACCAAGAACACTTTCTTACACAACTTCACCAAATTCACACTACATCACAATATAGTGCATAATTTAAATTGCATGGCACTTAGGCCCTTAAAATGCATGGCTCTTAGGCCCTTAAAGTGCTTAAATCATAAACACTGAATTTCCACAATATATATGCCTTTAACCTGCGATTACATACAACAAGACATATGTTATTTACTAGTCTCCTTGAGAACATTTACTAGGTCATTTACCATTTGCTCTTTAGGTAGTTTTTAATAAGCATTTATAAGCTCATTTCTCCTAAGGCATTAAACAACATTAGGTTAGTAGATTTACCTCTTTTCCAAACAATTCCTTTCTTGTTTCACTACAAGACCGGTAGGGTATTTGATTCCTTGTCAAGTTCTAAACAATATACAAACATTATAATGAGTATTCAAGCTATAAGCTTCATCTCATTGTAAACCCTAATTTTACATTGTTTCAAAAACATTAATGTAGTTGTTTTACCTTGATCTTTGAAGAGAGTTTGAATATATAACAAGAGAGGACACCACCTAGTCCATGAAGAGTTGGAATGAAGCTAGAACACGGTCACACAAAGAGCTATATCAATGTGTATTTTCGGTCAAGGTAAAAACATGGAGGAAACATGATTTTTCTTTGAGATTCCTTACCTAGAAGCAAGGGAGAGTAATAATATGTCAAAATACAAGCTCAAGCTCCTTCAATGGTGGAACACCTTGGCACCGAAATGGGGCTCTTGGAGTTTTGAGAAGATAGGAATGAAGAGCTTGATGAGAGGAAGAGATTGGTGGTGTTTGTTTTTGATTTGAACAAGTGAGCAAGATTTTACAAGAGATCAAAGAAGAGGTTTAATGGAGGTGGTGTGTATTACCGTGGAAGAGAAGGAAGAAGAGAGGTGTGGAGCCGTGTGAACAAGGGAGGAAATGAGAGAATGAGATAGAATTTGCTTTTAAGAGATATTTATGCTTATAAAGTAAAAAGTAAGTTTAATTAGTTTTCTTTACTTACTTATTATATCAACTAGAGAGTGGTGAGTCACCACACTTAAAAACCGGCCCCCTTTATTAGTATGAGGGTATTTTAGTCTTTGTTTGTCAATTTAACTACTTAATACAACATATGTTATAAACTAGCTTATAAAAATCACTATTCACCTAAACAAGGCACTTAGAAGTGAAATTTTTGATTTCCCATTAATATAGCCACCCAAATGTGATACTATATAGTACACATATATATTTAAGAGTAATGATGGACATTTAGCCATTCAAAACTCATTTACAAGACAATTTTTCAAAAATGTGCTTTAAGACTTCTTAAAGCACATTTTGTGTTTTAACTTGTTTTCGAGCTTGGTTTTCTTTGGTAATTGGTTTAATGAGTTCATTAGTATATAGATGAGGTCTTGGTAAGTTCATTAGGTCTTAACTAAGTTTATCCCAAGCTTAGAGCACATTTTGGCTCTTATTGACTTTAAAGCACATTTTGTGTTTTCTAAGACTCTTTTTAGTCTTATTACACCCTATTTAGGTGTTTAAACAACATAACTAGGTTTGGGGTATTTCAGTTAAGGTGGAGGAAATAATACTTTATGGAACTGTAGTTGTGGATGGAGTCATGAAAACTTTTCTTGAAGTCTAACTGTGACCGTCTTCGCTCCAAGTGATGATAATCAAGTATAGGCAATAATCAAGCCCTGTTAGGAGAAATACTAGATAAGCCTTTAAAGTGAAGAGAGTATTCTAAGCTATGCAAGTCCATGACGGAATTTATTACTTGTATGATAGATTTAGGAGTTGAAATGATTGATGGATATAATTATTAGACAGAATGAGCCTAGATGTTTTAATGAGAATTTACTTGTATGCCAAGAGGAAAAACTGGCTTCCCCGCTTGATGATTTGATTAAAGGAACTTAATTTCGGGGATTAAGGTTATACACTAGATTGAGTATAGGTTATAACAATTATTGGAATAAGTTGTATAATAATTAAGGGAAAATGTACATATAGTAATCACCACGTCACAAGTTTGATAAGATAAAATTTAGAAAATAACAATTATGTTATTGTTTGATATTTGACGTGGGAGGTCGAACTTGATCCTGGTCAGATCAAGGGAAAACCAAACACAAAATGGAGTGGAAGGATAATTCAACATTGACGCTGACCCCGTCAGGGTTGGATGATTCCTGAGACTCCTTACAAGTGGTCACAAATATTTCTGTGATAAGTAAGTATTTATCCCTAATTTCAATATAAAAACTAAATAAATGAAGTGTATGAGTGGTGGAAGGTGTAAGTTAAGTGTTAAGTTGTCTAGGTTACCCCGAGGAGATTAATTAGTTAAAACAACTCCGCATATGTCGGAAAAATAATCAATTATGAGGGAAATACTAACTATTATTATCCCATGAACCGTGTTAATAAATCAAATATGAGATCAAGAGAAAATTACTTATAATAACAGTATTCTCAAGCTACCTTCTAAATTATGGCCAAACTGCCATCTGGAAGGAAAGATCGACTTCCATGTCTTTCTTTATGAATTAAAACCCAATATATTAAATGGGAACCTACCTATAAACATGGTAGAATATAAAGAGTATAAACATTATATTAATACTCACCAGAGTTGATTTACAACCACAATAACATGTTTAATTGAGAGGAAACTACACCTTGTTAGAAACCTTAACAGGGACCCTACTGTGGTATACCTGATGAACAGACGATAATAATCGTGTATATACTACCAATAATAGGTTAATCAATAATATAAAGCAATCTTACTGTAATATACATAAGATGCACGGCTCAACCGTAGCTCATACTTTACATTGAAAATGAAAGCCGTATATGGCGGCAGTAAACTCAAATACTGGAATCACAAGATGATAACCTAAAGAAAGGGATTTTAAGTATACCCCAATATTAATACAAGACCCGAGCGCCGAGGATTACAACTACTAGAGGCGATTAATGAAAGTGTGTTATACACAAATAGTTTAAACAAGCCATGAAATAATATGGGCAATGTACAAGATAGTAGACCACCTTCACCCATATATACGGGATTCAAACATAAAAGCATACTAATGCACTAGAGAACATGTCAAAGAATACATAGATTCTTGAGGGCTATACCTCGTAAACGGACAGAAGTCATATGCTGACGTCCATAGGAGAGACCTCGAGTTCACAGTAGGCGATCGAGTCTTCCTTAGAGTTTCACCTATGAAGGGAATTGTTAGATTAGGGCAGAAGGGCAAGCTTAGCCCGAAGTAGATAGGACCGTACCTTATTACGGAGCGAGTTGGCCCATTAGCCTACAGATTAGACTCATATGTTAAGCTAGGGAGAGTGTACAATGTGTTTCACACTTCTCAACTAAAGCAATATGTGCCTCACCCATCACATAACTTAGAGCCCAAGACACTCGAGCTAAATTCTACACTTAGATATGAGGAGACCCCAGTTCACATTTTAGACTCCAACACTAGGGAGACCAGGAACAAGACCATTAGAATGGTCAAAGATCTATGGTAAAACCATGACATTGAGGAGGCGACATGGGAGTTAGAAGACTCCATTCGAGACAAATATCCAACAATTTTCTTTTCGTTTTGTGTATAATTGTAGGGGTACGTGGGCGTAACCCTTTTTAAGGGGGGTAGAGCACCACATGCGACTTGCATATCTGCAATCTATATTGGTTTCGTGTACGATTATTTGTATTTGTTTGTTGCGCATGTGTGCAATTAGTTAGATGGATATGTCCTATGTGACATTTGGTTGGTTATTAGTATGTCCTATGTGACACTTGGTGATTAATGATATGTCCTATGTGACACTTGAATAAGTTATGGTTGTGTTCTATGTAACACTTGGATGTTTATGAAGCACGTAATTACTTTACAGTATATTTATATTTATTCCTACAATCACACAAGAGATTCACTGCCAAGGGTTTACGCCTCTGCACTCTGTAGGACTGAGTATTTGGTATTGCTCTTGTGTAGTGATGACCGAGTGGGATAGCTAGGAAGTTGGAACATGCATTGTTTTACAGTATTTATTAAGTTATTATGCTGTGATATATTGTTATCACGAATAAAGAATATCTGTCTATAGGAATTATATACACTCAGAGTAGTGATGCAATATATAGATGTCAATATAATATTGACACCCTGGAATGATAGGTATACAGGGAATAGATAAGAGGAACTTGATTCCATAGGATGAACAAATATAAGTTATGACTTCGGGACGAAGTCCTCTTAAGGGGTGTAGACTGAAATACCCCTAACATTTAAATAATTAAAATATAAGTAAATAAATATTATTTCTGGAATTATAAATATTATTTGGGGGATTATGAAACCCTAAGAAAGTATATAAACACTTGGGCGTTAAAAACGCACCTAAATTTCTTAAGGTCAAAAACGTGCGTTAAAGCCCGACCTTAAGTAAACAAGTTATATAAACTATAAACTTCACATGAAGTTAACCAAGGGTCATTATATGATCTTAAGAATGCAGGACTTCATCTAAAACTGAGTGAAAGTACAATATGCTTGGGAATTCCCTTAAAGGCCCCTTAAGGCCCGAAAGTCCCGGAAATACCTTATAAAATAAAATAAAGCATTACACCTCATGCTAAATGCATAATAGTACCTTAATGAACATTTAAGATAAAGTTATCAAGATAAATTCTCAGTTCAAGACAAAATACCCGGGAGGGTTTCTTAACGCTCCTCTTTGCCCGGGTAGCCCGAAAATTGTGTTACGAGTTTATATAACCCCATATAACTCAATATCACACCTTAACATATTATTGTTGACTATAAAAAATGTCAATAAACACTTGGAACATATAGCGACTACTTAATTCTTATAAAATTCTTAAAGCACAAAAAACGCACCTTCGGGTGTCACGAAAATGCGTTTTACGCAAATGCTTTGAAGTTTTTGAGGAGCCACGAGTTAGTAAACTTAAAAGTGGATAAAATGACCATCTAAATCAATTGATTACAGTACTAAACCCATAGAATAAATAGGGGCGATTTTTAGGTAAAAAAGGTACCTAAAATCAACATTTTTACCTTAAAACTTTCATCTTTTGCCATAATAAAAATATACCAATTAAATGCTGGAACCTATTACACATATTATTATGGTCTTAGTACATTATAATGAAACAAAAATCAAATGAAAAATCAGTCCCAATTTATCTCCATGTGGGGCGAGATTTAAGGTCAAATTTGACTAGTTTTACTTCAAAAATATGTCATGTGACATAATGACTCATCCCTACCTATATCATTTGTTAATATACCTATATTATTGACATTAGGAGCTCTCGCCATCGGTTTACCTGCAAGGAAATCACAAAGGTTAGCTAGATTAGAAATAATGACAATAATGTGCAATCTAGTCACACCTCACCTAGTCAATTAAACAAAGTGGAATCACTTGATCAAATGGACATGTAGCAGCCGTATGAAATCAGTAGTGGGGTGATTGATTACCGATTGAATAAGCAACTAAAACCATGACCTAACTTACATGATTGCCATAATGTAAATTAACAAACAAAATCTAGTCTATCTAGCTAATTCCTTACGTGAACCTACAGCAATTGGAGTTGCTGAAGTGCTCCACTCCAGCCGTCCACACCAGCAAGAAAAGACATTACCTAATAAGCATGATTAGTGGCTTAATACTTAACAAATCAAAGTGGATCTTGTCCAGCCAATCGCACCCGCAGGAGCAAAACAATTAACAACATTAGTTAAACTTATACAATCAACAAAACAAATTTAACCTACTAGCAACACCATTACCGTAGCCAACATGGAGTAGTGTTGTTTGATTGCTCCATCATTGCCGATTGCACTACCTGCAAGATAAGATAAGTTAGCTATATTTATCAAACTAATATATCCTAAGCTAATACCAAATGACATTAACTAATCTAATTAAACTCTAACCATTCCTTCTAGCCGATTAGTGCTGCATAATTGGAGATGCTTAACTCCACCCAGCCGTATGCCTAGCTGAATAAGAAAGTTATGTAGCTAATTTAGTAATTTAAATAAGCATAAACAAAGATATGAAATAATGATAATTAAATAATAACAATCAAAATCTGATTTGCCTTCACTCTCTTCTACTAAAAGCTCTACGTGAGCATTCTTCCTACTTGCCATGTCTAAACCGAATTGGTAAGTGTATCTCCAAGCTCTCTTCTCTCCATTGTTAATTTATCTCCTAAGTGTTCATAACTCCATTAATGGTGAATTAGTTCTTAACACCATTTTAATGTAATTTCCTAGTTAATTCTATCAAGTCTTGAAGCAAGAATAATCCTAGCAATCTTACAAGAATTCGCCAACAATTTGTACTCCAAGGAGTTGCCTTGATTCAACATCAATTCAAGGAGTAATCAAGGTTAATCTAAGGTATTTTCATGTTTGGAAACCCTAGACAATTTACTCCTATATGTCCGAAAATTATGTCTCCTAAATCCATATTCTCTTCATTATTTCATGAAGGAAACTTGGATCTTCAATCATCTCAAGGTGTATCAAAAATACCTTGTTAAATTCCTAAGGTAAACTCTTGTAAAATTACTACAAATATTATTTATAAGCTTTTGTTAGAAGTCTAACAAATAGACCTCCTACATATGTACAAGGAGTTCGAATTATCTACATCAATATAGCATTTGAGGAGCTTGGAAATTCAAGGAAAAATCAAGTACAAGAATTGTCTTGATTTAAGGGTAAGTTTATATAAATAAGGTTTATTAAGTTTAAGTTTGATTTAAGCTTCAAATTTTGGCATAAAAATTTTGTATAACCTCTAAATAAATTAAGACCGAAAAACTATAGGTTATGTTGCCAAGGAAATAATTTATAACATATAAGGTAAGATTATAATTATTTCCTTAAGGTATATATTTAGGTCATAAAAATTAATTATGTTACACATATATTCAAACCGAAAGGTCTAGGTATTTTATGTTCTATTTTTAGTTTATAATCAGTCTAAATCATTAGCATAATTTTTAGAAGTGTTATATGGCCTATAAACATATATATATACATATTATAAAGTTTAAAACAAGTTTTATAGCCATATGATAAATTTTAATTGTGGCCGAGAGCATTACAAGAGGTTTGGTGAATTTTGAAATACATATGGGTGTATTAACTTATTTTATAAATTCTTGGAACATTAAAAATAGCTACAAGTATTTAAGTGGCTATTTTAATAAGTTATGTGGTTAAAATGTAATTTTTGAAAAGTTTAGAGTACAAATATTAATTGCCGTGAACATAAGGGGTAATTGGTATATTTATAGTATGATATAAGATAGGAATTTATTATGAATTTTGGTGAATTTAAGTAAGTGTTTAAGTTTAAAATAACAATTTATAAAGTTTTGGGACTATTTTATAATTAGTGGTAAGTTTGGGAGTATAGCTGAATTACAAGTGAATTTATGGGTATATTAAAGTATTGATTATGAAATTAAGTCTTGGTCAAAGTGTTGACCAAAAACTTTGGGTTAAAATGATTTATGACATAAAATATTAAGTTTGTAAAGTTTTGGGGTGAATATGTAATTTATAGAAGTATATATGAAAACTAGAATTTAATATGGGGCGGAAATGTAAATTGAAGAAAGTTATGGATTGTTTTGGTTATTTTAGTGAATTAAATGTTAAAACTAAATTTTATAAGTTAATATGTAACTTATATTAAGTTTTGGAGTTAAAAGTATAAATATAGAAAACTATATGTTGGAACCGAAAAGCTTATGAGCTTATTAGTGATTTATAAAAATTGGTGAGCTTAAATTGTAATACCGAAAGTTGGTAAGAGTATTGGTAAATTGTAAAAGTAAGATGGCTAATTAATAATTACAAGGTTAATGTGGATAATTAGTGAATTATAAAAGTTATAGGTTATTTGGGCATTATAGAAGTTAATATAATTGTTTTACAATTTCCGAAAATTAATGGGGTATTTAGTAAGTTATAAAAGTAATGGTTATGTGGTGAGTTTGTAAAAAGTTAATGGTTCAAATTATGATTACCGGAAAATTATATGTGGCTATCTAGTGATTTATAAAGTTGTTGGGTATAAAGTAGAAATACCGAAATAATAAGATTGGTTTTGAAATTTAATAAGGAAAGGAAGTAAAACTAGGTAATATAACGTGTTATGGTATATTATGAAATATAATATAAAGTTTATGAAATAAAGGTGGTTATAACATAAATAACTAAATGATATGATATAAATGGTAAGTGGGAATAATTATGAGTATATAATTAATGAGGTAAAGATATACCGTATAAATGATAATTCATTATCAGATGTGAGCTTCACATAAAATAATGAACTGGTAGGTTATCTAGAACCACTATTAAAATAACAGGGGAAAATAAATGACATACAGAGTTATTATACAACGAGAATAAACTCTGTAGAGACAGTACTGTAATATTTAGTGGACAGTCGTATTGATATTACCCGTTATTGTATGTATAAATAACAGCGTACGGGAAGGGTTACTAGAGCGTGAACTGTCAAGCTAGCTGTTATCACGGTGAACGGTATGTTAATTGTGTGGTCTGAATGTCCTAAGGATTATCCTAAGGTCCAGACATTATGTGTTTAAATGTTTAAGAACGATATCTATGATTTTATGTGAATGGTATTGTATATGGTATTGCTTAAACTGTTGCGTTGTATCTTATACGCGAATGTCTTATGACCAAAAGTTTATACATCTAAACTGAAAAAAAAAGACTAACTGACCTTTAGGTATTATTGAACCTAATAAGGGTCAAATGTGATAGTCTTATTTCAAGTATTGGTTATTATGTCACTGACAAAAAGGGCTAACTTATTAAGAGAGGAATCCGGATTGTTTCGACTTTCTGGTTGCGCATTGTGATCACTACGAGAGACTTCAATGGGGAGTCACTCAAATGAAATCCATCAGCCACATTCGGGGATGGCGGAATGCACTGCCGTTGGTGCACAGTTTCGACCGGATCGGTCAATGTATATATTTATCCAGGGCCATAAGGTCAGCTGGTAACGGTTCCTTGGAACCCAGTGGACACACTGTCTATTTTCACAAGTTATTAAGGTTTGACTTAACATGTCACTTGAGGTGGAAATTAATTGGAAAAAGGTTTAATGGTTGATTTACAGGATAAGGGTCAGGTGACTAACTAACAGATACAATTTAATACGCGTATCTTGATTGGTGACCGTTATGAATTATTAATATGTGATTATTGGTTGTTGTTATGGTCTATTAAGGTGTGACTATAGGTTGTTTCTATGGGTTATTGTTTTGTGATTATTGGTGTCGTGTACTATTGTACACTGGTGTTTACAGGTGAACTGTTTTGTGATTGTTTAATGTTTACAGTTATTACTGTTGTTATTGTAAACCGGTATTCCATGTAAAGAATCTAATATCAAGATGGCTAAAACGACTAAAGGGATCTAGATGACTTAAGATCACATTTAGCATACCAGCATTTCGATTGTTGAGCCCTTCAATGGGCCAAACATTCCAGGTTATTGAAGAAGACTCAAGCCGGAGCGCGGGTCACGGGGGTAGCTGATGTGTTGCAGCAACACCTTTGGTTTATTTTGTATTGTAATAAAGAGATTGTTGTATTTCAGTTAGTCGCTCATTTAGTTGGGTTTGGTTTGTAATAAATAGGTGTGCTCAGTATTTGTTCATCACAGCGTGTAGTGTTAAGGTTGTTGGATGGATGCCTTGTTACTCACAAGGGTGAGTGACGGTGTGTAACACCAAGGTAGATAGTTTTATTTTTCCGCTGCGATTTGCTATTTATTATGCTACGAGTTATGACGTCATTACAGGTTTAGGATTAAGGGTGTTACAAATTCGAATTAATAGGAGAAAATGATTCAGCCGTTGTAACAAGATAAGAGAAAGAGCAGAATATCTAAAGTTAATATATATTTATTTGATATAAAAGGAGTATAGAAATTAACAAAATCAGGAACTTCAACAAAAAAAAAAATATAATTACGTTAGAAGAAGAGTCTGGAATACCAATGAAATATCGGGAGAAAATAAGGGTTTATTAATTAATTGATTTTGGAGAAGCAAAACTAGCTTTGAACTCTTAAAGCTAAGAATAATTTATTAAGGAGAAGTAAAATTGGATTTGAACTCCTGAAATTAAGAATAATTAATTAAAGGAAGTAAAGATAGATTTGAACTCTTTGGATCAATTTAACGTAATAAGTTCAATGTAAAATAAATATTTAGACAATAATATCAGTGGGAAAATAAAGAAACGTATATTAATAATCAGAAGGATTAAAAGGATAGTCGTTTACTTCCCTGGGCCCACTATTAGTCCTAAAGTCGGACTATACATCCCTATCATAATTATTCTAATATAAGGTTCCTCCTTCTCATGTCGATCATATATTATATTTATTCTAACTCGAGAATTCACGGGTATTTCAAAAACAAATAATTAATTGATACCTTTTACCTGAAAGGAACATAAAACCAATACATCTGGACCTGAGAAAAACCCGGAGAAACGGTAGCAGCGAGAGACAAACCCCAAGGAGGCATAAGGAGGAAGAAAGCCGAATGAGGCTACATTGGGTAGACGGAAAAGAGAGGGAACAACTCTCGCCCGAGAGATAATTTTCAAGCTTACAAGTGGAAAATTCTAATTTTTCAAACTCAGTTACAAAAAATATATATAAAAAGCTTCTCTATGTGTAATGTTGATATGATGGAATTTATAAACAGTGTGGAGACTCCATGCCACATTAAGAATAGCTACTGGTGCAATTCAATTTAAAAGAAAATAAGTCTCGTGTGCGTTTTACATAACAAAACCAAGCTAGATAGCTATCGTTCCAAATGTCACACTCTGGTTGGGTGAGTACATATACATAAGAGAAAAGTATAAGAAATTTCAAAGTGTTATAACTTACAAAATATAAGTGCAAAAACATAAAAATATTATACCATTGTTCATCATAATTTGTGCTCTTCAAAACAAGATTCATTATGATATATTTTGGTAAACCAAAATTTTATGTTTTGGAATGTGTATATAATACGTATTTTAAAAGTGAATCTTATTCATTAACAAAATGTGCATATATGTGTAACCGTTAGGTTGTTCGGTGGCTCTATGCCACGTGGGAGCCTTCTACTAGTGCAGCTAAATTAAGAAGAATCAGCCTCACATTGCGTTTCACGTAACACAAGGAGAATTTGACGCGAAACAAAATTTCAATGCAAGGGAGGACTGGCCGCCTAGATAATGATTGCGATCACCACACAGAGGGAGAAGATCCCCATCTTGCTTCCCTGCAATGTGATTTACAGCCTCAGAGGAGACAATCACCGGAACAAATCCTAGAGGCTTAGGATATAAGTTAAATAAAAGACTCACTTAAAAAAAAGATTCACATTGTTTAATATGAAAGGTTCATTGTTCGTAAACATAAGATTCATTGTTCTTAAACATAAGATTCACTTTTCAATAAATGAAAGGTTCATAATGTTCTCGCATAAGTTTGAGGTAAGATTCATTTTTCTTCAACAAAATATTGACTTTTCTTAAATGAAAGATTCACTTTTCAAAAACACAGAAATACAATTTTCTTTCACATAAGATTCACTTTTCTAAAACAAAGGATTCCCTTTTATTAAATCAAATTATTTGCATAAAATTCAATTTTTCTTAAATAAAATATATGTTTTTCAAAAATAAAGGATTCGCATTGTTTAATGTGAAAGGTTCAATTTTTTAAAACATAAGATTCACTTTTCTTAAGAGAAAGGTTCATATTGTTCTCGCATAAGATTCACTTTTCTTTACACAAAAGATTCTCTTTTCATAAACAAAGAACTCACAAATGTGAAAGTTTCACTTTTCTTAAACATAAGATTCACTTTTCTTTAACATATATGGTTCACTTTTCTTAAATGAAATATTCACTTTCAATAAATGAATGGTTCGTATTGTTCTTGCATAAGTTTGTGGTAAGATTCACTTTTTTCTTAAACATAAGATTCACTTTTCTTAAACGAAAGATTCACATTGTTCTCGAATAAGATTCACTTTCTTAACACAAAAGATTTACTTTTCAACAAGAAAGGATTCACATTGTTTAATATGAAAGGTTCACTTCTTAAACATATGATTCACTTTTCTTAAACATTTTATTCACTTTTCAATAAATGAAAGGTTCATATTGTTCTCGCATAAGTTTGTGGTAAGATTCACTTTTCTTAAACATAAGACTCACTTTTTCTTAAACGAAAGGTTCATTTTTCAATATATGAAACTGAAATACCCCAAACCTTTATATGTTGTTTAAATATTAAATTATGGTATATTAAGGCTACAAAGTGCCTTAGAAACATTAGTGAACAATTTAAACCATAGAAAACACAATAAAATACCACAAAGGTAATTAGAGCAAAAATGTGCTCTAAGCTTGTGATAACCTTGGTTAAGACTCTAAGAGCCTACCAAGACCTTATTTACATGTTAATGAACATGTTAAATCAATTACCAAAGAAAACCAAGCTTGAAAACAAGTTAAAACACAAAATGTGCTTTAAGGAGTCTTAAAGCACATTTTTGAAAAATTGTCTTAGAAATGGGTTTTGAGTGGCTAAATTCCCATAATTACTCTTTAATCAACATGTGTACTACTTAGTATCACATTAGGAAGTCTAAATCAATGGGAAATCAAAAATTTCACAATTATGTGCACTAATTTGTGAATAATGACCAAAGAGTGCTAGTTTAAGACATTAGTCAATATAAGTTAACTAAATGGTCAACAAAGACCATAAATATCCTAGTACTAAAAGGGGGCCGGTTTTCTAAGTGTGAATCACCACACTTGACTAGCTTGTTAAGGAAAAGAAGAAAAAGTAAGTAAATTCACTATTCACCTTTTACTTATAATATCTTAACAAAGTAACCTCTCACCTCACTTTTCATTTCCCTCTTGTTTTCCCACCGTCTTTGATAAGTGTCCAAATGAGCATGTTTTATAGGTGTATTTCATATATTATATTAGCACTTTTCTTGCTCATTTCTCCACTTTGGTTAGTTTTCCTCTAGTTTATGTTTTATTGGTTATCTTACAGATTTATTGGTTAAACATGAGGAAAACCAAGCTAGGAGCAAAGTAGACGAAGAGGCAAACGCGTAGGCGCAAACGGATCTTAAATCGGAGCTGAAACAAATATTTTAGGAGCAAAACAATTTCGTACGAACCACTGTCCGAAACATCAACCTGTCCGAACCAGGCTGGTCTGGACAGTGGTTCGGACACTGCAATTGGACGTTCGTGGTGTGTCCGCTCAAATAAGGACGGACGAGATTAGAAAATCAAACCGTCCGAACCAGGGTGGTCCAGACGCCGGTTCGGACGCGGCAGAATGGAGCGTCCGTGTTATGTCCGATGATCTTTGGCTGGACAAGAAGGGAAATATCAATGTGTCCGGTGATAAAGGGGCGGACAAGACACAATGTGTCCGTGGATGTTTGCTCGGACAGAAATAAATGTTTGTGTGCTGTCCGTGGATATTTGCCCGGACAAGAAATAGAACTGTTCGTGGAAATAAGACCGGACAACAAATAGATCCTGCAACTTGACGCGACCGTCTTCCCCATTCTTCTTGCGGCGCCTGCAAACACATCTATCTACCCCATCACCAATATCAGGCACCGGCATTCCTTAATTTCCTTACGCGGTGTTCCAGTTCTGTCTTCTTCCTATTCCTTTCTTCTATATAAACACACTGCACCTTCAACCAAAAACATACGTTCGACCCCCAGAACTCAACACTCCAAATCACTCATTCCACATACAAATTCCTACGTACGCTCTCCACTCTTCGTTCTCTTCATTTCTCCATTCACCATCCACACCTCCGTAACTCCGCATTATTATTACGTCCAACCTCGGACTGACATATTACCAATTAATATGTCAGGCTAAGGAGGATTAACTCCGGGGGAAGGTTTAGTTGTAGTTTGTTTAGTTATGTAATCTATATTTCTACCGGTTAAAATAAATACAGTTTGTTACGATTAAAGTTTATCTCTCGCCTTTTTATTAAAATGCTTTACAAAGTCTATTTTGATCAGACCAGTGATAAATAGACAGGTTAATTAAGCCGTAAATCTAGAGAAAGCTTATTATGATTTAATAAGTTAGTATTTTCAGATGCAAATATAATTCCTCGCACTTAATTCCGTTTACATGTGTTTTGCTCGAATCTAGATTAGACCGAGCATTTTCTGGTAAACGAGTCCTTTTGAGTCTATGATTTAGTCCTTAAGATAATAACACGAATTTTGCCAAACTATTATAATAAACCGGTAGAGATAGCATAATTAATCAGATTATATAAACCTGAACCCGGAGTCCCATTTAATTTGTCTTCCACTCAGTTAATTTTATCTGTTGTTTTACTTTACAAAAACGAGTCAATTATCTTCCCCCTTTTGTGACAAGCTTAGGTACTATATTATTTCGCTATAAGTCCCACGGTTTGACCCCGGCCGCTTCTGTCTTACTATACTACTGTGACCGGGTTTTATTTGCAGCCCGACAGATATTTGAGTTATTAATTTCTTTTTCATTTGTTTAAATTACACCAGTTCTAACCACTCACAATATACAGTCTGCAGTCTTCATCCTCTCCTCCCTTCTCATTTTCGGTTTTGCTACAGTCCACACCAATACTCCATCTTTGATTGCTTATATCTCTTAGCTCCATGCTCCAACATTAATTCCAAGACCACCATTCTCTTAGTTTAGTCAAGCTCTACAATCTTGTCTTTTCAAATCTCAAAAACCTTCATTTCGGTGCCAAGAGGAATCACCATGGGTGGAGCTTGAACTCATCTTTTTACACCTCATTGTTCTCCTTTGCTTCAAGGTAAGGAAAACCAAAGAAAAACTTCATTTTCTCTTGTTTTTATATATGACCGAAAATCACCTCTTCATGGTGTTTTCTTTTGCTCATTCTTAGCTTCATTCCAATCTTCAAAGGGCTAGGTGGAGTCCTCTCTTGCTACTTAATCCAATTCCCATTCAATTATAAGGTAAAACATTCATTTATGTGTTTTAAGACATTATATAACCTAAGGTTTATTAATGAGTATAAGCATGAAGCTTAATGCTCATTATCTTTACTTGTGTATGGATAGAAGGTTGACAAGTAATCAAGTTCCTTGGTAATCTTCAATCCAAGGAAACAAGAAAGAAGTTTGGAAGGAAAAGAGGTAAACCTAACCTAATGTGTTTTAGGAAAATTGAGTTTTAAAATGCTTACTAAACTACCTAAGGAGCCAATGGTAAATGAGCTAGAAAAATTATCCACAAGGAGGTTATTAAGGACATATGGAATGATGTGGGTAATTGTAGGTCAAAGGCATATATTATGTGGGAAATTCAGTGTTTATGGTTTATGCAATTTAAGGGCCTAAGTGCCAAGCAATTTAAATTATGCACTATATTGTGATGTAGTGTAGTTTAAGGTTTAGTTGTGTGCAAAGAACATTCTTGTGTGGATAAATGTACGTGAGTGTTTAAAGGTGATAAACCTTGTGTTTTGAGTGTAAGGAAATACTAACAAAGCTATGTCAAAATTTGAGTAGAAAACAAGAAGTGTAGGTGTTTAAATGATGTATAGTGACCTAGGTTGTACTAGGAAATTGTAAAGGCTTAAACTGGTGAAAGAAAGGGAGTTAAGGTGTTAAAAATGCATGGCCATTGTTTTGGAGAATTTAGTGTTCATTAGGTGATGATGATGATACATCAAAGTCATGGTGGAAAATAGTTAAGTCTAGAGACATTTGTTGAACAAGAGAAGAATTGTGTTTGTGAGAGTTTAAGTGTGTGTTGGAGGAAAAATAGAAAGAGCTTGTGTAATAGAGGTACTGGGCAAGAATAATGCTTAAGGAGTAGTGGTGGTGTAAATAAGGTAACATTTTGGTTAGTTGGTATGGTAGGCATAAAAACTACCACTTAGAAACTTAAGGAAAAATATTACAAGTGTTGGTAAATTTTGTAAGAAATTGAGTAACAAGTTGGATAAGGAATTAGAAAAGTTTGAGGTGTTATTTTAGCATTAGAATATACCTAAGATCACATGGGACCAAGGTATGATTTTCTTGCAGTCTGTTGCCCACCGGTTTACACCGGCTTGTGTGTTGTTTGTTTTTCTGTGTGTTTATGACCTTGTAAGACTTAAGTCATGAAATGTGTTTACAGTTATTAATATTATTGTGATGTGATAATACCGGTACCGTTGACCTCGGATACGTGCTAACCCGTTAGTTAACTAAACTAGGATACGTAAGAGAGCGGTACCCGGTTATATCGTTTCCACATAAGGAACGAACTAACCACGGCTATGTATGAACTAGTTGTGGTTTGTGTTGTTAAGCTATGCCTCATCTCCCTTGTGGGTCTAACTAGACCTAAACACCTACTTGTGAATTAATTTACTAAGTTTCAATAATGGGGCTTCTAACAAGTACTAACTGGAGAGTGGGGAGTCCGGTCATTCCTGTCACGCGTGTGAGTATGGGGGTCGATATCATGTCAGGTTCGATTCTCTCCGTATGTTATGGTTGTTTTCCTTTTTGGTTTCCAACCTCCCTTTAGCTTATCCAAGGCTATTTTACTGACTCACGTCGGGCCATAGGGGCATACTATGTTCGGTGTGCTTGGGTTACTATATCCGACGCACATTGGGGTTAAGTTATCTGTTCATCTAAAAGGACGGTAACGAGTTATGTAACGAGCTTAGCATGAGTTTGGAAGCATACTCTAGGCTCCCCAAGTGAACTGACTATGTTTTGGTTCGGTTGCTACAGAGAACCGTACTTGTTATGTTATGTGTTAATGTTGTGGTGCAATGCTTGTTGCTATGTTATGTAAATTGTATGTTTAAAATCAATTCCATGTTATCATGACAATTGGTTGCGTGTATCCCGGTAGCCGACGGGCTGCACGTTAGCCATACCAGCCATGAGTTGCTGAGCCCCTTTGGGGCACCATATTTTTCTATGTTGCAGGATGAGGATCGAGGAGGTGGAGTGGCTCTAGATCTTAGGTTTTACGAAATACTTTTGATGGTTTTGGATGTTTGGACCCGGGATGCGCCTGTGCTCCCGTGGTGGTATGTTATGGTTTGACAGATATACAGTTATGGAAGTAAATATAAATACTCGGTTATTGGTTGTAATTATGGTTTAGTACTTATGCTCGGGAGTCTATTCATCAGACCGATACGTTTTTGTATGTATTATGCCTTGTTAGCCACGTGGGTGGCTAACGGCGTGTAACACCAAACCGTTTAGTTAATATTAAGTTATTGAATATTTTCGCTGCAATTCGATTTGTTGTTTAAGTTATAGTAGGGGTGTTACAAAAAGTGGTATCAGAGCGAAGTATCGCTCTGATGACCGGAATACCGAGCTTAGGGATATACCTAGTTAGGAAATTAATCTTAGTTACCTCGGTGAGCAGTTAGGGAAAGGTTAACCACTAACTAAGTGTGGATTCACCTCATGTCGGAAAGGCGTTACAACCGTTGGAACCGATAAGTTTGTAAGCAAAGTGCTAATGAATGTTCGTGTGAATTCAGATGTCAGGTAGACCACGTGGACGAGGCCGCGGGCGCAGTATTGGTGATACGGGAGACCAGGGCGAAAACTCTACGGCACAAGTGATGGTTGACGCTGTAGCAGCTGCCGTAGCCCAGATGGTCCCACAGTTAGTGGCTGCGATGCAACAAGGGCAGCAGCAGCAGCAAGGCGGTGGGGACCAACAAGGCCCACAGCCGCGCGAGACCAACTAGGTCAGAGCGTTGGCAGATTTGAGAACACCGTCATTTCACGGGGAGACCGACCCGGGTAAGCTGGAGGCGTATTTCTCCGAGCTGGAGACCGCCTACAAGACCTTGAATGTGCCTGCTGGAGTCAAGGTCCATCTTGCCGCTTACTATCTGAAGGGTTCGGCATAGAGTTGGTGGAAGCTGGTAGGGGAGGGCAGAGTTGCTGACCCTACCTTTGAGTGGAGGGAGTACACGGCTCTGCTGCGAGCCAAATACTACCCGATACATGTGCAAGAGGCTTAGCGCCTGGAGCTGGACAGCTTGAGACAAGGGGATAAGATGTCGGTAGACGAGTACTACACCGCCTTCATCGGACTTATCTACCTGCTACCAGATCTGGGTTACTCGGACCGGATACTGGTAAACCGTTTCTACAACAAACTCAACTACCGCCTACGCTACGGGATGGGGCCAACCGGATATACTACCTTACAGGTAATGGAACTACAGTGTGATGTGAATAAGTATGTATAATGTGTGAATGTGATTGTGAGTTTGATTGGTGGGGCATTACTAACACCCTAAATATAGGAGTGCTATCATGCCGCTGCTATAGTAGAGATCACCGTCCGTCTGAGGGACCAGGAAAATGCGCATAAGCGCAAGGCTTCGAGCGAGGGTCAGGTCACGCAAGGGTACGGGGGAGGAAAGAAGAAGAAACCTTACCCCCAGTCCCAGAAGGGCCAGCAACAGGGTGGCAAAGGCCAAGCCCAGGCCTCAACTGCTGAGGAGCCACTGCAGCTCACGTATGCCTATGCGGCAAAGCCCTTACGCTCTCACCCGCCCAAGGTAACTACCAATTCCGTGTACCAAAGTTTAAATGTGTGTTGTTATGTTATGAAGTGTGTACTGATGGTGTAAGGTGACAACAGCTAGCACGGGCTCTGGATCCGATCGCCACTACTACTGCAAGTGGTGCAACGGAGACCACCCCGGCAAGGACTGCAAGGGAAATGATGTGCAGTGTCGCTATTGCAAGAAGATGGGGCAACGCGACTATGAGTGCTTCCAGAACCCCAACGGAAGAAACTTTAGGCCTAAGGGGCAATGGAAGGGAAAGGCCGCTGCGACCACTGAAGGCCCGAAGGCGACTAGCCAGCCATCCTCAGGTCAGGGGAACACAAACTCCCAGAAGGGGAAAGGGTCGGGAGCAGGCAAGGCCGCCCTGAATATGGTAGACCGGTCAGAGGCACCTGGACCCTCTACTAGACCAGGTACTACTTTAACCGTTGAGTGAAATAATTGACTGCTTATCGCGATTCATGCATGAGTGTTAGCATGTCCAAATGTACAACTATATAAGTAAAAGTTAAAGAGTTAATGTATAATTCACCTAAGTCAGATAATTCTAAACCTTAGGAACCTTCAATATTTGCTATCCAATCCCTCCCACACCAAACCCCGAAGAAACCACCATCAGCATCACCGAATTCCCGAAGGAGCAATGTCAGGTTATCCAGCCAGGTATGATATTATTAAATGGATGCCTGACACCCGAAGCACAAATTCACATCATCTGACGATGCGACGAACTGGGAGCAGCACCTGGAGGTTTCTACACACCCGAATACCCGAGTGGACCAAAGATGAAATTGAAGATGATGTGCATGGGTAAGGACTGGAACCCTTACACCAAGTCATATCAGGACGAACGAGTGGAAGACGGAGCAACAGTACCGAGGATACCTGAGGAGTTCCTTGCGGTCGTTAACCACGCCGTGTGAATTGCTCAGCAAGTTGAATCGGATCCAATTCCGAGTGTTAAAGAAGATTTGTGTATTGTGAACTTCTATCAAAAAGGTGGACGATTAGGTCTACACCAAGATAAGGACGAAACACCCGAGTCTCTGAGTAAGGGAGTACCCGTGATGTCTTGGTCCATTGGTGATACCGTAGTGTTTGTGTATGGCGAGCAGAAGCGTGCTGATCTCACAAAGAAGTTAGTGTTGAAGTCAGGAGATGTATTAATCATGGGTGGGCAGTCAAGGATGCTGTATCACGGTATCAAGAAGATCAAACTGAATACCGCACCTTCGACAGTGATCAATGCCACACACTTGAAACCCGGACGTTTAAATTTGACATTTCGGCAGTTTTAAGCCTTGTGTAACATGTAATGGATGAAGTCAGTTGTATGTTAAGGATGTTACGTATATGTTAGTTATGTTGACAGTGTAAACCAACCTATGGTGTAAGGAGTATGTTAATGAATAAAAAGATGTTGTTTTGGAGTATGTTAGTTGTGTTGTTACTGTGCACTAAATTAGGCTGTGCACTCGGAAAGGGAGGTATACTGGGAGTGTGTAATGAGGCAGAAGCCGGCAGAAGCGGCACTATCCTCACCTATACCTTTCCAGTCAATGGCGTGGATGCATCGATCTTGTTCGACTCTGGAGCCTCACACACGTTTGTTTCGCTTTCATTTGCGAAGAGGCTGGGGTTAGACGGTGAAGAGATGCCTGACTTCCTAGTCACTCTCCCGTCGAAAGAGCGGATCAAGTGTACCCGCTATTACCAAGATGCTGTTGTGCGAATAAAGGGTGAAGAGTTTCCGATCGACATGATAGAGTTTGACGGACTTGGATTTGATGTGATTGTGGGGATGAACTGGTTGGAGCGGTTCAAGGGTCGGATATATGTGTCGTGCATCGTCTGCTTCTTCGGAGTCCGACTGGGGTTACCATCTCATACCGCCAGACGCCCAGGGAGCCTTCAACTCAGATTGTCTCCGCTATGTCTATGTACCGTGAGTTGCGAAAGGGGAGTGATGTATACCTCTGCTATGTCCAGGACATAGAGAGAGATCCAGAGTTTAGCCCAGATGTGCCGGTAGTGTCGGAGGTTCCTGATGTCTTTCCTAAGGAACTGTCGGGCATGCCGCCAGCACGGGAATTAGAGTTTGAAATTGAATTGGTGTCGGGAACCGGATCAATAGCGAAGGCGCCCTACCGTATGGCTCCAGTTGAGATGACTGAGCTCAAGGAGCAGCTGAGAGACCTACTCGACAAGGGATTTATTCGCCCGAGCGTATCACCATGGGGAGCACCGGTCCTCTTCGTGAAGAAGAAGGACGGTAGCCTCCGCCTCTGCATCGACTACAGGGAGCTGAATGCAGTTACGGTGAAGAACCGTTATCCTTTACCACACATCGACGATTTCTTTGATCAGTTGAAAGGAGCATCAGTATTCTCCAAGATTGACTTACGATCCGGATACCACCAGATTGCTATTCGAGAGGGTGACATTGAGAAGACCGCATTCCGAACCAGATACGGTCACTACGAGTTCACGGTTATGCCGTTTGGTTTATCAAATGCACCAGCCAAGTTTATGGATTTAATGAACCGCTTGTTCCGAGATCAGTTGGACAAGTCGGTAGTGGTCTTCATCGACGATATTCTTGTATACTCGAAGTCGATGGGTGAGCATGAAATCCACCTGAGAAGTGTGTTGCAGACGTTGAGAGAGAACCAGTTGTATGCCAAATTTTCTAAGTGTGAGTTCTGGTTGAACCAAGTTTCATTCCTTGGTCATGTTATTTCCGAGTCTGGGATCACTGTTGATCCGGCCAAGATAGATGCAGTGCGCACCTGGCTTAGACCGAAGACGGTTACCGACATCCGGAGCTTCCTCGGTCTGGCAGGATATTACAGGAGATTTGTGAAGGACTTCTCCAGTGTCTCGAAGCCGATGACTTCCTTAATGAAGAAGGATGCACCATTCGAGTGGACGGTCGACTGTGAGAGTTCTTTCCAGAGTCTCAAGGATGCTCTTACCTTTGCACCAGTCCTGACAATACCAGACGGTACAAATGGTTTTGAGGTCTACTTCGATGCATCCGGAAGAGGTATGGGTTGTGTATTTATGCAACACGGGAAGGTCGTAGCATACGCCTCCCGACAGCTGAAGAGGCATGAAGAGAACTACCCTACCCACGACTTAGAACTGGGTGTCATTGTCTTCGCACTGAAGATATGGCGACATCATTTGTATGGGGTAAACGTGACAATTTATTCTGACAATACCAGACGGTACAAATGGTTTTGAGGTCTACTTCGATGCATCCGGAAGAGGTATGGGTTGTGTATTTATGCAACACGGGAAGGTCGTAGCATACGCCTCCCGACAGCTGAAGAGGCATGAAGAGAACTACCCTACCCACGACTTAGAACTGGGTGTCATTGTCTTCGCACTGAAGATATGGCGACATCATTTGTATGGGGTAAACGTGACAATTTATTCTGACCACAAGAGATTGAAGTACTTGTTCACTCAGAAGGAGTTGAACATGAGACAAAGAAGGTGGGTCGAGTTCCTAAACGATTACGACATCAACCTGCAGTACAAAGAGGGTAAGGCAAATGTGGTAGCTGATGCACTGAGTCACCGAGCACACTCTCTCCATTCGCTAGTCTCTCATTCTAGCTTGGTTGAAGAGGTGCGGAGTGCTCAGATGTCGGATCAGTATATGTTAGAGATCAGGTAGAAGCTTATTGATGGCACATTCGAGGGTCAGAAGTATGATTTCCGACTCCACGATGATGACCTGATTAGGCTGAATGGCCGACTGTGTATTCCGAGGAGTAGCGCTGAGCTGAAAGAGCGCATACTGAGTGAATCCCACTATTCTACGACTTCGATTCACCTCGGAGCTTCAAAGATGTATAAGGACATGAAAGGATAATTTTGGTGGACTGGTATGAAAAAGGATGTGAGTGACTATGTTGTGAGGTGTCTCACTTGTCAGAAGGTCAAGTTTGAGCACCGACGACCTGGTGGTATGGTACAGCCAATGCCAGTGCCTGAGTGGAAGTTCCATGATATTTCCATGGACTTTGTAGTAGGGCTTCCGCCTACAAAGGGAGGTCTGAATATGATTTGGGTCGTTGTTGACCAACTGACCAAGGTGGCCCGATTCATATCGATGAAGGACACCTGGAAAGTGGCAAAGCTTGCAGAGTTCTTCGACCGTGAGATTGTACGACATCATGGGGTACCGAAGACTATCGTGTCTGATAGGGATACCAGATTCCTCTCGAGGTACTGGAGAACTACACGGGAAGCGCTTGGTACCGAACTGAAGTTGTGTACGGCGTTCCACCCTCAGACAGATGGTCAGAGTGAGCGTACCATCCAGACGCTAGAGGATATGTTACGTGCATGTGCACTTGACTTTCAGACCAGCTGGATTGATAAGTTACATCTGATTGAGTTTAGCTACAACAACAGTTACCATGCTTCAATCAAGATGTCTCCCTTACAGGCTTTGTACGGTAGACCATGCCACACACCATTATGATGGGATGAGTCGAGTGAGACGGTCATTATAGGACCAGAGTATCTGGAACAAGTACAAGCAGAAGTACGCCAGATCCGAGCTAACATGAAGGCAGCTCAGGACAGGCAGAAATCATATGCGGATGTGCGACGACGTGACCTGGAGTTCGCCGTGGGCGACGAGGTGTTTCTGAGGGTTTCCCCCATGAAGGGAGTGTTTCGTTTTGGCCAGAAAGGCAAGTTGAGCCCGAAATATGTGGGGCCTTATGTTGTGACAGAGCAGATAGGCCCGGTGGCTTACAGGCTGGATTTACCTTCTGAGCTGGGCAAGGTACATGATGTATTTCATGTGTCACAGTTGAAGAAATATATGTCTCATCCGTCTCATGTACTTCAGCCCGAAAGGCTAACGTTAGAGCCGACCATGCGATCAGTGGAGACTCCCGTACGGATTCTGGACACTAAGACTCGAGACACTCGCCATAAGTCTGTAAGACTGGTGAAGGTCCTCTGGTCTAACCAGGAAGTCGAGGAGGCCACCTAGGAGCTGGAAGATAAAATGAGGGTGAAGTACCCGTTGTTGTTCACTCCTTAGCATTTGTATGTATAGGGTACGGGGCGTACCCCTATTTTAAGGGGGGTAGAGCCGTTTCGGTTATGTATGTACGGTATGTATTGAAATACATTGTCTATGTTGTTTTGTTACAGACCCTTGAGTCTGAATGATGTTTTGTTACCGGGACCTTGAGTCCGATTGTAACACCCCTAATCCTAAACCTGTAATAACGTCGCATGTCATAGCATAATAAATAACAATTCGCAGCGGAAAATAAAACTATCTACCTTGGTGTTACACGCCGTTACTCACCCTTGTGAGTAACAAAGCACCCTTACTCTTTCCAACAATACAACTCCTCACGCTGTGATGAACAGATACTGAGCACTCTAATTATTACAAACCAAATCCAACTAAATGAGCATCCAACTGAATACAACAACCTCCTTAATACAAAACAAAATTAAACCAAGGGTGTTTGTTGAAAACACAACTGCTAACCGCTACCCCCCACCCCCTACCGACACCTTCCCGCACTCCAGCTTGAGTCTTCTTCAATAACCTGGAATGTTTGGCCCATTGAAGGGCTCAACAATCGAAATGCTGGTATGCTAAATGTAGTCTTAAATCATCTAGATTCCTTAAGTCGTTTTAGCCATCTTGATATTAGATTCTTTACATGAAATACCGGTTTACAATAACAACAGTAATAACTGTAAACAATAAACAACCACATATCACCTCACCTGTAAACATCAATGTACAATAGTACACAACACCAATAACCACATGACAATAATCCATAGCAACAACCAATAACTCATATCAATAACAACAACCAGTAATCACACATCAATAATCCAAACAAGATACGCGTATTAAACTGTACTTGTTAGTTGGCCACCTGGCCCTTATCCTTTAATCCAATCACTTAACCTTTTCCAATTAAATTCCACCTCAGGCGTCATGATAAGACAACCTTTAATAATTTATCATTGGACGATAGTCCCCTGGGTTCCAATGGAACCGTTACCAGCTGACCTTATGGCCCTGGATAAATATTTTGACCGATCCGGTCGAACCTGTGCACCAACGGCAGTGCCCTCCGCCATCCCCGAACGTGGCTGATGGATTCCCTTGAGTGACTCCCCATTGAATTCTCTCGTAGTGATCACAATGCGCAACCAGAAAGTCGAAACAGTCTGGATTCCTCTCTTAATAAATTAGCCCTTCAGTTAGTGATACAATATCCAATCCTTTAGTTAAGACTATAACAGTTGACCATCAGTTAGGTTTCATAATACCTAAAGGTCAGTTAGTCTTGTTCCAGTTTAGATGTATAAACTTCCAGTCATAAGACGTTCGCGTATAAATAAAACGCATAGTGTTGAGCAATACAGTATACAAAACAATATACATAAAATCACAGATATCGCTCTTAAACAATTAACACATAATTTCTGGACCTTAGCAAAATCCTTAGGACATTCAGACCACACAATTAACATACCGTTCACCAAGTAACTGCTAGCTTGACAAATTCCTGTTCAGCAGTTCCTTCCCGTACGCTGTTATATAAACATGCAATACCGGGTAATATTAATATAACTATTCATTAAATATTACAGTACTGTCACTGTAACGTTTATACTTGTTGTATAGTAACTCTGTATGTTCTTAATTTCCCCCTGTTATTTAACAGTGGATCTAGATAGTTCTTTAGTTCATTATTTTATGTGATCTCCACATGTGATAATGAATTTCCAATTTAAGATATATCTTTACCTCATCAATTATATATCCATAATTATTTCTCTTATTCCATATACCAATATAATTTGGTTATCTTTGTTATAACCACAATTATTTCATAAACTCTATATCATATTCTCTTGGTTATTTTTATTACACACACATTTATTTTATAAACTTTATATTGTATCCTATAATTGTTTCCACTTATTCTTTATACTATACAATTTGGTTATTTTCATTATAACCACCTTTATTTAATAAACCTTATATTATACTTCATAATATACCATAATACATTATATTAATTCCTTTCTTTATTAAATTACAAAACCAACCTCATAATTTCGGTAGCTACATAATGAGCACATTAACTTTTGTAAATCATCCAATGACCATATACTTCTGGTCTTTACTAATTTAAATATATCAACTTTTATAAATTACCAAACAATCCTTTAAATTTTCGGTTTCCATATATACTTCCCATAACTACGTTTTAACCCCAAAGCTTTTATGTAAGTTACATATCAACTTATAAACCATAGTTTTATTATTTAATTTCCTTAATTACCGAGACAACCCTTATACTTTTATAAATTGCCAAATAGCCTTATAACTTTCATAATTCATTATTTATCCACATTAACTTTCGGAAATTGTAAAACAAATATATTAGTTTTTATAAATTACCAAATGACCACATTTATTTCCGGTCTTAACATGTAATCCTCTTATATTCACAATTTAACCTCAAAACTTTATATAAGTTACATATTAACTTATAAACTATAGTTTTAATATTTAATCTTCTTAAATAACCGAAATGGCCCATGTACTTTTATAAATTACATTTCCACCCCCTGTTCAATTCGGTTTTATATAATAATTCCTATAAATTACATATTCACCCCATAACTTTTATAAGCCTAATATTTTATGTCATAAATCATTTTAATCCAAAGTTTTTGGTCAACACTTTGACCAAGACTTAATTTCACTATTAATATTTTAATATACCCATAAAATCATAAGTAATTCGGTCTCACCTCTAAACTTTCCAATGATTACCAAAATAGCCCCAAACTTTATTAAATGTTATTTTACCACTTAAACACTTATTTAAATTCACCAAAATTCATAATATTAATTCCTACCTTATATTATACCATAAATATACCAAATGAACCCTTATGTTCTCGGCAATCATATTTAATACCATAAACTTTTCAAAATTTACATTTTAGCCACATAACTTTATAAACTAGCCACTTAATAACTTGTAGCTATTTTTAATGTTCCCAAAATTCATAATATAAGTTAATATACTTATATATTTCGAAAATCACCCAAATAATATATTTAACTCACGGCTTTAATAAACTTTTACTATATAGTTTTAAGACTTGATTTAAACCTTATAATAAATACATATAAATATATATAAGCCATATAACACTTCTAAAAGTTATGCCAATGACTTAGAATGATTATAAACTCAAAATAGAGCATATTATCCTTAGACAATTCGGTTTGATTATATATGTATCACATTTAATTTTTGTGACACCAACTTATACCTTAAGGTAATAATCTTACCTTATATGTTATAAATTATTTTTCTTGGTATTGTAACCCATTATTTTTGGCCCTAATTTATCTAGGCTTTATACATAATTTTTATACCAAAGTTTGAAGCTTAAATCAAGCTTAAACTTAATAGACCTTAATTATTTATACTTACTCCTTAAATCAAGACAATTCTTGTACTTGATTTCTCCTTCAATTCCAAGCTCCTCCAATGGTATTTTCTTGAAGAACTTTCGGCCTCCTTATAAATATTTAGGAGATCCATTTGTTAGACTTCTAACAAGAATTTATAAATAAGATTTGAAGTAGTTTTACAAAAGTTTACCTTAGGAATTTTTCAAGGAATTTTCGGTAGACCTTGAGATGATTGTAGATCTAGATTTCCTCCATGAAATGTTGAAGAGAACCTTGGTTTAGGAGTTCATAATTTTCGAAATTACCTCAAGGAATTTACTTAGGATTTTCAACATGAAAATATACCTTAACTTGATCTTGTTGTTCCTTGTGTTGTTGTTGAATCTAAGAACCTCCTTGGAACACATAAGCTTGGCGAAATCTTGGATGATTGTTAGGATGATTCTTGCTTCAAGACTTAGGAGATTCAACTAGGAATTTACATAGAAATGGGGTTAGGACTTGATACACCATTTAGCAAATGAAGAAGGAAAAGAGAGGATGTAGAAGCTTACCCATTCGGTTGAAGTGAAGGCAAGAGAGGAATGAAGGGTTACGTAAGGTCTTAAGGCAAAACAAGGCTGAATCAAAATGGGAATAATTGGTATGTCACATGTCATTATTTTATGTCTTTGTCTTGTTTTATTTGACTACAAAAGTCTCTTAATTTGGCTAGTCTTACGGCTGATTGGAAAGAAATAATTGAAGTCTTTGTTTGATAATTTAAAGAAGAAGACAAGAGTAGATATAGGTAGGTATTTTCTTTTGATTTTTCTAAGGCAATTAACATGTCATTATTGACTCCATTCACCTTGTTTATACGGCTGCATATGGCTGTTTGGAGGCTGATTGCTCTAGTTTATATTAGACATAGATTTATGCTAGTTAGGTACATGTTCCCTTGACTAATTAATGAGGCAATTAGGCCCTCTTTTTCTTGTTAAAATCGGCCATGTAGTGCTGTTTAATAGTCTTTGATTTTTGTTTGTTATGACTAAGGATCATGCATTGTTAGGAAATGTATTCTTTTGATTAATTGACAGCAATAATTCCCCCTTTTTCCTATATGAAATCGGCAGCACATGTGCCATAAGAAAACTTGTTTTGTTTGTTTTCATGCAACTTGTAAAAGTAGATTCTAGTTGTTATAATTAATTGCTTTGCTTTTCATTTCTTTTCTTAATCTATTTCTTTGCTGTTCTTTGCAGGTCATACGGTTGATGAGGCTTATTTGACTGCACTTGCTTAATACATTAACATATATTACATGATAGGATGAGTCATTATCCATAAGCAACATTTTCAAGTGAAACTAGCCCAAAAATGACCCTAAATGGCGCATGGAATGGGGATCAAATGGGATTGATTTTTGATTTAATTCCTGTCACATTATATTTTACTAAGACCATACTAATATGTGTAATAGGTTCCAGCATTTAATTGGTACATTTATATGATGGTAAAAGATGAAAGTTTTAAGGTAAAAATGCTGATTTTAGGTACCTTTTTGTCCCAAAAATCGCCCCCACTTGTACTATAAATTTAGTACTGGAATTAATTGATTTAGATGGTAAATATATCCCCTTTTAAGATTATTAAGTCGTGGCTCCTCAAAAACTTTAAGGCAATTGCGAAAAACGCATTTTTGTGACACCCGAAGGTGCGTTTTTGTGCTTTAAGGATTTTCTAGGAATTAATTAGTCGCTATGAGTTCCAAGTGTTTATTGACATTGTTTATAGTCAATAATAATATTTTAAGGTGTTAAATTGAGTTATATGGGGTTATATAAACTCGAAACTCAATTTTTGGGCTACCGGGACGCTCCCAAGGCAAAAAGGAGCGTTAAGAAATTCGTCCGAGGACTTTGTGTATTTTTGAAAAAGTAACTTGAGCATTCCTTTTAAAATGGTGAATATTAATGATAGGAACTCTTATAATAATTTATATTGGGGTTTGTGCCACTTCGGTACCTCTCCGAGGCACTCCCGTGGGTTTATGGGGCCCTCTTCGGGAACCTCCGAGCACTTTGTCTTTAACTGAGAATTTATCTTGAGAACTTCATCTTAAATGTTCATTAAAGTGTTATTATGCATTTATAATGAAGTTTAATGCTTTACTTTATTTAATAAAGTATTTCCGGGACTTTCGGGCCTTAAGGGGCCTTTAAGGGAACTCCCGGGCATATTGTATTTTTACTCAGTTCTAACTGAGGACTTGTATTTTAAAGATCATATAATGATCCTTGGTTAGCTTCATATGAAGTTTATAGCTTACATAACTTGTTTAGCTTAAGGTCGGGCTTTAGCGCACGTTTTTGACCTTAAGGAGTTTAGGTGTGTTTTAACGTCCAAGTGTTTATATACTTTCTTAGGGTTTAATAATCCCCTAAATAATATATATTTATCATTATTTAATTATTTAAAGGTTAGGGGTATTTCACCGATGGCATGTAAAGAATGTTTGTTATGAAAGTGTTGTCTTTATAAGTAACCCCTGTGTTCTAATATTAAAGATGTGTAGTGAGAACTTTGGGGACAAAGTTCTTTTAAGGGGGTAGATTGAAATACCCCAAACCTTTATATGTTGTTTAAATATTAAATTATGGTATATTAAGGCTAAAAAGTGCCTTAGAAACATTAGTGAACAATTTAAACCATAGAAAACACAATAAAATACCATAAAGGCAATTAGAGCAAAAATGTGCTCTAAGCTTGGGATAACCTTGGTTAAGACTCTAAGAGCCTACCAAGACCTTATTTACATGTTAATGAACATGTTAAATCAATTACCAAAGAAAACCAAGCTTGAAAACAAGTTAAAACACAAAATGTGCTTTAAGGAGTCTTAAAGCACATTTTTGAAAAATTGTCTTAGAAATGGGTTTTGAGTGGCTAAATGCCCATCATTACTCTTTAATCAACATGTGTACTACTTAGTATCACATTAGGAAGTCTAAATCAATGGGAAATAAAAAATTCACAATTATGTGCACTAATTTGTGAATAGTGACCAAATAGTGCTAGTTTAAGACATTAGTCAATATAAGTCAACTAAATGGTCAAAAAAGACCATAAATATCCTAGTACTAAAAGGGGGCCGGTTTTCTAAGTGTGACCCACCACACTTGGCTAGCTTGTTAAGGAAAAGAAGAAAAAGTAAGTAAATTCACTATTCACCTTTTACTTATAATATCTTAACAAAGTAACCTCTCACCTCACTTTTCATTTCCCTCTTGTTTTCCCACCGTCTTCATCCTCTCCTCCCTTCTCATTTTCAGTTTTGCTACAGTCCACACAAATACTCCATATTTGATTGCTTATATCTCTTAGCTCCATGCTCCAAAATTAATTCCAAGACCACCATTCTCTTAGTTTAGTCAAGCTCTACAATCTTGTCTTTTCAAATCTCCAAAACCTTCATTTCGGTGCCAAGAGGAATCACCATGGGTGGAGCTTGAACTCATCTTTTTACACCTCATTGTTCTCCTTTGCTTCAAGGTAAGGAAAACCAAAGAAAAACTTCATTTTCTCTTGTTTTTATATGTGACCAAAAATCACCTCTTTATGGTGTTTTCTTTTGCTCATTCTTAGCTTCATTCCAATCTTCAAAGGGCTAGGTGGAGTCCTCTCTTGCTACTTAATCCAATTCTCATTCAATTATAAGGTAAAACATTCATTTATGTGTTTTAAGACATTATATAACCTAAGGTTTATTAATGAGTATAAGCATGAAGCTTAATGCTCATTATATTTACTTGTGTATGGATAGAAGGTTGACAAGTAATCAAGTTCGTTGGTAATCTTCAATCCAAGGAAACAAGAAAGAAGTTTGGAAGGAAAAGAGGTAAACAACCTAACCTAATGTGTTTTAGGAAAATTGAGTTTTAAAATGCTTACTAAACTACCTAAGGAGCCAATGGTAAATGAGCTTGAAAAATTATCCTCAAGGAGGTTATTAAGGACATATGGAATGATGTGGGTAATTGCAGGTCAAATGCATATATTATGTGGGAAATTCAGTGTTTATGGTTTATGCAAATTAAGGGCCTAAGAGCCATGCAATTTAAGGACCTAAGTGCCAAGCAATTTAAATTATGCACTATATTGTGATGTAGTGTAGTTTAAGGTTTAGTTGTGTGCAAAGAACATTCTTGAGTGGATAAATGTTCTTGAGTGTTTAATGGTGATAAACCTTGTGTTTTGAGTGTAAGGAAATACTAAAAAGCTATGTCAAAATTTGAGTAGAAAACAAGAAGTGTAGGTGTTTAAATGATGTATAGTGACCTAGGTTGTACTAGGAAATTGTAAAGGCTTAAACTGGTGAAAGAAAGGGAGTTAAGGTGTTAAAAATGCATGGCCATTGTTTTGGAGAATTTAGTGTTCATTAGGTGATGTTGATGATACATCAAAGTCATGGTGGAAAATAGTTAAGTCTAGAGACATTTGTTGAACAAGAGAAGAATTGTGTTTGTGAGAGTTTAAGTGTGTGTTGGAGGAAAAATAGAAAAAGCTTGTGTAATAGAGGTACTGGGCAAGAATAATGCTTAAGGAGTAGTGGTGGTGTAAATAAGGTAACATTTTAGTTAGTTGGTATGGTAGGCATAAAAACTACCACTTAGAAACTTAAGGAAAAATCTTACAAGTGTTGGTAAATTTTGTAAGAAATTGAGTAACAAGTTGGATAAGGAATTAGACAAGTTTGAGGTGTTATTTTAGCATTAGAATATACCTAAGATCACATGGGACCAAGGTATGGTTTTCTTGCAGTCTGTTGCCTACCGGTTTACACCGGCTTGTGTGTTGTTTGTTTTTCTGTGTGTTTATGACCTTGTAAGACTTAAGTCTTGAAATGAGTTTACAGTTATTAATATTATTGTGACGTGATAATACCGGTACCGTTAACCTCGGATACGTGCTAACCCGTTAGTTAACTAAACTAGGATACGTAAGAGAGCGGTACCCGGTTATATCGTTTCCACATAAGGAACGAACTAACCATGGCTATGTATGAACTAGTTGTGGTTTGTGTTGTTAAGCTATGCTTCATCTCCCTTGTGGGTCTAACTAGACCTAAACACCTACTTGTGAATTAATTTACTAAGTTTCAATAATGGGGCTTCTAACAAGTACTAACTTGGGAGTGAGGAGTCCGGTCGTTCCAGCCACGCGTGTGAGTATGGGGGTCGATATCATGTCAGGTTCGATTCTCTCTGTATGTTATGGTTGTTTTCCTTTTTGGTTTCCAACCTCCCTTTAGCTTATCCAAGGCTATTTTACTGACTCACGTCGGGCCATTAGGGCATACTATGTTCGGTGTGCTTGGGTTACTATATCCGACGCACCTTGGGGTTAAGTTATCCGTTCATCTAAAAGGACGGTAACGAGTTATGTAACGAGCTTAGCATGAGTTTGGCAGCATACTCTAGGCTCCCCAAGTGAACTGACTATGTTTTGGTTCGGTTCCTACACAGAACCGTACTTGTTATGTTATGTGTTAATGTTGTGGTGCAATGCTTGTTGCTATGTTATGTAATTTGTATGTTTAAAATCAATGCCATGTTATCATGACAATTGGTTGCGTGTATCCCGGTAGCCGACGGGCTGCACGTTAGCCATACCATCCATGAGTTGCTGAGCCCCTTTGGGGCACCATATTTTTCTATGTTGCAGGATGAGGATCGAGGAGGCGGAGTGGCTCTAGATCTTAGGTTTTATGAAATACTTTTGATGGTTTTGGATGTTTGGACCCGGGATGCGCCTATGCTCCCGTGGTGGTATGTTATGGTTTGACAGATATACATTTATGGAAGTAAATATAAATACTCAGTTGTTGGTTGTAATTATGGTTTAGTACTTATGCTCGGGAGTCTATTCATCAGACCGATACATTTTTGTATGTATTCTGCCTTGTTAGCCACGTGGGTGGCTAACGGCGTGTAACACCAAACCATTTAGTTAATGTTAAGTTATTGAATATTTCCGCTGCAATTCGATTTGTTGTTTAAGTTACAGTAGGGGTGTTACAGAAACATAGTAGCTATCATACTGAACTATTTACTGCTATAAGAATTGTTATATAGCTCATATAGTAAATTATGTATTGTAAATCTATATATTGTAACAGTGAATCAAATTCTGCTAGAATAATGTATGATAGTTCTAAAAATTAGTTGAATCAAAGTGAATCAAATTCTAGTAGCTGGGTTTAAGAAGCTGAAGGATACAGAGCATGTATGCTCCTTGTTCGCTAGCTGGGTTGGCAAATTCACCGTGAGTAAAGAAATGATAGGATGAGCAAAATCTTCTAGCAATGGTGGGATGATGTTGATGGTGGTTCCCGGCGAAATATAGCTTTGAGAGTGATGTTTGGTTTCTGTAGAAGGGGATCTCAGGTGTGGGTTCAACTTTTTTTTAGCTTTCAAATAATCATCAAAAGAAGATGGGGTGAGGGATGACAAAGAAACAACCGACCGAGAGAGAGAGAGAAGAGTCTTAATGGTTTCATCAAGCGTAGAAGATCTTTGGATGTTTTAAACTGTAATGGTTTCATGGTAAAAGTTTCCCATTCCCAGTTTGTCCATACGCAAAGCATGTAGCGTTTGTACGTTGGAAGATGATAGGAACAATGGGATCTACTGTTTCATGTTATAACTCATCATTTGATACCTTCTCATCTAACATTGCATCAAATACAAGATTGTGCCTCTCCACACATTTAGTCAGGTCAACCTTCTATTGTGTCTCATGTATAATCAGTGTATTAGCATTAGTATCTATTATGTCTTCCCCACTCTTCTCGGGCTCTTTTTTATTCAGAGTGCTCTTTCGCACCACAACTTTAATCTTAGTAATAGAGCTGGACTTGCTACTATCAATTGGCAAGCTTTTTGCAAGGTTATTATCCGACAGGACTTGTCCCTTTCTCCAAAAATGTTTATTTCTAGCGACATCAAAATCATCAATACTTTTGATCTTGAATGGATATGAAGTAGTTCTGCTATTGTACATACAGGCTCTTGGCACGTCAATCAATAGCTTGGTGTCAAGTGAGTGTAGATCCAAAAGACGAGGGCTGAGTTCACTAGATGAAATATGATCCGCGCATTTCTTTGTAGACATTCGCGTATTCATCAGGGGCGTCAATGACACATCAGATCTTTGCATCGGTCTCGCATCTCTCTGTTACGGTTTTTTGTTTTCTTTGTTTTTTTTAGAGGAATAGAGAGGGCTATCGAGAAAGAACTGTGATCGTTAGACATGTGCTATAGTGTTATACATGTTTGAATAGATTGTATTAGGATATATGATGTACTTTTATAGTGTGTACACTTAGGTTTACTTTACTGTAATTTTTATCTCATTCATTGCATAGGACACGAGCATATAAATAGCGGATAACTAGCCCAGTCCATTTAGCACAAATAACATTCTTAGACACTAATAGAGTTGGTCAATATTTGACCATCTCCTTCCCTGTAAACACGACGCTATTGTGTCGTCTTCTTCCTCAATGAAATAATAGATGAGATCGCATATTCATTGACATACTCTGTCATGGTACCAGAGCAAGCTTCTATTCTCTAGCAAAGAAACATGGACGTTGACTCAGGAAAGAAGACAAAAACCAGTGGGGGAAAGACAAGCAGTATCGATCCAAGCGATCCACTCTATGTCGCCGCCACCAAACAAACCGGGCAACCCTTAGCCCCCAAATTTACCGGCGAGGGTATCTTGGCCTGGAAGTGGACTATGCAGGAACCTCTAACTGCAAAGAACAAGATTGGCCTCATAGATGGTAGCATCGCGCAACCAAATAGCCAAGATACAGTCCGGACAGCAGCATGGAAGCAGGCGAACTCCTTGTGGTCACCTGGATAATCTCTTCACTCGCTCCCAATATCGCACAAAGTGTAATGTATACCAGCAACCCAAAGCAG
This sequence comes from Limonium bicolor, assembly GCA_023374045.1. NCBI lineage: Eukaryota > Viridiplantae > Streptophyta > Magnoliopsida > Caryophyllales > Plumbaginaceae > Limonium > Limonium bicolor. The sequence goes on along the minus strand of CM041777.1, from coordinate 331,140,486 downwards.
ATCTGGGACTGGTTATGTAAGCGATTCGAGAAGAAAAACCTTGCCACCCCGCACAACATCAAAATTTAAATCGCAAGTTTAAGGTAGGGAGAGGATTCTATAACCAACTACTTTATGAAGTCGAGAGAAGTCTGGGCACGATATGACCTAGTTAGACCAATCGACAATTGTAGATTGTTGTTCTTCCTGTAAATCGTAAGACAATCAGACAAAACGAAGAGTCGAGGAAGAAATCATCCACTTCTTGATGGGTTTAAGTCGACCTATGCTCAATTGTGTGGTCAGATATTGGCAATGAGCGGAATCCCAACACTCGAAGAGATTTTTCATTGATTGTGCAAGAAGAAGAGATGAAAGAAAGTGTCGATTCGCGGAATGAACTGGAACAGTCGCTAGCCCTAATTTCTAAAGGATGAGGAAATCTGACATTCAACAAGCAGAGAGCTACCAATTCTTCCCCAAACTATAGAAACTTCAACAAGAGAGCGCAGTCGAAGAACACAACTGGCGTCAAGAAGGATCCCCAAAAATGCTCCAAATGCGGTAAACTGGGTCACGAGCACAGCGATTGTTGGTGGATAGTTGGCTTCCCGACCAACGATTCAAGAAAATCCAAAGAGACAAAAATAGGGTCTGTAATCTCGGAACAAGTCGAAGGAAATCCAAACATGAAATCCAGCAGCGAAAATTCAGTTCAAGAATCCCCCGTAAAAGTGTTTAGCCCAGATCAACTGCAACAACTGGTGTCATACCTTCAACTTCAAAGGAGTGCAGGCGGGTCTACCAAACAAACTCATTTTTGTGAGTTTACAGGTAAGTTTCGAACTACATTCAACTTACTACCATGTCTCAATTCTAATGGCAATTCTGCAATACATAAGTTGTGTAATCTATGGATAGTGGATTTTGGTGCCACTAACCATGTCAATGGCAATAAAAGCCTGCTTGCAAATTGTGTTAACTTGAACCAAAGAGGGAAATAACCCTACCAGATGGAATTAGAAAAACTATTGATTCTCATGTAACTTTTCTACTGCGTGGCGAGACTTGTTTGAAGAACATAATGTTTGTTCCCTTTTTTATGTTAAACATTATCTATGTTTCTAGACTCATTGAGGATCTTAATGTTGCTGCAATTTTCAAGGGAAACATTTGTATTTTGCAGGACTGTAAAACTGACCTTGCGAAAGCAATAGGAAGACAGATTTATGGTTTATATGTGGTAGATGTAGGCTCTCTATGTGATTTCATTTTGTACAGAAAGCAACTATCAATTGACTGCGTGAATGTTTCTGTAAAACCTCATAGAATCAATGATGTTAGAAATCTGTTTTTGTGGCATAAGATATTAGGCCACATTTCTTTGAAAAGAATGAAAAAGGCATTAAATGTTCATGTTCCTAAACACTTAGAGATGGGAATTCTATCATGTACTATCTGCTACAAGTCAAAAGCCGAACGCCTCAAATTTACTTGGTCTGAAATCAAAAGTAACAATCCATTTGATTTAGTTCATGTAGACATTTGTGGTCCCACAAGGACACAAACCTTAGAAGGATATAGATATTTCCTGACATTCGACGATGACTACACTAGAGGGATTAAATTACTCTAACATGATATTTGAGGGCCTATTAGTGCCTAAAGAATTTTGGTAAAGAAAATAAATCCAAAAGAAAAGAGAAAATACTTAAAAAGTGAAAAACGTTAAAATGAGTGTTACGTGATCATAGGAGGAATACGACCTCGACAAGGGTCTTAGATGGATTTCCAAGGCTTAATAATGCCTAATTAATATACGGGAACAATTCCCGAAGAAAACGGATCCATAAAATGAATTAAAAATGCTAATAAAGCTTTAGCGCACGTTTTTCGAGAAAACCCGAAAACGTGAATTTAAGTGGTCAAACAGACCCGTAAAAAATTATGGTTGACTATATAACTATAATTAAGCATTAATGGAAGCTTAAGAACCATTAAAATTAAAGAAACGAGTAAAATCCGGAAAACGGGCCAGGTTAGTGAATAGTGCGGAAACCGGGTAAATTAACGAGCGTTTTCTGTAAAAGACAAAAAAAAACGCCCCAGCTGGCATTATACATGGGGCAGGCTTTTACTAAGGAGAGCAGCCCCCTCTACTAGTAATAAGCTAGAAAGAAAGAAAAGAAAAGAAAAGAAAGAAAGAAAAAGTAGAAAAGTAGTCATCCTCTCTCATCTCCCTCATTTCTCTTTTCCTTCTCTTTCCTCCCCTTTCTTCTCCAGCCGTCCTCCTCCCTTCCTCCCTGTGCTGGATGATTTTTCGAAGCTCAACAATGGCTTCCTCACTTTCCATGCTTGCCCAAGCTCCGTACATACTCCAAACTAAAAAATAATCACATATTTGTGTTCCTCTCATCAAGCTCTATCCTTCTCTCTTTTCAAAATCCCAAAAGGATGAACTTCATCTCCATGGTTTTAGCCCATTTGAAGAGAAAATGGCATCAGCTTGAAGCTTGGAGTCTTCTCTTTCATTCAAGGTAAAAAGATTCATGAAAAACTCATTTTCCTCCTTCCATTTTGGTAGCCGATTTTTCCCCCTTGTAATGCCTTGTTTTCTCTCTTTGTTTGAGCATTGTTTCAACCTTCCAATGGTGGTGGAACCATCTGCTTGATTCAAGGGTTAAAACCCCTCCTAAAACTCAAAAGGTAACACCCTAGCTTTTGGTGCTTTAAGCCTTTCATTGAATTAGAATTTTCCTAAGGGTTTAGAAGTTTAATTATACTCATTCTGTGTTCCTTGGATGTTGGGATGGTGTTTGGCAACTCCATTGCCCACTTGACCGAAATTGAGAAGAGGAAGAGGAAGAGGAGAATTGAAAAGGGAACTTGGAAAACTTAAGGTAAGAATTCCACCTTAATGTTTATTTTGATTGTTTTAGAACTTGGGATGGGTAATTAAAGGAATGAAACCAAAATTTGTGCTAGTAATGTGTTTGGAGAAAGTTTGAGAGAATTTGTGAACTTGTGTTGATTTAAGGGCCTAAGTGCCATTGCATTTGAGATTGTGAGCTATATTGTTGTATGAAGAGATTTTGGTGAATTTTGGATTGAGCTTATGTGCTGGTAGGACCTTGTGGATGTGGCTAGTTTAGGATTGATTTAAGTGAAAATGGATGAGTTTGGATATGTTAGGTTTATGGGGGAACTATGGCGAAATTTCGGTAGAACATAAGTGTTTTAGGTGACTTTGACAATGGGAGAACTTAGTTGTTTATGGGGTTGAGTAGAGATGTTTGATAACCTAGAAATGGTCAATGGAAAATGGATATGAAAGTGTATAAAATCTGTAGCATATTGATGTTTGGTAACTTGGAATTTCTTGAAAAAGAGTTAGTGTGCAAAACCTTGGTAATGGAGGATGGACTTTGGTATAGATAATGCATTGCCTAGGAATGAATTGGAATGGTCAAAAGGAGTTAGAACAAAGTGCAAAGTGCCAAGAGAAGTTTAGCAATGCACAAGTGTGCAAAATGCAAAAATGTGAGAATTGAAATGTAGAAATTAAGTAAGGATTGGGTAAGGATGGGACCAGAGGTTTGAGGAGGTTTAGTGCATGGTTAAGGAGTGTTTAAGGTGTTATAACATGTTTAGAAACATGTGGAAAGATTAGGAAATGATTGGGTGAAATTTGAAGTGGGAAAACCATTCAAATCTGTCAAAATTAACATTTCTCTGCTATGGTCCGAGACCTAGGTCTGGGACAAGGTCCCGAACCACACTTAAATTCATGCCGAAAGTTACCTCTGCACCTGGTCCGGGACTTGGCCTAGGTACAAGGTCCCGGACCACCTGTTTTTATTGGCCGAGAGTTGAGATCTTGATTGGTCCGGGGCTTAGGGTAAGGACCAAGTCCTGGACCACCCCCAGAAATTGACCGTGAGTGTTTTAAAGTGTCTAAAAGATGGGGGATTGATTGGTATTGGTTTTAGATGTTGTTTAGGAGTTGTTTGGTGGCATATAAATGTCCTATGAAGCTTAAATAAGATTGAGAAGTGGATGAGGAAGTTGTGAGTTTAAGAACACATGATCAAAACTAAGGAATAACGGGATAACGGGGTTAATTACGAGAGTATTAGTTTTAGATACCGTAGTACCTTAAATTAATGGAAATGTTTGAAACATTATCAGTGGACCAAGAGTAAACCGAGGAACATAAGGCGACCCGGTAAAGTTAAACCCTAGTGTAAGGTATGATTTTCTCATGCCCCGTATGCTAACGGTGTTACTCTGATTTGTGTGCTTGTATGCTTTGTGTTATCACCTAAACAAGATAAATGCACGAATTGGATTGATTGCACCTTCTTGTGCTTGTATTGCATTGTTCCCTGTTAGACTGTATTTTGAATTTGAAGTTTGTATAATTCATGAAATGTGTGATTGTGGATGAGATGCTTGGATGTTGAATGTGTACTATAGTTCGACTCATAGTTGAGTCTTGTTTGAGTAGTGACTCGTAGATAGAGTCATTCCGCTAAGTAACTAAAACGTGGGAACACACGAAAACAATCGAATTAAGAATAATGATAATGTAAACCTATGAACTCACTAGAATGTGAGAGAGTGTACGGGATTAGTAAACTCCCGATAACGGTTAGAGAACCGAATTGATCTAATCCACAAAACAATTAATAGTGGAAGTATATAAGGAACCTCTATTTAGAGGATTGATGATTGTTCAAGACATGAACCTTGAGAGAAGTAAAGAAAGGTAAGGGATCACCAAACCCCTTAGAAAGATAGTCGAACCACAATGAGAGGATCCGACTAATATGAACAATGTTCCGAACATGAGAGTATTCGATACGTTGGGGGAACCCTTAAATCTGAGAATACTAGACATTGGAAATTCCATAAGCTATTAGAGATATCGAGAAAGATACTTCTGGGCTAATCCATGTGATTTCAAATATAACTCCGAGAGAGAAGTGTTGGGAATTTGAGTAGTCTGGTAGAAAAACGGACCTTGAGAATTTGAGGAACTAGGTGTATAGTTCCGTTTGATTGTAAGCCCGGCGGTGAGTCTTGTGTATGGCTCTGCCCGGAGGTCATGGGCAATGACTTAAAAGATGCCTTTGAGAATTTGATTTAAGAATTTGATTGAGAAGTTGAATTGAGAATTTGATTGGAAGTGAGATTTGAGAATTTAGAATGTGATTGAGATTTGAGTTGAGTTGGGACTTGAGATTGAGTTGAGGATTTGAGAATTTGAGAAGTGAGTTGAGATTGAGAATAAGAGGGCTTGAGTAAGTGTAACCCAAGAGAGTGGGTAAGACAATGAAGAATTGATTAAGGCATAGTGAGGTAGAAACCCTCAAGGCCTAAGAATAGGATAAATTAAACTAACCTCTTTGATGTGTGAGTTAGTGATTGTATTCTATGTTGGACATTGGTTGTGTTAATGTACATATATAATGTATGATGTCTTGCATGTTGATTGAATTAAAATGAATCGCATGTTCTCGACAAAATAGTCGGCGTACCCCCGTTAGCACGCGGGGTATGCGAATTTCATATGCAGCAATTTGCTGAGCCCCTAGGGGCACTGTTTTTATCTTCCAGGTACATTGGAGCCGTCTAACGTTCGAGAGTAGGACTGGGTCGTTATTAAGCACGGGTAGTGGTTTAAGAAATTTTATTTGTTTGTATTGTGGAATTGTACGACCGATATGTTATCGACAAGTTTGGGATTTGTAGTAGACTCGGTATAGATTTGAATTGAGGTTGTATTGTATAATAAGGAATTGAAGTTTGTATTTGGATTGAGATTTGATTGAGGAATAGAATGTATCGTTTGTATAGAGTACTCGGTATATTCATCATCAGACCGATATTGCAAATAGAAAGTTGTATTTGAATTTGGATTGGCCTTGTTAGTCTCGTGGGTGACTAACGGCATTGTATCACCCCCGATTGTATTGGAATTTCGCTGCTTGAGTATTGGTAATTGAGACAGATTATGGGATAGTGACTGGATTACCGGTAGTGGTGTTACAAAAAGTGGTATCAGAGCGAAGTATTGCTCTGATGGTTGAAATACCGAGTTTAGGAAAATACCGAGTTAGGAATTAGAGACTTAGGGCTAAGGGTTAAGTGTTAGCGTGTGAGGTACGCTAGTGAGGAACTTCCGGGTGAAGCGGAAACCTATAATAACCATTCCCGCCCTCCACATCCCCCGGTATAAGCTGGGAGAAGAATGCCAGAGAGATGGAAAGACCTATCATACTCGGGAAGACCCGATCTGGCAGTTGTAAAATAAATTTGTAAGAGGAGGAACCTGTCATACGGTAGATTCCGAGAACCGGGAATCCCGGAGATGGTTCCTGCTTGAACGACAACGACCGCACTTAATGGCGGTAGATTGAGAATCCTAACCATAGGATAACTAAATCTGCGGCACCGTGGGGTGACGTGCTTCGCAGTCGCGAGAACCATGAGTAGCCAGCAAGAAGGGAAGCACAACCGCACAATGAAGCGGAAAAGACAGAGTAACATACTCGAGACAAGAGAGTCTGCGGACTGCAAACGTTTGATAATACTGTCAACGGTATATAAACCGACTAAGGAATTAGTTAAGGATAAATAACTCCAAACCTACAGCGCCAATAGGCTGTACTACTTGAATAAGATAGCCCAGACAGCTACGGGATACCTAACGATGGGACTACAAGTAGAGCCTAAACGAATTAAGTCCCAATTACCACAGTGAAGGTGTGAGAGCGAGCGATGAAGCATGTTACCCAGCGAGAACCCCAAGGATCGGGAAGGCACCCGAAATAATGACAATCATGTCAAGAACACTGAGAAACTACTCCGGAGATTGATCACTAAGATCAGAAGATCGAACGAAGATCCAATAAAACCACCAAATACGGATGGAAACAATACCGTAAGCGGTATATGCTAACATAAAAACCGACCTACCCGCGCACTTGCCAGGGCAAGTGCAGCAACAAAAGGGCTATTTTGGAAACTTTTGACAACCAACAAGTACTTACTAAAGTACCACCATGAAGAGTGGAGCGAATATAGGATCACCAATCCTAAGAATTTGAAGAACGGAACCTTGGAAAGGCCTAACGGCCTGACCATCGCCTTTAATGAACACACCAGTCAGCGAGAAGCTAGACTTGGTCAAGCCTCAGATGTGGCAACGCCATGAAAAATTTCTTTCAAACTCAAGATTTTATTCCAAACACAAAATTTTTCTTTCAAACTCAAACAATTATTTTAAACTTCAGATTTTAAAACCAAACCAAAGGAATCACGGTAAGTTATCATAGAATGATACAAGAGGAGTTGACAATTGTAACACCCCTACCGTTAATCCTATTCTTACCGTCTAATCGTCCTGTTAATTCTATCAGTTCGCAGCGGAAATATTACTACTACTATGGCGGGTGATACAACGCCGCTAACCGCCCATACGGCTAGCAAGGCTTACGCTACCTACAGTGACGGTCTGATGCCTAAGTATACCGAGCTACTACTTCCCGTACCAATTACAAAGGATAACATACTTACATTGCTGGATTACCGAGTATTTAAAGTATTCAATTACATCCCTTTCGAGTCTACCAAAATGAATGAGTTTCTACAAGCTACTCATCTACTTCATCCCAATATTCTTTCATCATCCCAAAAGGGTGTACCCCATGGTACACCGGCTAACAAAAACCTACAGCCGTGTACTACTTAGTACACCATTCACATTTCACCAATCACAGACAAAAAGGAAATCAAACTAGAACTCTTCGTCTTCTTCATCCTTCTCGAGTACCTGCGTGTAGTAAAAACATCACCCCAAGGGGCTCAGCAAAAGCTGCGCATAAACTCTGCATATACCGCGTGCTAGCTAGGGCACGCCGATTATTTATGGCTGAGTGTACATGCGATTCATTAATTTCATACATACATGCTTTACACACATCATACAATCATGCTCAATACAATACATAATCCAAGGCAACAATACAACAGCATACACAATCCTTACCTTCACAAGGGTTAGCCAAATTACGCATCCGGGTTAATCGGAATGCTTTTTACTCTTTTACATTACACATTACTTACTCTTACTTACACTTACTTACACTTACTTACTTTTCCATACTTATTACTCATTCTTACTTACTTACTTATGCTCATGTTAAGTCGGTATGACCTCCGGCCCGGGGACTACACCGTCCCACCACCGGGATTTACTTGACTCACCAATCCGGGATCTACCCATTTAAGGGGTTTGGGCCGCGGACCAGTTTAAGAGTCTGGACTTGGATCCAACCTCTTGTGTCTCCGCATCCTCACGCGTGGCCGAAACTATATCGGACTTCTACTCATTCCAATTTAATTACCAATTTAAGTTAGATTGGTTAGCTTGTTAGGAATCAGTTAGAAGTCCAATCGCAATCACATTCGGTCACAATACAATACATCATACATACACACACTCATATCCATCCATACATTTCATGAATTATACAAACTATGGTTTAAAGAAAATATGCAACAAGGAACAATCTCATGATATTCACAAGTAAGCATAATATATCCGATTCATGTGTTTATCTTATTTGGTGATCAGTTAGCACACAACACACAAATCAGAGTAACCAAGATAGCATACGGGGCATGAGGAATTCATACCGTTCACCGTTGTACTTGTATCCGACGTTCCTCCGGTGTTCACAAATCAAACCCTATGATATACATACAATCTAGTGATTAATCTAACTATCATTAACTTAACTCGATTACTCTTGCGTTTCCTAACTCATACTTACTACATCTTTACAATTCTTATACTTACGTATGGTTTACTTACTCTCCCTTAGTTTTAAAACTTGTTTACACTCTTAATGACCTTTAAACATCCTTAATTAAGTCCTAATTATCTTATACTATCATTATCATTCACTTCCTTACCTTAATACCCTTTTAGTAAGCTTAATTTTACAAATTTGTGTTGGTCCGGGACCTTGTCCGGGTCTTAAGTCCCGGACCAACATGTGGTCCAACTCTCGGACAGTTTTTTAACTATGGTCCGGGACCTTATACTTAAGGTAAGTCCCGGACCCAAAGCTTTGAAACTCTCGGCCTATTTTCTTGCTATGGTCCGGGTCCTCTTACAAGAGGTAAGTCCCGGACCTTACCTTTGAAAAATTCTCGGTGTGTTTTGCAGGGGTGGTCCGGGTCCTTGTATGGGACTTAAGTCCCGGACCACTCCTTGTTCCAACTCTCGGCTACAATTTCCAGTATGGTTCGGGTCCTTGTCCATGGACTAAGTCCCGGACCTGCTGCAGTATTTTGCAGATTTCAACATTTTCTTAATCTGTTACAAACCAAACTTTGCCCAATTAATCCCCCATTGTTCCTACACTTAATCCCACATATTTTAGCACCTAATTAAGCTCCTAAACATGTTTAAATCCATTGCTAACCTATTACTCCTTTCATGCTAATTCACTCACTTATTTTCTTAGTTCTCATTCCAGCACTTACCTTATCTTCCTTTAGTTGCATTATGCTACAGATTTAAACTCTCACTATCCTCATCTTTAGCTCCCTCTTATAATGTCATTTATAGAGCTTACAATACACTAGCTACCACTCCTAACCTACCAACTAAACAGCTCATATAAAAAACTGTTACAAGGACATACTTTTACCTAGTTTTCTAGTCCATAAGTTCTCTAGTTTCTAAGCAAATTTTGACATAGCCTCCCCTAAAATCTTATACTCTCACCACATCATTTATTCACACATTGCAACCCAATTCACCTGTTTTCAATAGCCATCAATATACAAAGCTCCCATACACAAATACCAAACATTAAGCACTCTTAAAAATTCCTGCACACTACATTCAATTCCCATCTAGGTTTCCACAAGTTTTTAATGTCTTTTAAGGGTTTAAAACATATGTATTCTCCTACACATTACACTACCACTACACTACCATTTTACAATACCCATTTTAAACTTCTAAAATCTGTTACATAAATACATACAAGACTACACAAAGGTGAGCATAATTTACCTTGTTTTCCCTTCTAGTTTCTTTTCTTCTTCTTCTTCTTCCTTCTTCCTTTCTTTTCCTCTTTTCCCAACAGCTATGAAGATTCAAATCTCTACACTATAATCATTACACACCACCATTCAATTCTAATAGCCCTTAGGTTATCTTAATGCTTTAAGATAAGTTTCTAGGGTTTAGGAATTCATTACCTTGCAAGGAGAGTGGATGAAGCTTAGAGTAGCACAAGGACAATATTTCTACTCCTCCAACAATGCCAAAATCGGCTGGAGCAAGAAGGATGGGAGTTCAACACTTAGAAATCTCTATTTTGAGAATAAGAGCAAGGAAAAGTAATGCTTTTCGATTTCTTTTTACCTTAAACCAAAGAGGTGAAGGAGGGCCTTATAATGGTGGTCTTGAAGCTCAAAAACAAGAATACCCATGGAGATGAAAGTGCTTGTTTTCAAATTTTGAAAAGAGGGGAATACTCTCCTTGATGAGAGGAAGCCAATGGTGTAATTTTTGTAATTTTTGGAGAAGGTTTATGGGAGTAACAAGAGGAGAGAAGTGGAGAATGGTGTGAGTTCTTTCATTTCTCCATTGCTGTCCCCAGGAAGAAGAAGAAGAAAGAATCAGAGAGTGAGGGAGTGGGTGCTGTTACGTGAGTGAAGAGAATGAGAATAGGAGAGAGAGTGAGTGAGGTAGTAAAGTAATGTTTACTTTTTGCTTTTTAATGTTTTGTTGTTTTGTACATAAGAAGAGAGTTAAGAGAGGGTGTGAGAGAGGGGTCAAAATCGGACCACACAGCCCACACACACACACTCTACTTTTTATTTTAAAAGTGGACACATAAGTTTGAGTTATTTATGTTTCTACCCCACAACTTCCCGTTTTTGACAGTTTTTACTATTTTCTCGTTTTATTGATTTTATTGGTTCTAAAGCTTCACTAATATTTATTAGTGACTATTTAGTTGACCAAAATTGTTACGAGTCTATTTGACCCGCTTAAAGTCGTGTTTTCCCGGTTTCCTCGAAAAACGCGCTTTAAGGTTCGTTAGTGTTTTTAATCCATTTTAAGGACCCGTTTTCTTCGGGATTTGTTCCCTCATGATTATTTATGCATAATTAAGCTTCTAAATTACTTATTAGCCTAATTAATCACTATTTTTAATTACGGGGTATTTCAATCTACCCCCCTTAAGAAACTTTGCCCTCAAAGTTGCTCAAGGTTAATAGTTTAAGTAATTCTACTCATTAGGCAACCAATTGCCATAATGCATCTTACTACCACTTATGAGGTGTTTACTTCTTCCACATTGCAAACATACACAATTCAAACATCATACGAATTCACATACACATACACCATTTCCATGCATACCATCACACAATACACCACTGCAATTCACGATACACATTACACAGATACATCACACGTCGTACATACATATCCATACACTACACATTACACATACATCACATACATACCAAATTCACTTTGCACTACATGTGCCATACAAAAATCTATTACCATACCTACACACTATGCAATGCTTACCCCGAAGCAATGCAAAAGCAAAAAGGCTCTACCCCCCTTAAAAGGGGTACGCCCTGTACCCGCATGTACTACACACTAGACTATCTAGTCTATGAATAACTGTGGGTACTTCGCCTTCATGGAATCTTCCAACTCCCATGTCGCTTCTTCGACATCGTGGTTTGACCATAGGACCTTCATCATTCATATTGACTTATGACGAGTGTCTCTGGTCTTCCTATCAAGGATTCTCACGGGGGTTTCAACATATCACATAGTCGGCTCAATGGAAAGTCTCTCGGGCTCTAGGACATGAGAAGGATCAGCGATATACTTCTTGAGTTGTGACACATGAAATACATCATGGACACGTCCCAAGTCCTCAAGTAGTGCTAACCTGTAGGCTACACCTCCAACTCTCTCGGTGATAGCACACGGCCCTATAAACTTTGGGCTCAGCTTGCCCTTCTGACCAAATCGGAAGACACCCTTCATAGGTGAAACGAGCAAGAACACTTGGTCGCCCACGGTGAACTCAAGGTCACATCGTCGCACATCCGTATAGGATTTCTGTCTATCTTGGGCTGCCTTTATATTTGCTCGAATCTGCTGAACTTCATCTTGCACTTGCTCAAGGTACTCCGGTCCTATGATGACCGCTTCACTCGACTTATCCCAACACAAAGGTGTACGGCAAGGTCTACCGTATAGGGCTTGGAAAGGCGACATCTTAATTGAAGCATGATAGCTATTATTGTAGGAAAATTCGATAAGATGAAGCTTATCTAACCAACTCCCTTGAAAGTCTAAGGCACATGCCCTAAGCATGTCCTCCAGTGTCTGGATGGTCCTTTCTGTCTAACCGTCGGTCTGAGGATGGAAGGCGGTACTCATCTTCAATTCTGTACCCAGCGCTTCCCGTGTAGCTCTCCAGTATCTCGAAAGAAATCTGGTGTCACGGTCAGATACTATGGTTTTCGGGACTCTGTGATGTCTGATAATCTCCCTGTCGAATAGCTCTGCGAGCTTCACTACCTTCCAGGTGTCCTTCATCGGTATGAATCTGGCAACCTTGGTAAGGCGATCGACTACAACCCAGATCATGTTGAGTCCTCCCCTAGCAGGTGGGAGTCCTACAACAAAATCCATGGAGATATCATGAAACTTCCACTCCGGAACTGGCATCGATTGTACCATTCCGCCCGGTCCACGATGTTCAAATTTCACCTTCTGGCATGTTAAGCATCTCAATACATACTCTGTCACATCTGATTTCATTCCAGACCACCAGAAGTACCTCTTCATGTCTTTGTACATCTTAGAGGCTCCTGGATGGACTGACAATGTAGAACTGTGTGACTCTCGCAGGATGCGATGCCTTAGCTCAGCATTGCTTCGGGGGACGCATAGCCTGCCATTCAGCCGAATCAAACCATCTTCATGCAACTTAAAGTCATACTTCTTCTTCTCAAATGTACCATTTTCGATCTTTTGTCTGATTTCGGTTAGGTAAGGGTCGCTCAACTGAGCGTCTCGCACCTCGTCAACCAAGCTAGAAGAAGCGAGTAGCGAATGGAGCGAGTGTGCTCGACGGCTCAGGGCGTCGGCTACCACGTTTGCCTTCCCTTCCTTATACTGTAGGTCGATGTCGTAGTCTTAGAGAAACTCCATCCACCTTCTCTGTCTCAAATTCAATTCTTTCTATGTGAATACATACTGTAAACTCTTGTGGTCGGAGTAGATGGTGATGCTTACCCCATAGAGATAGTGTCGCCATATCTTCAAGGCGAAGACAATGGCTCCTAACTCTAAGTCGTGTGTCGGGTAATTCTCCTCATGCTTTTTCAGCTGGCGGGAGGCATAAGCTACAACCTTGCCATGCTGCATGAGTACGCATCCCATTCCCTTGCCTGATGCATCGCAATATACCTCAAATCCCCCTGTGCCCTCTGGAAGAGTAAGAATCGGCGCTGAGGTCAATGAGTCTTTCAGGCTTTGAAATGATAATTCACACTCGTCTGTCCACACAAACGGTGCATCTTTCTTCATCAGTGTAGTCATGGGCTTAGCGACTTTCGAGAAGTCCTTTACGAATCTCCGGTAGTAACCGGCTAGACCAAGAAAGCTCCTGATGTCGGTAACAGTCTTGGGTCTAGGCCATGATCGTACAGCTTCTATCTTAGAAGGGTCAACTGAGATACCTGCGCTCGAGATGACATGACCAAGGAATGATACCTGATCTAGCCAGAACTCGCATTTGGAGAACTTCGCATACAGCTGGTTCTCGCGTAGTGTCTCAAGCACTTTCCACAAATGAATTTCATGTTCCTCTGTTGATTTTGAGTATACAAGTATGTCGTCGATGAAGACAACAACTGAAGTGTCCAACTGCTCACTGAATAGACGATTCATGAGGTCCATGAATTTTACTGGTGCATTTGACAAACCGAATGGCATCACTGTGAATTTGTAGTGGCCATATCTGGTACGGAATGCCGTTTTCTCGATGTCTTGCTCTTTGATGGCAATCTGATGATACCCAGAACGGAGGTCGATCTTGGAGAAGACTGAGGCTCCTTTCAGCTGGTCGAATAGGTCGTCGATGCGTAGCAATGGGTATTTATTTTTTACTGTGACCGCATTCAGCTCGCGGTAGTCTATACAAAGTCGGAGACTACCGTCCTTCTTCTTCACAAAGAGGACCGGTGCTCCCCAGGGTGATACGCTCGGGTGTATGAACCCTTTGTCAAGTAGGTCGCGTAACTGCTCCTTGATCTGTCATTTCAGCAGGTGCCATGCGGTACGGTGCCCTAGCAATGGGACCGGTACCTGGTAAAAGGTCAATCTCAAATTCCACTGCTCTCTGAGGTGGCATGCCGGGTAGCTCCTTAGGGAATACATCAGGGAATTCGGATACAATCGGTACATCATCACTGAACTCTGGATCTCTCTCCAGGTCTTGTACATAACACAAATACACTTCTTTGCCCTTTCTGAGCTCCCGGTACATGGCCATAGCGGAGATGACTATGGTCGAAGGCTCTCTCGGTCTCTGGCGGTAAGATACAGTAACCCCAGAAGGACTCTTGAGCAGCAATCGATGCTCGGCGCAGAGGATTCTACCCTTGTGCCGCTCCAACCAATTCATTCCGATTATCAAGTCGAATCCCAATCCATTAAACTCGATGAAGGAGATGGGAAACGATTCGGCTTTGATTTCAATCGTGGCTGCTTTGTAATACTTAGTGCACTGTACTCGCTCCTTCGATGGGAGAGTAACTAGGAAATTAGGTAGCTCGTCCGCATCTAGCTTCAACCTCTTCATAAAAGGTGGTGATACGAAGGTGTGAGAGGCGTCGGAGTCGAATAACACATTGGCTTCAATGCCGTTCACTGGGAAGGTTCCCGTTAAGATGGTGCCACTTTTGCCGGCTTGTGCTTCGGTGAGGATGCTCAGGTTACCTTCGGTACCGAGTCCACAACCTATTGAAGTCACAATTTCATAAGTATTGATGGTGGACACAAGTGAAATTCAAATCAACACTGCTCTTTATTGATAAACCAACCATCATACATACCGTGTCTCTAATACACGTTACTAATACATTACATGATACTATGAATTTAATACTTCCTAAAGGTAAGGTTCAGGCGTCCTGGTTTCATGTGTGTGGCATTGATTATTGCCGGTGGTGCCGTATTCAACTTGATCTTGTTGATCCCGTGATACAGCATCCTAGATTTTCCACCCATGATTAGGACATCTCTTGATCTCAATACCAATTTCTGTGCGAGGTCCACACGCTTCTGCTCGCTATACATAAACACGGCATCATCACCAATGGACCAAGACACTACGGGCACTCCTTGTTCAAGAGATTCCGCTGTCTCGTCCTTGTCTTGGTGTAACCCAAGTCGTCCTTCTTTCTCATAGAAGTTGACGATACAGAGGTCCGCTTCAAGTGCGGGGATCGGATCATATTCGCATTGTTGTGCAAGTTCTACTGCTTGTGTAACAAGTGTAAGAAATTCTGGAGGTATTGTCGGTGGCGTCGCTCCGTCTTGTGTTTTTGTCTCTTGGTATGTCTTGGTATAAGGATTCCAATCCTTTCCCAAGCACATCATTTTCAGCTTCATTTTCGCTCCACCGGGGAATTCAGGTGTATAAAATCCTCCTTGACCCATTCCTAGTTCGTTGCATCGTCGAATGATTGAGATTTGGGCTTCGGGTGTCAGGTATCCCCTTAATAAGATCATACCTGGTCGGATGACTTGACACTGCTCACTGGAGTAGTGGTGTGTGGCGATGTCGGTCTCTTCTTGATTTGGTTTCGAAGGTATCGGATAGCAGATATTAAAACTGCCTATAGTTATAAATTTTACCTACGGTGAGTACTAGTTTCAACTACTTCATTTCATGCTCAATACATACTTCAATTCCTCCACTCATGCATTCACTCAAACTGTTACTCTAATACTTAGACATGCTTCTCAAGGATTCAAGGTTTAGATTAATTACCTGGGCCGGACTTAGAACCGGACCCGTCATGGTCAATAACATGCAAAACAGGCTGCCCCTGGGGTGCGCCCCTCTGGGGACCCCGGGATCCCTGTGGTGCCTGCTGGGCTGGTGCATCGCCAGATGCAACCTCCTTGCCTTCCTTTTGCTTGTAGCTTTGGAAGTTTCCTCTCGGTTTAGCATTTTCGGGGCAAACGTTGGCTCGGTGTCCGGGCTTCTGACAGTTGTAGCACCGGATTTCTCTCCCTTGGCAATCCTTGCCGGGATGATCTTGGTAGCACTTGCGGCACACATAAGCGCGGTCGTCAGAGAAGTTCTTGGTGAAACCGGAGCCAGAACCTAAGGTTTAGAGGGTTAGCACATTCGGTGTGGATATACTATATATGATACTTATGCAAATACGAATTTGGATTAGAAGTTTACCCTTAGGTGGGTGTGATCTCAGCGGCTTCACAGCCACCGGCGCAGAAGACCCTAGCTGAAGAATCTCAACCGGGTTGCCCTTCTCAGCATGGGCACTGCTGTCACTTGGGAAGTTCTTTTGGGTTTGCTGAAAGAACTTTCCCTTCTTCTTTTTCCAGCTCTTACCTGGTTCTTTGCTCCTCGGCACTGGTATTCTTGTTGTTGGCCTTGCGCTTAAGCGCGGTTTCTTCATCCCTTATTTGACAAGTGATCTCAACGCGAGATGCCGCGTGATAGCACTCCTAAAGTTTCAGGTATTAGCCGGGATTCTTATTTAAAGAGGTAGAGGTAGAGATAAAGTATTTAAGGAATTTCAAGGGTACTAAGGGTTAAACGATATTTACCTGGAGAGAGGTAAATCTAGTGTAGCCCATACTGTACCGCATACGATGGCTCAGACCGCCATAGAAGCGATCGACAACACCTGGGCGGTATACCCAAGGTCGGGTAGAAGATGTAGAATAGAGGTGAAGGTACGGTAATACTCGACGACAGACATCTTCTCTGTCATTTTCAAGGCATCCAGCTCTAGCCTTTTCTTGGTTTTCACGTGTTCCGGATAGTATTTGGATCGGAGGAGGGCTATATAAAGACTCCCAGTCAAAGGTAGGGTCATCGACATGCTCATGCTTGATTAGCTTCCACCAATCCATGGCTGCATCTTTTAGATAGTACGCCGCTAACCTCACTCGAACTCCAACAGGACATTCGAGGGTTTCAAACGCGGTCTCCATTTCAGAGATGTAAGCTTCCAGTTTAGCAGGATCGCTCTCGCCTCTAAAGCACGGAGGTCGGAGATCTGCGATAGCTTTTACCCAGTTTACTTCTCTGGGTGGAAGGGGCGGGGTTGGTCCCGTTTGAGTCTGTTGGGTCTGTTGATTTTGTAGCATAGCATTGATTACTTGCGGTAGCATCTGTGCTACCGTGGCGGCGACAATCTCAGCTATCGTCTGCGCGCCGGGTCCATCAGAGGTCTCTCCTCTAGTTCGGCCTCGGCCTCATCCTGACATCTGAACATTTAACATTTACATTAGGCTTTGCAAGATATGACTCAGGGTCTTGGAATTTAAGCAAGGTATTGTTCCTAAGAACGTCAAGGGTATCCGTTGTTAACAACAGTAGTTCCTAGTTAGGTTTCTATGTATCCGTCTTAAGACGGTTGAAATCCTAACTCGGTAATCCTTATGCCCAGTAACTAGGGACATCAGAGCGTAACTACGCTCTGATATCACTTTTTGTAACACCCCTACCGTTAATCCTATTCTTACCGTCTAATCGTCCTGTAAATTCTATCAGTTCGCAGCGGAAATATTACTACTACTACGGCGGGTGATACAACGCCGCTAACCGCCCATACGGCTAGCAAGGCTTACGCTACCTACAGTGATGGCCTGATGCCTAAGTATACCGAGCTACTACTTCCCGTACCAATTACAAAGGATACTTACATTGCTGGATTACCGAGTATTTAAAGTATTCAATTACATCCCTTTCGAGTCTACCAAAATGAATGAGTTTCTACATGCTACTCATCTACTTCATCCCAATATTCTTTCATCATCCCAAAAGGGTGTACCCCATGGTACACCGGCTAACAAAAACCTACAGCTGTGTACTACATAGTACACCATTCACATTTCACCAATCACAGACAAAAGGAAATCATTCTAGAACTCTTCGTCTTCTTCATCCTTCTCGAGTACCTGCGTGTAGTAAAAACATCGCCCCAAGGGGCTCAGCGAAAGCTGCGCATAAACTCCGCATATACCGCGTGCTAGCTAGGGTACGCCGACTATTTACGGTCGACTGTACATGCGATTCATTAATTTCGTACATACATGCTTTACACACATCATACAATCATGCTCAATACAATACATAATCCAAGGCAACAATACAACAGCATACACAATCCTTACCTTCACAAGGGTTAGCCAAATTACGCATCCGGGTTAATCGGAATGCTTTTCTCTTTTACTCATTACACATTACTTACTCTTACTTACACTTACTTACTTTTCCATACTTATTACTCATTCTTACTTACTTACTTATGCTCATGTTCAGTCGGTATGACCTCCGGCCCGGGGACTACACCGTCCCACCACCGGGATTTACTTGACTCACCAATCCGGGATGCTACCCATTTAAGGGGTTTGGGCCGTGGACCAGTTTAAGAGTCTGGACTTGGATCCAACCTCTTGTGTCTCCGCATCCTCACGCGTGGCCCAAACTATATCGGACTTCTACTCATTCCAATTTAATTACCATTTAAGTTAGATTGGTTAGCTTGTTAGGAATCAGTTAGAAGTCCAATCGCAATCACATTCGGTCACAATACAATACATCATACATACACACACTCATATCCATCCACACATTTCATGAATTATACAAACTATGGTTTAAAGAAAATATGCAACAAGGAACAATCTCATGATATTCACAAGTAAGCATAATATATCCGATTCGTGTGTTTATCTTATTTGGTGATCAGTTAGCACACACAACACACAATCAGAGTAACCAAGATAGCATACGGGGCATGAGGAATTCATACCGTTCACCGTTGTACTTGTATCCGACGTTCCTCTGGTGTTCACAAATCAAACCCTATGATATACATACAATCGAGTGATTAATCTAACTATCATTAACTTAACTCGATTACTCTTGCGCTTCCTAACTCATACTTACTACTTCTTTACAATTCTTATACTTACGTATGGTTTACTTACTCTCCCTTAGTTTTAAAACTTGTTTACACTCTTCATGACCATTAAACATCCTTAATTATGTCCTAATTATCTTATACTATCATTACGATTCACTTCCTTACCTTAATACCCTTTTAGTAAGCTAATTTACAAATTTGTGTTGGTCCGGGACCTTGTCCGGGTCTTAAGTCCCGGACCAACATGTGGTCCAACTCTCGGATAGTTTTTTAACTATGGTCCGGGACCTTATACTTAAGGTAAGTCCCGACCCAAAGCTTTGAAACTCTCGGCCTATTTTCTTGCAATGGTCCGGGTCCTCTTACAAGAGGTAAGTCCCGGACCTTACCTTTGAAAAATTCTCGGTGTGTTTTGCAGGGGTGTTCCGGGTCCTTGTATGGGACTTAAGCCCCGGACCACTCCTTGTTCCAACTCTCGGCTACAATTTCCAGTATGGTTCGGGTCCTTGTCCATGGACTAAGTCCCGGACCTGCTGCAGTATTTTGCAGATTTCAACATTTTCTTAATCTGTTACAAACCAAACTTTGCCCAATTAATCCCCCATTGTTCCAACACTTAATCCCACATATTTTAGCACCTAATTAAGCTCCTAAACATGTTTAAATCCATTGTTAACCTATTACTCCTTTCATGCTAATTCACTCACTTATTTTCTTAGTTCTCATTCCAGCACTTACCTTATCTTCCTTTAGTTGCATTATGCTACAGATTTAAACTCTCACTATCCTCATCTTTAGCTCCCTCTTATAATGTCATTTATAGAGCTTACAATACACTAGCTACCACTCCTAACCTACCAACTAAACAGCTCATATAAAAGTCTGTTACAAGGACATACTTTTACCTAGTTTTCTAGTCCATAAGTTCTCTAGTTTCTAAGCAAATTTTGACATAGCCTCCCCTAAAATCTTATACTCTCACCACATCATTTATTCACACATTGCAACCCAATTCGCCTATTTTCAATAGCCATCAATATACAAAGCTCCCATACACAAATACCAAACATTAAGCACTCTTAAAAATTCCTGCACACTACATTCAATTCCCATCTAGGTTTCCACAAGTTTTTAATGTCTTTTAAGGGTTTAAAACATATGTATTCTCCTACACATTACACTACCACTACACTACCATTTTACAATACCCATTTTAAACTTCTAAAATCTGTTACATAAATACATACAAGACTACACAAAGGTGAGCATAATTTACCTTGTTTTCCCTTCTAGTTTCTTTTCTTCTTCTTTCTTCTTCCTTCTTCCTTTCTTTTCCTCTTTTCCCAACAGCTATGAATATTCAAATCTCTACACTATAATCATTACACACACACCATTCAATTCTAACAGCCCTTAGGTTATCTTAATGCTTTAAGATAAGTTTCTAGGGTTTAGGAATTCATTACCTTGCAAGGAGAGTGGATGAAGCTTAGAGTAGCACAAGGACAATATTTCTACTCCTCCAACAATGCCAAAATCAGCTGGAGCAAGAAGGATGGGAGTTCAACACTTAGAAGTCTCTATTTTGAGAATAAGAGCAAGGAAAAGTAATGCTTTTCGATTTCTTTTTACCTTAAACCAAAGAGGTGAAGGAGGGCATTCTAATGGTGGTCTTGAAGCTCAAAAACAAGAATACCCATGGAGATGAAAGTGCTTGTTTTCAAATTTTGAAAAGAGGGGAATACTCTCCTTGATGAGAGGAAGACAATGGTGTAATTTTTGTAATTTTTGGAGAAGGTTTAAGGGAGTAACAAGAGGAGAGAAGTGGAGAATGGTGTGAGTTCTCTCATTTCTCCATTGTTGTCGCCAGGAAGAAGAAGAAAGAATCAGAGAGTGAGGGAGTGGGTGCTGTTACGTGAGTGAAGAGAATGAGAATAGGAGAGAGAGTGAGTGAGGTAGTAAAGTAATGTTTACTTTTTGCTTTTTAATGTTTTGTTGTTTTGTACATAAGAAGAGAGTTAAGAGAGGGTGTGAGAGAGGGGTCAAAATCGGACCACACAGCCCACCACACACACACTCTACTACTTTTTATTTTAAAAGTGGACACATAAGTTTGAGTTATTTATGTTTCTACCCCACAACTTCCCGTTTTTGACTGTTTTTACTATTTTCTCGTTTTATTGATTTTATTGGTTCTAAAGCTTCACTAATATTTATTAGTGACTATTTAGTTGACCAAAATTGTTACGAGTCTATTTGACCCGCTTAAAGTCGTGTTTTACCGGTTTCCTCGAAAAACGCGCTTTAAGGTTCGTTAGTGTTTTTTAATCCATTTTAAGGACCCGTTTTCTTCGGGATTTGTTCCCTCATGATTATTTATGCATAATTAAGCTTCTAAATTACTTATTATCCTAATTAATCACTATTTTTAATTACGGGGTATTTCAACAATAGAATACTTCACCTAGGCGTGTGACGAGCACTACGAGTGTACCCAAATACGGGATGTGGGACGACTGCACTCCGAAGGAGCTTGCGGGCCTGACAGACCATTTGTGAGTTAGTCAGGTAAGTGGTAACGTGCCAGTAAGGTACCCCACGTATGTATACACGTGGTGTACGAAACACGGGAAGTAGTCGACTCCGTTCTACGGACCATAAGTGAATTCAAACCAGAACAGTTAAATACCTCGAATGATCGAAGAACCCAGATAAGCTTACAAAGCTAAAGGAGTCAAGAACTCACTCTAGGAGGATGATTAAGAGTTAAGAAGTGCGAGAAGCACTAAAAATTAAGGAAAGACATTGGATATGTCTTAAGAATATTGAAGCAAAAGCATATTAGCTGGAATGGAAACCAGTCTAAACCCGGTAAGGCAATACCTAACATGAACACACTAGTGTTCACTAGTGCAAAAAGGGTCTTTTTCGGCGGTTTTTTATGCCTTTTTTGGCGGTTTACAACCGCCGAAAAGGGGTCTTCCCATATTTTCGGCGGTTGTACAACCGCCGAAAAAAAGCAACTATTTTCGGCGGTTCCTAAGTCAAAACCGCCGAAAAAGACCTATTTCAGAGGCAAAAATTAACGTGGAAAAATGGGGCATTTTCGGCGGTTCCAAGTAGAAACCGCCGAAAATAAGCAGTTGTTTTTTATTATTTTCGGCGGTTTCTACTTGGAACCGCCGAAAATGCCCCATTTTTTTTTTTTGGTTTTTCTCTTTTGTTTTCGTTTATAATCCCACATATGTTGCAAAACCTGTTAATATGCATCCAAATATGTCCACATATCTCTCTACACCACATGGTGGAGGATCTCATCACTCTTTGTAAGTAAATTGTCAAAAAAATCCCAAAAATAATGACACGGCTTACAAATGACCATACACACCACATTTAAAATGGTCACAAGACCATACACCACAATTTACATAGTCACAAATGACCATATACATACATAATTGATCAAATGTTCACTAATATACTCATAGTGGTCATTTTTTACAATCTATCTAACCATAAAAGTCTAACGAAAGTTCTACATAACAATTCGAGAACAAAAAGCAAAAATCAAACCAAAGTGATGGAGACGAAATCCGCCCAATCCTCTAGCATCCCGTTGATGTTTCTGTGTGATATTCTCCAACACTAGGAAAACCTTTGAAAAACAAAACAAGATAAAATTGTTAATCATCAAACAATTATATAGTAATTGAAAAATAAATATAACTTCGATATACCTTTTCTAAATGATCATCCATCTCACCAAATAGGGTGACTATGTCATGCATATACCTCATGACATAATACCCACACTCTGAACCTCCGGGTTGACGTGAACACTTAAACACAGGAAGAACAAAACTAATTATATAAGACATTTATTTGTGATTACAACCAATCAATAATAAACAAGTAACTGATGACACATTTACCTTCACTGAAGTCCATTGGATGGAATTCATTGACCTTACACCAAGCTCTGCAAGCAAACACCTTGATACCAACTGCACAATTATTATCATCAACATATATACATTAATTAAATTAGGATATCCATTCATAATAAATTAAATTAAAGGAGTTGAAATACATAAAGAATTGCTTCATAATGTACTTACACGCTAAGTTGTGGCTTTATCTTGATGTCTCTTGGATTTCCGGTTTGCAACGGATCAAGAAATAGTATCCGTGAACGATCCAGACACAACACCAGTAAAACCCAATGGCCACTGTGTAATACCAAAACACTCACATGTCATTATAATGCATGTGTGCACAGATAACTACAACACTTATTCAAATTAAAATGATAAACATAAGTTAATACTTTTGATGATAAGGTAGCATAAGATATTTCTTCCTCGCTCTGATGCTGTTAGTCAACGCACGCTGTATGTACACCCTACAAACTTCTGCATCGAACTTCAGAGCAGTGAATGATGCTCTTTCAGGACACAAAAATCCATACTTGGTAAGGCCAAAAGATTGCATTTTGTCATTCAAAAACCTGTTCATAAATAAAGAATAAAAATAATCAACATTGCTTCAGAACATCAATTTATAACTTAATTATAAAATAAAACTAATACTTACAGAATAAATGAATGCATCACTGCAACAGGCACTCAATCAAATCGTATGATGTCCCTAACATCAGTCGTATACATGTGGATTTCTACAGATCGTCCGTAGTGAAGAAGGTCATCGTCAAAAGTGAGTAGGATAGAATTTCTGCCATCTGGGAAGTCGCGGATTAGATCATGCAAGCTTTTCATGTTTGGCCCCAAGCGTGCATATACGGAATCGTCCACCAAATTTTCTCTTTTTACAACATTGGTGGATGCTCTGTATTCAGAAGATCCAATCTTTGACTTCTTTTTCTCAGGAGATCCAGATTTCTTTCTTAATGCCTATTTACAACCGACATTCAATACTAGTCATGAACTGAGCATCCACACATACTATATTCATGTAATGAACAATAATAACTACACTAGTGGTTAGTATTAGACATACCTTCACACACTTCCGAATCAGACGAATGAGCCACTGAACGAAGGCACCCTTTGCAGACCGAACTGTGTTGTACTCCTCCGTAGGTACAAGGAGTGGTAGATCAGGAACCGTATAAATCGGTTCGTCCACAGAGACTCTCCCGTGATACGGCTTCAGTGGTATTCCATGGGTCACGTCATCAGGGCCTGATTGGTACACCCTTCCTTCCGCGACACATATGTCTTCATTGTTGTATGGAAGCAGGAGGTTACAGTTCCACGGGTCCTACAATTTCATCATATTAGTAGATGTTGAACTAAAAATATGTAATAAAAGATATGACAACTAATAGAACAGTTAAAGGTATAAAAAATTACCTGTACATAAGCGTAAGGATACTGGTCATTGGAATCCACACTTGTGTACATTCCACCAGCAGGAGTAGGGTCAGAATGTCTTGGAGGAACATATGGCTGGGATGCATGACTGCCTTGACGTATTTCATCAAAGACCTCCTTCTTCCACTGCTCTCTCATTTCATCAATGGCACGAATGTGCTGCTCGTAAGACATTGTTTGTCCTTGAGTACTCCCTTTCCTTGACCCGGGGTTACCAAAAGTTTTCTTATCCCTATGTTAACACCCCCTAACCCCACAGCTCGGCCTGGATGATCTTTCTTTCCAAGTGCACGAGACAACTGGTCATCATGCCGATCAGGTACCCAAGTCCCTTGGGTAACTTGTTCATTCAGCTCATCCTTTATAATTAAATGTAGAAAGCAGTTAATTATAATTTTTAAGATGATAAAATAAATTTGTCAAAATCTTGAAAGTAAAGAAAAGTACTTACCATCTTATCAACAATTTCCTTCGTCTTCTCGAAGGGATATAAACGCTCTCCAGTTTTCGGGTCTTTCTTAGTACGTGAAAGCTTCCAAAACGTACCCCGTAGCTGGTGCTCATCAAGAGTGCTCATATCTGAAGGCAACTCTCTTCTCTGCCACCATTCAGGCACTCTTCTATTAACCCCTTTCGCACCCAACACGTGATGATATTCATTCTTCTTCGCATTCGCGGATTGGGCTTCACGGTACTCCTGTTATCAAATAAACACACAATTAAGATGACCAAATATATACATATGTAAATATAAGTACCTCAAAATATATATTTATATAATACTTAATTATTTAATAGTTAATAAATACCTTTGTCTCCATCTTCTTATCATAGAACTCCTGCCACTTCTCTTTGGTTATTGGTGTGTAAATCTCCCAGGGTTGGCGTGTGTCGCCGTCTGGCCTCTTAAGCTTCTTGGTGATAAACCACTTAACCAGATCATGCTTATGATCTGCAAATTTCTTGCGCATCATTGATTTGACCATGGAGTAGTACTCATTTTCTGCTGGTATTTGATATCGTTTCTGCATATTACCATAAATGAAACAAATGTTAGTGATGGATACCTACAAATTATACAAAAATAATACTTTAACTATTGTTTATTTACCTATACGATCTCAAACATCTGTCTCTTTAGTCCTTCATCAACTTGAGGCCAGGTGAGAGTAATATCACAATACTCTCGCACAATGATGCCTAGCTCTGTAGTGAAGTCTGTAGCCCATTCCCCAATCAGCTGTAGATACGCATTAAACTGTAACGGCTTTGATTCAATCTTTTTTGATCTGAGAGCTTTCGTCGGACCTCGAGGTTTACGGTCCTAGGAAGCTGGATTTGTGATCCAGACGGTCCAGCCTCTGTGTCCTCAGCTGGCACAGAGGCTGGAGTAATCTCATCCCCGCCATTACCCCCCTCATCAGCTCGGTCCTGTGACTTGTGACCTTTCCCTCCACGTGTTTTCTTCTTCTTTGGTCGGGATGCCTTCTGATCAGCTCGCAACGCCGACTGGTCATCCATATCATCCATTTAACTATCTGCAAAGATAAACAACCGTATATCAATAAAACCATAACAAATAATGTAATCAATACGTAATAAGACATCGTTATTATTCCAACAAATTATTTAATGAACAAACAAACAATAAAATATATTTTTAATTACCTAACAACTGAACACATCATTTATGGTTTTCAACCCATAAACCCTCATCGTGATCAGACCTAGTATACACTACATCGTCTGGAACATCAACAAAGTGTGTGACAGGAATACTGGTAGAAAAAGGTG
Organism: Limonium bicolor; assembly: GCA_023374045.1. Classification (NCBI taxonomy): domain Eukaryota; kingdom Viridiplantae; phylum Streptophyta; class Magnoliopsida; order Caryophyllales; family Plumbaginaceae; genus Limonium; species Limonium bicolor. The sequence goes on along the minus strand of CM041777.1, from coordinate 331,114,051 downwards.
GTGTCTCATCGAACATTAATTCATCATCATCAACATCTTGATCAGCATTAATATTGACAAATCTTTTCCCTGGCAATACAACTGACCACCTGGAATTGATGGGATCTTCTATGTAAAATACTTGTTCACAATCCTTGGGAAATATGAACGGATCTTGTGTATGACCAATGCGTGATAAATCAACCAAGTTAAACCCATCGTGAACCCGATAATCGTTTCTATTATCCACCCATTTGCATTTAAAAAACAACAAACTTTTGAAACTGATAATCAAGCTCCCAAATATCTGCAATGAATCCATAATACAACCTCGACGTTGAAATCGTTAAAGCTGGATCACCTCTGGTATACTCAGTTGTTGTTGCTTCTACTTTAACCCCGCTATTCTGGTTTAAGCATCTATCATCTTGCCGTTTTGTCCAGTAGGTGAACCCATTGATGTCATACCCTTCGTAAGATATACAAGTGGAACCAGGTCCCAAGGCTAACCAACGGAGCTCTTCACTTACATTATCAGGCTCTAGTGATGCAATCTTCATGACATGATCTCTAAACCATGAACAGAAGGTCTTGTTTTGCTCCTTTACCAACCAAATAATATTCCTCCCAGGATATTGAGCTCTTAGTGCAGTCATGTGTTTCTCAAAAAATGGCTCAATAATCTCAAGGTGATGTAAAACGAATAGATGTGCAGACTCCATTGAGGATGAATCAATTGCCACAATTTTTTTCCAATAACACCTTGACCTTCTGTCCCTCCTACGTGTCTCGGTTGTGGCACTCCAATAGCTACAGCTCCCTTCAAGTATTCAGTACAAAATTCTGTCACTTCTTCGGTTATTGTCCTTTCTATGATACTCCCTTCAGGTCGATATCTATTCTTCATCCTTCCCTTCAAGATTCCCATGTATCTCTCAAATGGATACATGTATCTTAAATATATAGGACCACATAATTTGATTTCTCTTACAATGTGAACAACCAAGTGGACCATGATGTCAAAAAACGAGGGTGGAAAATACATTTCAAGTTGACACATCGTAACAACAACATCGCGTTGCAGACTGTCTAGTGTATCAACATCCACGACTTTATTGCACACTGCATTTAAAAAGAAACATAGTCTTGTAATTGCATTCCGCACATCTTTCGGCAATATACCCCGAATGGCAACAGGAAGTAGATGCAACATCAGAATGTGATAATCATGAGACTTCAACCCGATCAACTTCAAGTCCTTCATTGACACAAGACTTTTCCAGTTAGATGAGTAACCCGTAGGAACCTTAAGGGAATGAAGACATTTACAAAAGCTGTTCTTCTCATTCTTAGACAAAGTGTAACATGCTGGAGGTAAAAATGTTCGTTTGCCTCTTTCTTGGGGATGCAACTCCTCACGTATGCCCATAGCTTGCATGTCTTTTCGAACCTTTATTCTGTCTTTTGTTTTCCCAGGTATGTTAAGCAAAGTCCCAACAACAGCCTCACCAACATTTTTGACAATATGCATGAAATCAAGACAATGCCTAACAGATAAATGTTTCCAATACGGAAGTTCCCAAAATATTGAACATTTTTTCCAGATGTTTTTTGGGTAGACTTGGACGGAACACCGAAAACATTGTCAATGTCTTTCACCTTCTGATAAATCTCTTCAGAACTCAGAGGTATACGAGCAACACGTGACTCAGTCTTTCCGTTGAATAACTTCCTCTTTTTACGGTACGGGTGAGCTGATGGCAATAATCTACGATGACACATGTAGACGTTTTTTCCACAAAACTGTAGACGATCAGAACAAGTGTCGTCCTCACATATTGGGCAAGCAAATGTGTCTTTTACTGTGTATCCAGATAAGTTCCCGTACGCTGGAAAGTCATTCACTGTGCAAAAAAGCATGGCACGAAGTGTAAAGTTTGTCTGGCATAACTGTCATAAACCACTGTCCCCTGATTCCATAGCAATTTCAAATCGTCAATCAGCGGTGCAAGGTATACATCGATGTTATGTCCTGGTTGTTTAGGTCCAGAAATCAACAATGATAACATTATGTATTTCCGCTTCATACAGCCACGAGGGAAGATTGTAGATCACCAATAGAACAGGCCAAGTGCTGTGCTGACTACTTAGACTGCCATAAGGATTCATCCCATCCGTACATAACCCGAGTCTCAAATTTCGATTGTCACTGGCAAAATCTTGAAATCTTTTGTCGATTGTCCTCCATTGTGGTGAATCAGCTGGATGTCTCAGCTTATCATCATTTTTTCTTCCTTCTGCGTGCCATCTTAAATTTTGGGCATCTCTCACATTGGCAAAAAGTCGTTTGAATCTTGGTATTATGGGTAAATACCAAATGACTTTTGCTGGAGGACTTATTTTCTTAGAATTGGATGTTTGACCGTCCTTCTGTTTATAGCGTGACAAATGACATTTTGGACACTCATTCAAATGTTTATTCTCTCCTCTGTATAATACACAACTGTTTGGACATGCGTGTATCTTTTCGTACTCCACACCCATAGGACACATCAACTTTTTTGCATCATAAGTGGAAGTAGGAAGATTGTTATCATCTGGTAGCATGTCGTGGAATAGTTCTAATAGTATTGCCGTAAAATCTTATCACTCAAGCAAATCTTGCTTAAGATTGAACAAATGTAGCACGGATGTCAACTTTGTAAATTTGGTGCATCCGGAAAACAAAGGGGAACGTGATGCATCAAGTAATCTTTGATATTCAGCGGGTTGTCTGTGAAATTATCTTCAACATCTTGCAGCATAGAGTCCAGTTGTTCAATCTTATCACTGTCGTCGTTGATATCAGTGTCACTCAGATCACACGTATTATCAGGAAATGTAGTATCGTCTGTAACCATTTCTGGTTCACTGTTCGGTTGAGTGGAAGTTTGCACCCTGCTACTGGCTTCTAATGACTCGCCATGCAAAACCATATCTTATAGTTCGGCATAAATCCACACCTTGATATAGAAATCTGATTGTATGTAGGTTAGGAACTTATTGCGAAGTTCACATTGTGCACCTGGACAGGGAATTGTGTCTCGTTCATCCTTTTCTGATGATCGAGAGCTGCTTTGCAAAATTCATTATCCACTTTTGATTCAAAATAATTCCCTCGCTGACCGTACATCCATTCACGGTCCATTCTACAACTCCAAAAGAAAGTTAAAGCTAAAAAATAAATACAAAAATATATTGATAAATATAAAAACAACAATAACTATCCTATCTTTGAAAATGATATATAATGATATGGTTCTTGCATGACGAGTCTGTATAATATATATATATATTTAGTAGGTTGACTTATATGTATATATACGTCTATATATAATATATATGTACTACTTGGTGATATGTATATACATATCTCTATAATATATAAAACGTCACTGACAAAAGTATATATATTTTATATAATAGGTTGTCTTATATATATATATATATATATATCATCTACATCTACATATAATATATTTAAATACTATTTGGTTATATAAACTTATCTCAACTAACTATTACATAAAAATAAACTAATTACACAAACAATTATGATAAACGGTAATTGATTGAGGTTAATTGAAAAATAAGCTAACCTGTCTTGGTATAAATGCACCGCGTATAAATGTTGAACGAAAGGACAAGATTCTCAGGCGGAGCTCAAAGGGAGGTAATAGAGCGGAGGACAACGACAAAGGGAATGTCAAAGAGTGTAACTGCATGTAAAGAATTATATAAATTAGAAGTGAGTATAATAGTTATAGTATGTAAAAAATTAATAATTATCAACAAACTTAGTACAATTAGTTAACATTTTTAATGTAAATTATACGATAATTCACCAATGTCATTTACTTGTCAACAATTCACACAACAATGGTAAAATAGCAAAAAAAGTCACTGAAATTGGTTAAGTCATTTCATCGAACACCTTGCGAGCATATAGATTATTTTCAAAAATTCACCACATGTAGTATTTCCAATTAAACCAATCAATAACTTACACTCCATATGACATATATCAATCAACAATAACATACAAACAACAAATTAACCCTAATTCAACCAAAATTCGATAGTTACAATTTGCAAAAAACTAACCTAAATCACCTCTGTTTAACCCTAACTTGCAAGCTTCACAGGTGGCGACACTGATAAGTGCAAAACATATAGACTTATTAGGGTTTAATCACCTATAAATTTGTAGTATTTTTAGTAATGTTTCTCACTTATCTTGGGTTTTTCCTATAATTATGTTGTTATATTAACTGATGTATTATATGTGTTAAAATGTAGGAAAAATACCAAATACACACATATATTATATAGAGGATTAAACAAGGTCACGCAAGCATGGTGCAGTGGGGCAACCGCCCCATAAACTGGCGAACGTGAGATACAAACCGCCGGGCGGACGAGAAGAGGCAACCTCCTCTTAATGGGCGGTCAAGGAGGCGGACAAGGAACACAAGACCGCCTCTAAATGGGCGGACAGCAGAGAGGAGACCGCATGTTATCAGGCGGTCGTGTATAAATGTCGAGCTTATCTTCATCGACCGACTGTCTGCAACTCGTCCACTGCCTTATCTATCTACTCCGTGCGCGCTACCTTAATTCCCTCTCACGCGTGAGCCTGTCCCCTGCAATCAATGAGCTCAATCATTTCCAGCTTGCTCACGCGTCTGTCTATCTTCCTTTCTTCTTCTTTTCTTCTATAAAAGCCACGAGCTTCTGCTCAAAAAATCATTAAATCCATCCACGACCCAACTTCACCACTTCACACATTCATCCCATTTCTCTTCTCCCGTCTCCCGTTTTCTCCATTTTATTTATTTTACTCCACAAATTCACCTCTAGCCCTACGTACACAAATAGCAGAGTGAGACGGATTGATTACGGATGATTTCTATTACTCTCGTATTCTCTATCTATCTATTTAAATATGGTAGGCTCGTATTATCGTTTACTATGGGAATAGTTATTATGTATCTGTATTAATTATGCAATATTTCTACTAGTTTATTTATATACAGTTGTTACGTTTTAAAAGTCATCTCGCCTTTTTAATAGATCTCGCGAATTTATTAAATTGCTCTACTAAGTCTATTTTGATCAGACCAGGTGATAAATAGACAGGTTAATTAAGGCGTAAAACTGGAGGAAACTTGTTATGATTTAATAAGTTAGTATTCAGTTGCAAATGTAATTCCTCAATACTCCTCTGCCGTTCGCAGGCTTTTGCTTGAACCTTGATTAGAACCTTGCATTACAGGTGAACGAGTTCTTATGAGGCTATGACTTAGTCCTTAAGATAATTACAGGAACCTTGCCAAATTATTAAACCAGTAGAGATAGCTTAATTATGCAGATTATATTAACCTGACCCAGAGTTCCATTTTATTTATCTGTCAACTTAGTTTATTTTATCTTTTCTTTTTTTTATTTTACAAGTCAATTAATCCACCCCCCTCTTGTGACACGCTTAGGTACTATTTATGTACATTAGTCCCACGGTTCGACATCCGGTTGCTTACATTTTCACTATACTACTGCGACCGGGATTTATTTGCAGCCCGACGTTATTTTTGGGTTTTAATTTCTTTCTTTTATGTTAATTACACCTGTCTAACCACTCATTTATAACGTCTGCAAATGGCGCCGTTGCCGGGGACTAGTTTATTCTAGTCCCTAAGCCCCGGATTATTCACTTGTATTATTAAAATATTTTGTTTATATTATTTTTGTTTGTTGTTTATATTTATTATCTTTTATATTTTGTTTATATTATTATTATGTTTGTTTCTAATCATTTTATTTTCTAATCTTTTTCAGTAGTTTTGTTTTATACAGAAAAACACAAAAAAAAAATCTCTGTACGTGGCAAATGGAAGAAGCATTTGAATTTTGGCAGGATTTATACTGCTCCGTATGTGGGGGAGCTCATGATTTTGAGGATGTCTCATAGTCCAAGAGCAACTCTGGTTAGAAGATCAACCAGACTACCTGGAGAGAATCGCTCAACTACTAGAGCAATCAATGAGCGAAACAGTTCAAGAGGTAGAACACCCCACTACAAACGAGCCATTCATAGAGACTCCTCCCTCTAAAATCAATTACCGCTATTTTCCATCCTTCTCTATAATATACCCAGACAATGAGGATATTTACATCCTCGACCCAATAGAGGATATTTACCATCCTTCTCATCGAAAAATGAAGAGAAGGAATTGCCACCACCTCCCACCAAAATATCCAAACAAAACGCCACTATCACTTTCAAAGAATTAACTTTCTCTAAAGATGATAACGAGCGTTCTTTCTACGAGCCTCGCCTACAAGAGGATGATGTTTACATCCTCCAATTTGAGGAAGAAAAACCATCTCTGCCGGGTCTTCTGTTAGAACTACGTTCCCGGCAGTACCTCCTCAAACACCTGATTTTGTGGAGTATTAATTTTCTTATTTTATATGCCGAGGTAACGTTTTGTTTTGATCCAGGATAACGAAGCAGGAGTCTAGCCAAAGACTATAAATAAGGGCAGCTTACTGGGAGGCAACCCAGTGGTTACATTTTATTTTCCTACTATTTTTGTTTTATATTTTGTGTTCCATAATTGTTCCTATATATGTTTTTTATAAATAAAGAAAAGAAAGGGAGAGAGAACGAGGAGAATTAACTTGAGTTCTTCTGGCTGTTAGAATATTATTACAGGAACATCTTACACATTTCGACGGCTGAACTTAAGTGTGAGGAACGTCTCACCCCTACCAAAGCTTTAAGTGTGAGGAAGGATACCTTCCTCAATCTACGATACAAGGGGAGTTTCAGTTCTTCCTTTATTATAATCTTGTTCAACCTATATTTAATCCTTTATGAGTTTGTCATATTTTGAAAGGTCCTTTTCTTGAATTAATTCTGAACAATGAGGACATTGCTCCTCTAAGTGTGAGGAAGGAAAGACCTTTCCCTGAAAATATGACAGTTGTTCGATAAATGCCACACTCGCTTTTTGCTACTCTAAACTGCCTATAAAAAAATGAAATGAAAAAATGAGGTAAAATAATTGTAGAAGTGTCTGAAATTATGTCAAGTGACAACTGAAGATTGTTTTATTTTAAGGAGTTTGTATAAAATTATTTTCCTCAAAATACTCTATTTTTACTTAAAATATGATAGATCTGCTAATTGTAGAAACCAATTTAGTTTAGCTTGGGATTATGGAAATATGTGGAAAGTCAAGGAAAGAAAAGGATAAAGACAAGGTACTCCGCTGTTTATGAATTCTTCTAACCAAAACGGGCCTCGTCTATCCGGTTATTAAGTTCTTTGGGGTGCTTTAACACCTATCTACCTAAGGTCTCGTGATCTGGGATAGAAGACCCAACACCGCTACAAGGATAGAGAGAAAAGTCTGGGGTACAGAAAAATAATGCAATTTAAAAAATTTGTGTGTTTTGTATATTCAATTTTTGCATTCAAAAAAAAAGAAGATGAAAAAACAAATTTTGCAATTCAAATTTATGAACATGAGTACGTGGTGTTGAAAGGTATTGCGGAATAAGGCATTACTTCACACCCCTTGTCATCCCGGGTTAGAGAATTGAAATTGGTTGAAAATCCCAGGTTAATCTAACTTGTTTTCTGCAGTCTAGTTTTTCTATGCTTTTATTAAATTATTCTTCTTCACTGTTTATAAAACCTACTTCTAAGAGCAGAATTATTCTTTCAATTGTCACTTTGTCTAAATTCCCTTCTACACTTATTTAATCTTGTTTTAATATTATGGCTTAGAGATAATTATATTCCTTATTTGCTTGAGGACAAGCAAAGTCAAGTGTGAGGAGACACCGGCTGGTGGGGCGGAGGCGCGGCGGCGGCGACGGTGGTGGTCGGAGGCGCGGCGGCGGTCGACGGCAAGAAAAGAGGCGATTTAGGTGGCGATTTGGGGGCGATTCTGGGGTTTTTGGTGCGGCGTCGGAAGAGAAAATGAGAATACGACTTACAGTAATGTCGAGCTCGGGGGGGTATAGAAATAAGACTCATTTTCGGCGGTTCCTATATACAACCGCCGAAAATGAGTTTTTTTTTTAAAAAAAAAAAAAATCATTTTCGGCGGTTGTATATAGGAACCGCCGAAAATGATGTTTTTTTTTAAAAAAAAAAACACGTTTTTCGGCGGTTGTATATAGAACCGCCGAAAATGACCTCACCCGACACTCTTTTTCGGCCAAAATATTAAACCGCCGAAAATTGGGGCCGAAAAAGGCCTTTTTTCTACTAGTGGTTCAATGGACAAGGTAAAATACCAAGAGTGATCATATAAGGTACCGGACAATACCATTAATCACCGAAGAGGATATTTATCGGTCAAAACATAAGAGAAGTACCCATAGTCTACGCTAGGAACGGGAGACGTTGTAACCCTAAACGGAACAACTTTGAAATCCAGAACCACAAAGCGGGGTGGTCATCAGTGGAACATAATATAAGTAGCCAAAGGTAATGGCGAAACTTGATAACGCCCAGGAGCAATCCTCGAAGGGTGTCGGACTAAATGTCGTGATAAAAAACACAAGAATTAGAACGAACACTCGGTAAGAACATCGAAGGATCCCACTTGACAGGGGACACCCTAAATTGACAATTGGCACGACAAACATCAAAACACCTGAAGGGCCTGTAATAACGGAAAGTGTATTGCGATCACCTTATCACGGAACCCAATATTACCTTCAAAACCAATCTACGGTGTACGGAGAGACGAGAACTTGTGAACAGCCTGAGATGAGCAGAGCTCTAGGCAACGTGGCTAGTAGCCATGAACCGCCAATACGCAGATACAACGGTTGCAGAACCTAATGAGAACCATAAGGAGAATGGTGTAATAACTAACACGCGAGAATACCACTCGTTATTGTGAGACCGCGAGAGCGGTAAACATATTCCAAAGAAGAGGATGTTATCAGTGAATGTCTGAAAATACATCTCTTTCAAAACTACTAATGTAGTGAAGCTTGAGCATATAATTACTGCCAAGCAATAACTTGAACAAGGTAAAACCGAAGGAAGTTTTGATAGCAATTGGCAAAAATCGAAGAGTATCGGTCTAGAAGAAATACGATTTGTGTAAACGTGAAGTGTAAAGTAAATAACGGCCAAGGAGCTCAGAAACAGAAGGAATACTATACTCTGTGACCAGCCAAGTAAATGGCGAACCATTATCTAAATGGTAGTAGAAATACATGAGCGGAAGCTAATGAAATAGCGGATGCCATGGAAACCAAGTTGTAAGCAAACACGAACATGGCGCGCAGCAAGCGACCAGTGTATGTGAATAACCACCCAATGACATGGAGATGTTAAATAAGAGGGTAGACGGACCGGGCAACAAGCCAAGAGTCTGCACCATGTGATGAGAGACCTCACTGAGGAGGCAATTTTTATTCATATACAACCGTATAAGGAACCGGGAGCATATCCTAAGAGGATTCAAATTGACAGTGAAATAATAAACTGCGGGATAGGAGTACCCAAATGATAAATAAAACAACCGTACTGAATACGGAAAGTGTACGAACACTAACGAACATGGCACAAGCCAGTTAAACAAAAGCTTAGAAACAAACTGGCGGCCTAAGGCCAAAGAAGCACGAAAGGTGTAAACACACCAACAAATCACAAGTTGTGAATTCCATAGGAATAAAAACGGAAGAAAACTTATGAAAGTCATAAGGACAGATGCATAGAAGATGCAAGGTCATACAAGTAAAGGACACTTGTACAGAACCAGATAAGTGGGCATAATCCAGAAGCCACTAACAACAGAGGAAGCACTACATACTAAGTAGTGTCTCAACCTCAACCGACAGCATGTTGGAAGAACCAAGTGAATAATCACTGAAGTACACAACAGTATGTACAATAGATCTCCAAAGAGCTGGATAGAAAATCTAAAACTCATTGAGTTCGCGTACGGTAAGAAATACCACGCTTGATTGATAAACCTTATTCCCAAGATAAAAAGGGAAAAAAAGGGCAATGTATAATACATTAAGAATAATGAGAAGGGCGAAAAACCCCAAGTTATCAGGGTCGCGCAGCAGAAGCTAGTGGGCCCAGAATTCTAAGGTTTAATATACCTATTGAATGAATGGCTAATTACCAACGCCTTGAAGCCTCTGAGGCTAGAAACAAACCCGATTAAGAGTTAAACAAACTCCAATGAGAATTCGTGGTGCAGGGACTAACCAACAATATGGTTAAGACCCTTTGACTAGAATACATTGTAATAGACCGCATGGAAGCTGAACCGCTCCATGACGGCTGAACGCCCTAGATCAATGTCCAATGTTGACACATGGTAGATTACGTGGGCTTTATCCCTTTTTAAGGGGGTAGAACGAAAACCACAATTGTATGTTTTACGTAATGAGGGCGTAAACTACAATGCGCATAGCGCAAAAGAATTTGTTTTGATGATTGGTACTTACGTTACATAAACATTTGTATCCATTCATTGTGTAAATATGGTTATTTGTGGGACTAGAAGTGGAAAGGAGTAGAGAAACTCCTGGGGAATGAGAACCCCAATTGGTAAAAGTATGAGGTATGAAACCGGCATTGAGAAATGAGTATGTTTGGGGGGATTTGATGAGTATAAATCAGTATGAAACCGATGTTGAACATAGTGGGAATTGAGTCCCTTAGGTGACTTGATTGGTTTTACTTGCGAACGATTGGAGGATAGAAAATTAATTGGAGAAAAAACTTTTGAATTTCTTAGGTATAGTAGTTGAAGATAAATTGAGTAAATTGATGAGATGAGTAGTAAGTGGGTAATGAATTCTAGAAACTGGAAAATGCATGTCTTTGTGAATGACTAGAAAGATTAAGAAGATAGAAAATGAAATAATGATTGACTATTTGATTGTGTGAATTGAGGTGGGAGGGGTGGACTTGATTTGCTAGCGATCAAGGGAAACCGAACACAAATTGGGGTGGAAGGATAGTTCAACACCGATGCTGATCACATCTGGGTAGAATGACTCTTGAAGCTCCCTTTAAGTGGTCACAAGTAATAACGCTAGTAATAGAGTTGTAATTATCATAAATTGGAACTTGGAGTTGTATTGAGTTTTCAAAATGATTTTCAAACTGATTTTGGTACAAATGAACTTCTTCAAATCGAGAATGAGGATCGGTTTTAAAACCGCTCCCACGGGTGCTAGTTTGACCTTCCCACGGCTAGGCACCGGTATCGGGTCGAACACGGGAAGTAAGGCTAGTTGTGAACCGGTGGGAGTGATGATTAGTTTTAAAACCGCTGTCACCCGCCGTGGCTGCGGCCTTAAGTCTTGATGACCGGTTAAACGGTGGGCGTGTGTTTTGTATTTTTCCAAGGGCAGTCGGATATGAGTAGTCTGGTGTGGGGAGAGTACCTAATTTGTAGCCTGAGGATCTCTAGATGTGCAAATGAATTTGATGAGAACCAAAGGACCGTAGGGCCAGAAAGCGTAAGTGCCCGAAGTCATGACGACTGTGAACCAGAAAGCGTAAGTGTTCAAACGTGACCGGTACCTGAGGGATCACTCGATATGGGGGAGGACTTAGTGCCTAAATGTCTACGGATGGACCCCCATGGAGAGATTGGAAAAAAAAGAATTTTTTATTGTTATGCATGCAGTGACATGTTGTTTGTTTGAAGGTGTGGATGTGTAGAATCAGACTGTTGGAGTCTGCTAGGTTATAGGGATTATAAAACCTTAGCACTGAGTACTTAGGTGGACTAACGATATTATATTCACCAACTTTGATGGCAAAGTTCTTTAAGGGGGGTAGATTGAAATACCGAACTTAATTAGAGTGATTAAATTACTCTAACTTGATATTTGAGGGCCTATTAGTGCCTAAATAATTTGGTAAAGAAAATAAATCCAAAAGAAAGAGAAAACGCTAAAAAAGCAAAAAACGCTAAAATGAGCGTTACGTGACCATAGGAGGAATACGACCTCGACAAGGGTCTTAGATGGATTTCCAAGGCTTAATAATGCCTAATTAATATACGGGAACAATTCCCGAAGAAACGGATCCATAAAATGAATTAAAAATGCTAATAAAGCTTTAACAACACGTTTTTTCGAAAAAACCCAAAAACGTGAATGTAAGTGGTCAAACAGACCCGTAAAAAATTATGGTTGACTATATAATTAAGCATTAATGGAAGCTTAAGAACCATTAAAATTAAGAACGAGAAAAATCCGGAAAACGGGCCGGTTAGTGAATAGTGCTGAAACCGGGTAAATTAACGAGCGAGCGTTTCTGTAAAAGAAAAAAAAAATGCCCCAGCTGGCATTATACATGGGGCCAGTTTTTACTAAGGAGAGCCGCCCCTCTACTAGTAATAAGCTAGAAAGAAAAAGAAAGAAAAGAAAAGAAAGAAAGAAAAAGTAGAAAAGTAGTCATCCTCTCTCTCCTCCCTCATTTCTCTTTTCCTTCTCTTTCCTCCCCTTTCTTCTTCAGCCTTCCTCCTTCCTTCCTCCTTGTGCTGGACAATTTTTGAAGCTCAACAATGGCATCCTAACTTTCCATGCTTGCCCAAGCTCCATACATACTCCAAACTAAAAAATAATCACATATTTGTGTTCCTCTCATCAAGCTCTATCCTCTCTCTTTTCAAAATTCCAAAAGGATGAACTTCATCTCCATGGGTTTAGCCCATTTGAAGAGAAAATGGCATCATCTTGAAGCTTGGAGCCTTCTCTTTCATTCAAGGTACTTTCTTTCATTCAGGTAAAAAGATTCATGAAAAAACTCATTTTCCTCCTTCATTTTGGTGGCCGATCTTTCCCTAGTAATGCCTTGTTTTTTCTCTCTTGTGTGAGCATTGTTTCAACCTTCCAATTGTGGTGGAACCATCTTCTTGATTCAAGGTGTTAAAACCCCTCCTAAAACTCAAAAGGTAAAACCCTAGCTTTTGTGCTTTAAGCCTTTAATTGAATTAGATTTTCCTAAGGTTTAGAAGTTAATTATACTCATTCTGTGTTCCTTGGATGTTGGGATGGTGTTTGGCAACTCCATTGCCCACTTGACCGAAATTGAGAAGAGGAAGAGGAAGAGGAGAATTGAAAAGGGAACTTAGAAAACTTAAGGTAAGAATTCCACCTTAATGTTTATTTTGATTGTTTTAGAACTTGGGATGGGTAATTAAAGGAATGAAACCAAAATTTGTGCTAGTAATGTGTTTGGAAAAAGTTTGAGAGAATTTGTGAACTTGTGTTGATTTAAGGGCCTAAGTGCCATTGCATTTGAGATTGTGAGCTATATTGTTGTATGAAGAGATTTTGGTGAATTTGGGATTGAGCTTATGTGCTGGTAGGATCCCTTGTGGATGTGGCTAGTTTAGGATTGATTTAAGTGAAAATGGATGAGTTTGGATATGTTAGGTTTATGGGGGAACTATGGCGAAATTTCGGTAGAACATAAGTGTTTTAGGTGACTTTGACAATGGGAGAACTTAGTTGTTTATGGGGTTGAGTAGAGATGTTTGATAACCTAGAAATGGTCAATGGAAAATGGATATGAAAGTGTATAAAATCTGTAGCATATTGATGTTTGGTAACTTGGAATTTCTTGAAAAGAGTTAGTGTGCAAAACCTTGGTAATGGAGGATGGACTTTGGTATAGATAATGCATTGCCTATGAATGAATTGGAATGGTCAAAAGGAGTTAGAACAAAGTGCAAAGTGCCAAGAGAAGTTTAGCAATGCACAAGTGTGCAAAATGCAAAAATGTGAGAATTGAAATGTAGAAATTAAGTAAGGATTGGGTAAGGATGGGACCAGAGGTTTGAGGAGGTTTAGTGCATGGTCAAGGAGTGTTTAAGGTGTTATAACATGTTTAGAAACATGTGGAAAGATTAGGAAATGATTGGGTGAAATTTGAAGTGGGAAAACCATTCAAATTTGTCAAAATTAACATTTCTCTGCTATGGTCTGGGACCTAAGTCTGGGACAAGGTCCCGGGCCCCACTTAAATTCATGTCGAAAGTTACCTCTACACCTGGTCTAGGACTTGGCCTAGGTACAAGGTCCCGACCACCTGTTTTATTGGCCGAGAGTTGAGTTCTTGATTGGTCCGGGACTTAGGGTAAGGACCAAGTCCAGGACCACCCCCAGAAATTGACTGTGAGTGTTTTAAAGTGTCTAAATGAGGGGGATTAATTGGTATTGGTTTTAGATGTTGTTTAGGAGTTGTTGGGTGACATATAAATGTCCTAAGAAGCTTAAACAAGATTGAGATGTGAATGAGGAAGTTGTGAGTTTAAGAACACATGAACAAAACTAAGGAATAACGGGATAACGGGGTTAATTACGCGAGTATTAGTTTTACATACCGTAGTACCTTAAATTAATGGAAATGTTTGAAACGTTATCAGTGGACCACGAGTAAACCGAGGAACATAAGGTGACCCGGTAAAGTTAAACCCTGGTGTAAGGTATGATTTTCTCATGCCCCGTATGCTAACGGTGTTACTCTAATTTGTGTGCTTGTATGCTTTGTGTTATCACCTAAACAAGATAAATGCACGAATCGGATTGATTTCACCTTCTTGTGCTTGTATTGCATTGTTCCCTATTAGACAGTATTTTGAATTTGAAGTTTGTATAATTCATGAAATGTGTGATTGTGGATGAGATGCTTGGATGTTGAATGTGTACTATAGTTCAACTCATAGTTGATTCTTGTTTGAGTAGTGACTCATAGATAGAGTCGTTCCGCTAAGTAACTAAACGTGGGAACACACGAAAACTACGAATCGAATTAAGAATAATAATAAAAAACCTATGAACACTCACTAGAAGAGAGAGAGTGTACAGGATTAGTAACTCCCGATAACGGTTAGAGAACCGAAATGATCTAATCCATAAAACAATTAATAGTGGAAGTATATAAGGAACCTCTATTAGAGGATTGATGATTGTTCAAGACATGAACCTTGAGAGAAGTAAAGAATGGTAAGGGATCACCAAACCCCTTAGAAAGATAGTCAAACCACAATGAGAGGATCCGACTAATATGAACAATGTCCCGAACATGAGAGTATTCAATATGTTGGGGGAACCCTTAAATCTGAGAATACTAGACTTTGGAAATTCCCTAAGATATTAGAGGATATCGAGAGAGATACTTCTAGGCTAATCCATGTGATTTCAAATATAACCCGAGAGAGGAGTGTTGGGAATTTGAGTAGTCCGGTAGAAAAATGGATCTTGAGAATTTGAGGAACTAGGTGTATAGTTCCGTTTGATTGTAAGCCCGGTGGTGAGTCTTGTGTATGACTCTGCCCGGAGGTCATGGGCAATGACTTAAAAGATGTCGTTGAGAATTTGATTGAGAAGTTGAATTGAGAATTTGATTGGTAGTGAGATTTGAGAATTTAGATTGAGATTTGAGTTGAGTTGGGACTTGAGATTGAGTTGAGGATTTGAGAATTTGAGAAGTGAATTGAGATTGAGAATAAGAGGGCTTGAGTAAGTGTAACCCAAGAGAGTGGGTAAGACAATGAAGAATTGATTAAGGCATAGTGAGGTAGAAACCCTCAAGGCCTAAGAATAGGATAAATTAAACTAACCTCTTTGATGTGTGAGTTAGTGATTGTATTCTATGTTGGACATTGGTTGTGTTAATGTACATATATAATGTATGATGTCTTGCATGTTGATTGAATTAAAATGAATCGCATGTTCTCGACAAAATAGTCGGCGTACCCCCGTTAGCACGCGGGGTATACGAATTTCATATGCAGCAATTTGCTGAGCCCCTAGGTGCACTGTTTTTATCTTCCAAGTACATTGAAGCCGTCTAACGTTCGAGAGTTGGACGGGGTCGTTAGTAAGCACGGGTAGTGGTTTAAGAAATTGTACTTGTTTGTATTGTGGAATTGTAAGACCGATATGTTATCGACAAGTTTGGGATTTGTAGTAGACTCGGTATAGATTTGAATTGAGGTTGTATTGTATAATAAGGAATTGAAGTTTGTATTTGGATTGAGATTTGATTGAGGAATGGAATGTATCGTTTGTATAGAGTACTCGGTATATTCGTCATCAGACCGATATTGCAAATAAAATGTTGTATTTGAATTTGGATTGGCCTTGTTAGTCACATGTGTGACTAACGGCATTGTATCACCCCCGGTTGTATTGGAATTCCGCTGCTTGAGTATTGGTAATTGAGACATATTAGGGGATAGTGACTGGATTACCGGTAGGGGTGTTACATTAAGTTTAAGTCTGAAGCAATGGAAAAGATTAAGAACTTTGTTAAGTTAATCAAGAGACAAATGAATAAACATATTAAGACAATTCGAAGTGATAACACACTCGAACTAGGAAAGTCACGAGAAGGAACCGAATTCTTCACTCAAGAAGGAATAGTTCACCAAATAAGTTGCCCACATACCCCCCCCCCCCCCAACAAAACGGGGTGGTAGAAAGGAAGCAAGGTAACCTCATGGAAATAACTAGAGCCCTTCTTTTCCAATCGGGACTAGATAAGCATTACTGGGGTCATTGCCTTGAGCATGCTACATATCTAATTAATAGAATGCCCAGCAAGGCCATACACAACATGACTTCTTTCGAGAAATTGTATGGTGATACACCCAACTACAATGAGGTTAGGAGTTTCGAATGCCTCCGCTGCATGACCAATGTCAGTCCCACAAAGGGAAAGCTTGATCCCAGATCCTCAACTTGCATTTATATAAAAAGCTCCAAGAACACCAAAGGACACAAAGTCTTAACCCTTGAAGGAAAAGAGCTCAAAGTCACACGCGACTTAGTCTTCTTTGAGGACATTTATCCCTTAACGGATGACAATTGGACTAAGCACCCGAATGTGAATCAACATGATATAGACCTCTTCTTCTCTTTTCTTAAATCTCCGTTGAGGATGACTCTTGTACGTCTCATATTTCTAAGGTAAGAGAAGAGTCCCATCCTCCCGATGCCATTTTAGAGCCAACCACAGATGAACACACCACACAACCCGTAGAACCTAGAAGGTCAACTCGAGTGCACAAACTTCCACAAAGGTATGATGATTATGTCATGTCTTCTAGCACAAACAACCAGGATCCCTTTTCCATCATCCTTGCCCAAAGACTTCAAAACACCAATCTTTACACCCATCAACAATCCCTTTTGAACACCCTCACTGATCACATACCAAATACCACAATCCTTTCATGCTCCCTACACCAAAATAGAAATAAACTTTTGACTCACTTGCACGACCTGAAAGAACCCACAAACTTCAAAAAAGCCAGCAAGGACCCTCATTGGGTCCAAGCCATGGCTGAAGAATTTAACGCCCTAAAAGAAAACAAAACTTGGACCATTGTAGATCTTCCCAAGGGAAAATGTCCCATCAGTTGCAAGTGGGTCTATAAAGTTAAACTTAAGGCTAACAGAGACATAGAAAGATTCAAAGCAAGACTTATTGTGAGGGGATTCACCAGAAGCACGGGCTCGACTACGAGGAGACTTTCTCCCCAGTAGTTAAATTAACCATAGTCCGTGCCCTCATAATAATAGCCATAAAAAAGGATGGATCCTAGACCAGTTGGATGTCAACAACACGTTCCTCCATGGAAATCTTCATGAGGATGTCTACATGAACATACCCGAATGTCTAGAAGTTGATGGGAAAAACAAGGTATGCAAGCTACAGAAATCCCTTTATGGACTGAAACAAGCCTCCCGCCAATGGTACGAGAGACTTGCTACTTTCCTTAAAGGGCTAGGATTCCATCACTCACAGAATGACTATTCCCTTTTTGTAAAGAAAAACAAAACAGCATCACCCAACTAGACGTTTATGTGGATGATATCCTAGTCGTAGGAAATGACATCAAGGAGGTCAAATTCATGAAAAGACAACTTGAGAAGGAATTCAAAATCAAAGACCTAGGAAGATTAAATTTCTTCCCCGGAATGGAATTCTTGGAAACCGACAATGGTGTCATCATGTCCCAACAAAGATACATCAACCAGATCCTTCATGACTTTGATGCCCAAAGCATCAAATCTTTCATCTCTCCACTCCCAATCAACATCAAACTATACAAAGATAGTGGCTCTAAGCTAGAAAATCCAACAACATATAGATGCCTTGTAGGAAAATTGAATTTTCTCACCAACACTAGACCCGATATTTGTTATGTTGTTCAGTTCCTCAGCCAATTTCTCCAAGAACCCACCACAGAACATCTAAGGGCCGCTATTCATACCCTATCCTATGTTAAAGGAACATCGGGTTTCGGGCTGTTTTTCACTAAGGAACCAAACCATAAGTTAGAAGCCTACTGTGACTCGGATTGGGCCTCCTGTCCAATCACACGGAAGTCCATATCCGGATGCTACATACTCTTAGGTGGTTCCCCTTTGAGTTGGAAATCCAAGAAACAGACCACAGTGGCGCTATCCTCTGCTGAAGCAGAGTACAAGGCCATGAGACAAGTAACAGGAGAGCTGAGCTGGTTGAGCAGGCTCCTAAACGAAATTGGAGTCAAAGACATCACACCGGTTCCTCTCAAGTGTGACAACTTAGCAGCGATCCACATTGCTCGGAACCCTGTATCACACGAACTGAAATACCCCTAAATTAATTTAAATTAACTTAGGGGATTTCTTTTATTAAACCTTTAATAATATTATTAAGTATTAAATTATTATATGGAATGAGGAATATTAAATTATTATATGGAATTATGAATATTAAATTATTATATGGAATTATGAATATTAAATTATTATAAGGGGTTGTGAGATTTATTTAGGGGTTTTCTCCTAATTATTATATATTATTGTATAGTATTATGAATTTAATAATAAGATTTATAAGTCAATAAATCTTGGGGAAATTTCTAAACACTCCAAATATATTATAAAGATTTTAGGAAGTGTTGGAACATTGTTTTGAAACATAAAAGTCAATATAAAATTCTTGAAACCTTAAAGCTTATTAAGCCTTGCTAGAGTTGACTTTTTGAGAATGGTCAAACCCGGCCATGAAACCTATACCAAAAAAATAGGTTATGAAAAACCATGAAGATCGATAAAAAGAACGTCAAAAACGGATCATCCTAGCCAAAGTTATGCTAATTTGAAGTTTAGAACCAAAATTTCATAAAGTGCCACGTGTCGGCCTCTCGTGCGTCCCAACACTTAGCTGATTTTTACCTCCTTGTTTTTCTCCAGCAAACAACCGATTTTGACCTAACTTGTGACGGCTATATCTTCTTCATCTTTCAATATTTTTCAAAGCCGTCTTCTTTATTCTCTTCTCCTTTGAATCATCTTCACAACCGTAACTCATACAAACCCTAAACCCTTCTACATCAACGGGAAAATCGTTCTCAAGTTGGCACCTTTCACAGTCGTAACCCAGATTTCCTATTCCCTTCGAATTCAGGTAAATTCGTCTAGCCATAAATCCTTCGTTTCTCAACCAAACTTTGATTTCTTTAGCTCGTTGTGTAGATCTCTAATCCGTCTACAATTCTTATGTTTATGCCCAAGCCTGAATCATAACCGTTTGGAAGTTATAGTCGCTCAAAGTTCCGGATTTTTCAGCACATAAAATCATACCGAAACAGAGAGGTAAACTCGTAACTTTCGGGTCAATTTTCTTTCTGTATAATGCGAGTTAGGATTAGTTCTAGTTATCCATGTGTAGATCTAAGTTTCATCTTTCTAATGAGCCCAAAAACAAAGCCTAACTCGATCTGTGCAATAACTTATAGATCCTCGAAGTTTGCTTCACGAACTGGTCGGAAGTTCGAGTTTTTCCAGAACCCGATCTCGAAATCACTTCGATTCGAGCAATTCCGGTGAGATTTCTTCAAATTCTTCCGATTATGCTAACCGGTTTTACAATTCCGACCTAACCCATGTTTCAATTGTGTCAATTACGCTCTAGATTAGGAGAATTTGGCGAATTATAATCCGAATCGTATTCTGTTCTAATATAAACCCTAACCTTCGAATTGAATTCGAAACTCGATGAATACTGCATGATAATTGGGGAAATCGGTACCATTAGAACCGGAATTCGATTTCGAATCCACAGAAACAAGAATCGTTGAATTTCGTTCTGTAGATCGAGAGATATAGGTGAATTAGTACTCGGTTTCGATTTGAGTTCTCTGAAGAACTCGCGCAATACAGGCCGTCCGATCTCAGTTAATAAAGATGGACGGCCACGATTAAAACATACGATTTTAAAGTATAAGTTTTTATATTGTTTCCAGGAATAAACTCTAAATTGTTTAATTAATTTAAGTACCTTCTCGAATGTATTTTGACTTGAAATTTTAACCACAGATTCCTTATAAAGTCTAGTTTATTTTGATATAAATTAATATGGTTTTTGAGTTTTTAAACGTAAGATATAATTTTTGCACGTTTCGGTTATTGTGGAGTTATCTGGATAAATTTAAAGGATATCTTTGTGAAATAAAAATTTTATAATATGTCTAAAATGTTATAGTTACTGTATATTAAGTTTGGGAATTTTTGGGCAACGGTAAAAGGTTTAAAAATTGTGTTTATGAGTTTTTCATAAGAATAACCTATAATATATGGTTTTTAATGTAATCAAAAATTAAAGTATAGTTGATTAATGAATTTTATAGGTTGGGGAAAATATAATAAGACCAATTCACATTTAATACAGTATGTTTATAAATATTTTGGGAATTAACTTTAAGTGAGGTAAAAATTGTTACATATATTTATATATATATTTATATGAGAGAAATAAATAGAAACTTATATTAAATCAAGGAATTTAACTAAACTACATTTATTTATTATATATAATATGGAAGCTAATATGTTAACTAAAAACTAAGGGAAAATACTCTATTTTATAAACCATAAATCAGTTGTGGATATGTCAAAGATATTAAATATAATTAAATACAATATAATTTCTTAAAGAATGTTCTGGATAAATCTTGATATATGTGGATATATATATATATGTATATAATACAATAAAAACAGATAAAGGAAATAAAATTCCTTGTGGGAAATATAATAGGGAGGATATATATATATTATATATATATATATATATATATATATATATATATTATATATACATAAATAAATAAATAAAAGGAATAAAATACTTATAGAAGATATAATATGAAGGAATTAATGAGTTAAACTAAACCTCTACATGATACTAATAAAAGAATGTTATATGAGGTGGTATTAATTTATGGTTATAGGTTGAGTTTTTAGTTATCTTTGGGTTTCTAAGATTTATATAAACCATATTTAAACACACGTATTTATTTAGTCAATGACCACAATGTAAATCTGCAATTTAGTTAAGAAATTAATAAGTTGAAATTTAGGAATATTTGTAATTAGTCTACATAAAGGGTACACAAATAGATCTATTTATATAATTAATAATAAAATAAATGAGATACTTTTACATTTAAATGTTCTTATTATATAAACAATAGTAAAATAAATGAGTTACTTTTACATCTTCATGTGAAGAGGATAAATAAGTCTAGATTTAATTATTTCTTAATATTTATAGTATTGAGTAATAACTTAATATTTTAAGATAAAATCATTAAAAGGATTATGGTATAAAACTATATTAAACTATGATTAGGAGATTAATCTAAATAATAATCCTTAAGTTTCTTGGAATTAGTTAAGCCATATAAAATATATTCATTATCAATATTCAGGATGTGAGTTTATAAATAAGTGATGTACATAATAGTTAAAGATTTACAGGAAGGTTTTAAATAGGAATTTGATACTTAAAACCTTTGAACCTTTTGTCAGATAAAACTAAGTTACATAAGATATTATATGGATATACTTTACGGTAATGGGACATAATGATAGGTATTTGAATATAAGATATGAGAATTTTCAGAATAGATTATCTTATTACATAATTAACAATTTCAATTGTGAATCAGAATTTAGCTCTTAGATAAATTTACCTTATGTCGAGATAATGTTCATCCTAAAATACAATAAAGGAAATTAATTTATTAAGTTATTCCTTTGAAACCTTTGGTCTTGTAAGTGATATAAAATGTATTTAAGACATAAGTTTATTAAAATTTAGTATAAAAGGATTATACATGGTCTATAGAGAGAATGTGTGTAAAAGTAAAACAGTTAGGGAATTAAATGTAAGTAAGGATACATAAAAGGTTATCTTAAAACACCTTATTATAAAGATATGGTTAAGTAAATAAATATACCTTGTGGATACTAAATGTAAGAGTTCGATAAGTCTAAGTTAATAATAATATAGTTATTTCAATACGAGAGGTAATTCAACATCTATGGCAAGATTATTAGACGTTAGACGGTTATAATGGAAGTCATTCTGAGCTAAGGATGTGATAATTGAGTTTAGTGGCTCAATTAAGTTATAATAAAAAGTATCTACAACACTATGATTCCAATATACACGATGTAGATCTTAATTAAGTTAAGGGGGAACCTAATCATGATGGTTTATTTGGTATTATTGATAAAGTACATAATCATTACATTGTGAATTAATAGTATAGTATTCTAAGATAAACCTATTATAGGTCATGAGACGATGTTTATTCTAAAGTAAGAATAAAAGTATTGAGCTTAAGAATTGTTATTGAAATTCTAGATTGGTTGAATAACATATAATGCACTTATGTTATAAAGGTCTTTTATGTAGGAATTATGGTTAAGTATGGGTAAAGTGGATAAGGGTGGAACAATTAACAAGTGTTAGTAAAATACATTCCTTGGTCTTACAACCTTGGGCTATACAACCTTCTAAAATAAGTCAAAGGCTGTACTGTACATAACATTTAAGCGAGGGCTTATAAGGTAATTGAGGTTTGGAAATAAGAGAGAGGAATTTATTTAAGTTTTACCTAGGATACGGGTTGTTGATAGTAAGTTATCTTTAATGTTCCTCAGAGAATTGTTGAATGTTTGCACGAGTATACTAGAACTGCTACAACATTGACCAGGTACGATTTCTCGTACTCAGCTTGATGTGTTTTGGACTTTATGGAATGTGTTGTACGATTTCTCGTACTCAGCTTGATGTGTTTTGGACTTTATGGAATGTGTGTACGATTTCTCGTACTCAGCTTGATGTGTTTTGGACTTTATGGAATGTGTTGTACGATCTCTCGTACTCCGATATTTCTGATGTTTGACCTATGAGTCGTTTTCGAGAAACGCTAACTGACTTTAAGAGGAATTTAAAAAAAAGAAATGGTTGTGTGATTACTCAGCTTGTCTGACTAACTGAGCCTTGTATGTGAAACTCACTTGGGTATTGGTTCCTTCCCTTCGGTTGTTCCACTGGACATTGATTACTTGGGGTTTACGCTCGGAAATACCCCAAACCTAGTTATGTTGTTTAAACACCTAATAGGGTGTAACAAGACTAAAAAGAGTCTTAGAAACCTTACTAAACAAATTTAAACAAAAGGAAACACAAATGTGCTTTAAAGTCAATAAGAGCTAAAATGTGCTCTAAGCTTGGGATAAACTTGAGTAAGGCCTAATGAGCTTACCAAGACTTCATTTATATACTAATGAACTATTAAACCAATTACAAAGAAAACCAAGCTTGAAAACAAGTTAAAACACAAAATGTGCTTTAAGAAGTCTTAAAGCACGTTTTTGAAAAATTGTCTTGTAAATGAGTTTTGAATGGCTAAATGTCCATCATTACTCTTAAATATATATGTGTACTATATAGTATCACATTTGGGTGGCTATATTAGTGGGAAATCAAAAATTTCACTTCTATGTGCCTTGTATAGGTGAATAGTACTTTTTATAAGCTAATTTGTAACATATGTTGTATTAAGTAATTAAATTGACAAACAAAGACTATATACCCTCATTATACTTAGGGGGCCGGTTTTCTAAGGTGGTGACTCACCACTCTCTTATTAATGTATTAAGTAAGATAAGATAAGTAAATAAGCTACTTTTTACCTTTAACACATAAATATCTCTTAAAGCAAATTCTATCTTCATTCTCTCATTTCCTTTCCTTGCTCACACGGTTTCCCACTCATCTTCTCCCTTCTTCTTGTTCTCTCACGATAAACCACTACCACCATTGAAACACAAGCTTTGACCACTTGTTAAACCTAGCTCACTTGTCCAAATCAAAAACAAATACCACCAATCTCTTCCTCTCATCAAGCTCTTCATTCCTATCTTCTCAAAACTCCTAGAGCTCCATTTCGGTGCCAAGGTGTTCCACCATTGAAGGAGCTTGAGCTTGGATTTCTACATATTATTACTCTCCTTTGCTTCTAGGTAAGGAATCTCAAACAAAAATCAAGTTTCCTCCTTGTTTTGTCATGTCCGAAAATACACATTGATATAGCTCATTGTGTGACTTTGTTCTAGCTTCATTTCAACTCTTCATGGACTAGGTGGAGTCCTCTCTTGTTGTATATCCAAACTCTCTTCAAAGATCAAGGTAAAACAACTACATTAATGTTTTTGAAACAATGTCAAATTAGGGTTTACAATGAGATGAAGCTTATAGCTTGAATACTCATTTGTTTGTATATTGTTTAGAACTTGTCAAGGAATCAAGTACATTGGTTTCTAAAGGAAACAAGAAGGAAGTTTGCAAAAGAGGTAAATCTACTACCTACTTAATGTTTTTAATGCCTTAGGAGAAATGAGCTTATAAATGCTTATTAAAACTATCTAAAGAGCCAATGGGGAATGACTTAGTGAAGTGTTCTTAAGAGACTAGTAAAGGGCATATGTGTATGTTGAGTGTATTTGCAGGTTAAAGGCATATATATTTGGAAATTCAGTGTTTATGATTTAAGCACTTTAAGGGCCTAAGAGCCATGCATTTTAAGGGCCTAAGTGCCATGCAATTTAAGTTATGCACTATATTGTGATGTAGTGTAAATTTGGTGAAATTGTGTATGAGAGTGTTCTTGGTGATTTTGGATGTTCTTGTGTGTTTAAAGGAGAGGTAAAGTGTTTAGGCATGGTAATGTTCTAGGGGAACCCATGTCAAAATCTAGGTAGGAAGTAAGAAGTTCTAAGTGTTTACATAAGGTTTGGTGAGTTAGAAAGTGTAGGAAATGAATAAGGAGTTCAAGATGTTTTAAAGGAATTATGATGAACTAGGAAGTACTCTAGAGTGTAATAGGGACTTAGGCATGATCTTGAGATTTTAGTATGTACCAAAGTCATTTTGGACTTAGGTAAAGACTTAGCAAACTTTGGTAAACTAAGGAGAATGTATGAACTTGGAAAGGATTTGAAGTAATGATATAAGGAGATAGTTGTGAGAGATGATGCTTGGGAGATGATGTTAAAACAAGGAGAAAGCATTTTGGATAGTAGTTACCATAGGTGAGAAACACCATCTAGGAACCTAGTATAAAATAACATAAGTGTTAAGGAATTTTTACAAGGAAATAAGTAAATGTTTAAGGAATTAGAAAATGAGTTTCATGGATGTTGTATGTGGATGTAAGGTTACCAAATGTTGTTAGGAAGCATTAAGAGGCCTTAGGAGAAGTTTGGTGAAGAATTGGCAAGTTTAGGTAAGTTTAGAAGGCGACCGACCCAGGGGCCGACCCAGTTTTGGGTCGGTCGAGCCTCTGTAAAATGTTAGGAAAATGTTCGGTGATGGTCCGACCCAAAAGGGTGGGTCGGACATGGGTCGGTCGGGCAAGTTTCAAAGGAAGGAAATGTTCGCACATGGGAAAATGGTTCGGACGTGGTCGGACGAGCAGATTATGGGCAAAAGGGTTTTGTCGGACCGACCCAGAAGGTGGGTCGGACATGGGTCGGTCAAGGTAAGGTTCTTCAGACCCGAAGACCACTGGGAGGGTCCGACCCAGTTGTGGGTCGGACGGTGGGTCGGTCGGACCAAAACTTGTAAAAAAAAAAAAACAGAAAAGAATGTGACTTATGTAGTTAACCCTAGGGTGTATAATGAAGGTAACCTAGGGTAAGATAGGCATTAAAACATGTCATACAATCATGTTAAATACTTAGTAAGTTTGGAGTTAAATAAATAATTAACCGACATTACTAATGTGTTTAGGATTCTCTCAAGGTGGAAATCAAACGAGGCAAGGACCAAGGTATGGTTTTCTTGCAGTCTGTTGCCTACCGGTTTACACCGGCTTGTGTGTTGTTTGTTTTCTGTGTGTTTATGACTTTGTAAGATTAAACCATGTAAAGAGTTTACAGTTGTTAAATATTATGTTGTTAATTATGACTCTCTCTTCCCATGTGAGTGTCTAACAAGACTTGACCTATTATTGTGAATTGTTGTTGTGCTCAATGTTGAACTACTAACATGGGCTAACGGGGGAAGTGAGGAGTCCGGTCTGTTCCGGCCACGCGTGTGAGTATGGGAGTCGATGTCATAACCGGTTCGATTCTCTCTGTATGTTATGGTTAAGTTTCCAATTTGGTTTCTAACCTTCCCTTTAGCTTAACCAAGGCTATTTTACTGACTCACGTCGGGCCACAGGGGCATACTATATGTTTTGTTTCGGTGTGCTTGGATCACTATATCCGGGGCACCTTGTGTTAAGTTAACCGTTCAATCTAACCGGACGGTAACGAGTTATGTAACGAGCTAAGTATGAGCGTGGCAACATTCTCGAAGCTCTCAATGGGGACTAACTGTGTTGGTTCTCTTCCTAAAAGGATTTGTATGTTTGTGATGTGTGTTATGATGTGTACAATACCCTTGTTATGTTATATATGTATGTGTTGTGTGTTTAAAATAAATATCATGTCATCCTGACAATTGGTTGCGCGTATCCCGGTAGTCGATGGGCTGCGCGTTAGCCATACCAGCAAAGGTGCTGACCCCCTCGGGGGCTCCATATTTTTATTGCAGGATGAGGATCGAAGAGGCAGAGTGGCTCTAGGTCCTAGAGAGTAGTTTACTTTTGAAGTATTTTGGATGTTAGCCCGGGTTGCGCCTGTGCACCCGTGGCGTATTATATACTTGTTGGTGACGGTTTACAGTGAATTAAACAGTGAAGGATTTATGTAAATACTCGGTATTATATTGTTATATATATGGTTGTTAGTTCTATGCTCGGGAGTCTGATCATCAGACCGGTACGATTGTATTTATTCAGCCTTGTTAGCCACGTGGGTGGTTGACGGCATTGTAGCACCAATCGTTTAGTTACCGTTTAGTTGTTTATTTTCCGCTGCGATTCCAAGTATAGTTATGTGCGTAGTAGGGGTGTTACAAAAGTGGTATCAGAGCGAAGTATCGCTCTGATGACTAGAATACCGAGCTTAGGGATATACCGAGTTAGGAAACCTAACTACAGTTACCTAAGTGAACAGATTTGGAAAGGTTAACCACTAACTAAGTGTGGAGATACCTTATTATCGGGAAGCGTTACAATCGTTGGACCGATAAGTGTGCAAGCATAATGCTAATGAGATGTTCGTATAAATTCAGATGGCAGGTAGACCACGAGGGAGAGGCCGCGGGCGCGGTATTGGAGGTATGGGGACCAGGGTGAGGTACTATACTACGGCACAGACCATGGCTGAGGCAGTTGCAGCCGCCGTAGCTCAGCTGGTACCCGACCTAGTTGCTGCTATACAGCAAGGGCGACAGCCTGGAGTTCAGCCACCACCACCACCGCCACGAGAGACCAATTGGGTCAAGGCGTTGGCTGATCTGAGGCCGCCTTCATTCAGTGGGGAGACCGATCCCCGTAAGCTCGAGGCATACATCTCCGAGATGGAGACCGCCTTCGAAACCCTAGCACCACCTGAGCAGATCAAGGTACGACTTGCTGCTTATTACCTGAAAGGCTCGGCACAAAACTGGTGGAAGCTTGTGCGCGAGGGTAGAGTTGCTGATCC
>CM041777.1:330928892-331085567 GCA_023374045.1 Limonium bicolor | reverse complement strand
TCCATCTTCGCGGCGCCGCACTCGAACTGCTCTTCATTAATTTCGACGTCGCCTACCTTAATTTATGGACGCGTGATGTCTGCAATCAGTCGTTGTAGCCACGATCTGCTCACCAACTGCACCGCCTGCTCCGTTGTCTTCTTCTTCTTCTCTTTCCTATAAAATAAACCACGTTCCCCTCAGTATTAATCATCCCCTTCTTTTAATCCAAAGACCACCACATACCACCACACACGCTCGTTCACCTCGCCCACCACATAAGCTCCTCCATCCACGAATTCCATCGACCACACCACCATCTTCCTTTCCCATTTCATTTCCTAATCCCACGTACACACTCCACTTTCTCCATTTTTATTTTCTTTTCCATTCCGCCACAAACCATCACTTAATTATACTATCTCCACAAATATTATCCACCTCTAGTCCGGTGTACTAAATAGCAGAGCAGCTCCAAGAGTCAACTACAGATGATTTCTTTTACTCTTGTTTCTGTTTATTTATTTAATATGTCCGGCTAGATTATTTATACTCTGGGGAATGGTTATTATTAGTTTGTTTTAATTATGCACTTTATTTTACCGGTTTAAATTAATTATAATTTGATACAATTAATGTTATTCTCTCGCGCTTTAATAAATTACATGAGTTTATTAAGTTGCTTTACGAAATCTATTTTGATCAGATCCGTGATAAATAGATTGGTCATATTAATTGTTATGTCTGTGGAAAAACTGAATCGGATTGAGGAAGTCTAGTATTTCAGATGCAAAATATATTTCTTTTTACTTAGCCGTTTACATGTGTTTTGCTTGAGTCCAAATCAGACCTTGCATGTTCTGGTAGACGAGGTCTTTAGGTTCTAGGATTTAGTCCTTAAGACTCAAAAAAGGAATTTGCCAAGTTATTCTTAATTTACCGGTAGATTAGCATAATTAATCAGACAAGTATAACCTGAACCCAGAGTCCCGTTTTTATCTTTTTATAATCTTTATTAGTCAATTTATCTGCTTATTTTATTATTTGTAATTTGTTAAAACAAAACCCCCCTGATTTACTGCCTTTGCTAGGATTAGATTTATTTTCACATAGTCCCACGGTTCGATACCTGGTCTCATAAACTTTACTACAGTGACCGGGATATTTGCAACCCGACGGTCGTTTGATTTGTTATTTTCTAGGATTTTATTTCTTGGTATTTAATAGGTCAAATTTATCGTTTGCAAATTGGCGCCGTTGCCGGGGACTAGATTTCTGTCTAGTCCTTAACTTGGGTGGTCAATTATTTTTGTTTTATTTTTACAAAAAAAAAAAGAGTTTTAATTTAGTCCTATTCTAATTTATTATTTTCTTACATTTATTTTGTATTTTTGTAACTACTAATTGATATGGCATCTGAGCTGGATAGGTTGGTGGCAAAAATGACAACCCAAGACGATTTGTTGCAACTCTGCTCGTATTGTAGGGGACCCCACGAATTTGCTTTTTGTCTCAAATATGAAGAAATGAGGAGGAATCAAATCCAACAGCGAATGCAAGAGAATTTAGAAAATTTGGAAAATCGACTCCAGCGGCAAATGGAAGAGGAGCTCGAACAAGAGTCTTGCTATTCACAGGATTTATACTGCTCGGTATGTGGGGGAGCTCATGATTTCGAGGACTGCCTCATATTCCAAGAGCAACTCTGGTTAGAGGATCAACCAGACTACCATGAGCGAATCAGAGTTCAACACAATACGATCACAAACAATGTTGTCGAACAACCTGCAGAAGAAGACTTCTACATGAACAAACTGAAGTTCTTTGCTGATTTGGAAGACACGATTGCGGAGTTAAAAACTCAGCTAGTTCTAATATTGCAAAAACCCAGGAGCAAAGCGGTTCATGATGGAGTACACCCTACTGCAGATGGTTTTCTTTCCTCCTTCTCCATGCTCTACCCAGAAGACGAGGATGCTTACATCCTCGAGTTTGAGAAGAAAGAACCACCACCCCTTTGCCATTATCAAAACCTTGTCGAGCCTCAACTGAACGAGGAAGATGTTTACATCCTCCAATTTGAGGAAGAACAACAATCAGCACCTGGTCTTCTGCTTGAAACAAGTTACCATCAACACCTCCTCAAAACCAGGTTTTGTGGAGCATTAATTTTCCTATTATACTTGTTGAGGTAACGTTTTGTTTTGATCCAGGTGGTTTACTTCTGATTGTTAGCCGCTTCATACTCCCGTTGGCACCACTGTCAACTTTCGTTTTTGATCCGGGATAACGAAGCGGGAGTCTAGCCAAAGACTATAAAGACAGGCAGCTTACTGGGAGGCAACCCAGTGGATAACCTTATGCTTTATTTTTGTTTTGTTTTTGTTTTTCTGGTTTTTTTTTTTTTTTTTCTATTTAGAAGTGGCAATGGTGCCCCTGCTTTTAACGCAACGCTTTTTAGCGTTTATTTTTGGGTAGTATGTGCAGGTGAAATCTTATCATGGTATCTGAAGAACTCCAAGGCTGGACACTTGCTTGAACGCAAGTGTGAGGAAGGCTGCTACCCCCAGTGTTCGCACCTAAGTGTGAGGAAGGACACCTTCCTCAATCTACGATATCAGGGGAGTCTCCGTTTCTTTATTTTACATGTTTGTGTCCAGTCTAGCACGCTTAATGATTATTATTATATCAGTCCATGATTGTCCTGAATGAAAGTCTTCATGAGTCTGGCATATTTTGAAAGGTCTTTTCTTGATTATTTTATGAACAATGAGGACATTGCTCCTCTTAAGTGTGAGGAAGTTTAGACCTTTCCCTGAAAATATGCCAGTTGCACTTAATGCCACACTCGCTTTTTGCTACTCTAAAACTGCCTACAAAAAAAATTGATAAAAAAAATGAGATAAAATAATTGTAGAAGTGTGAAATTATGTCAAGTGACAACTGAAAGATGGTTTTATTTTAGGAGTTTGTATAAAATTATTTTCCTTCAAAATACTCTATTTTTACTAAAAATGATAGATCTGCTAATTGTAAAAACCAATTTAGTTTAGCTTGGGATTATGGAAATATGTGGAAAGTCAAGGAAAGGAAAGGATAAAGACAAGGTACTCCGCTGTTTATGAATTTTTCTAACCAAAACAGGCCTCGTCTATCCGGTTATTAAGTTCTTTGGGGTGCTTTAACACCTATCTACCTAAGGTCTCGTGACCTGGGATAGAAGACCCAACACCGCTACAAGGATAGAGAGAAAAGTCTGGGGTACAGAAAAATAATGCAATAAAAAAAAATTTATGTAAATAATATGTGCTTTGTATATACAATTTGCACATCCAAAAAAAAAAATGTAAATATAAATTGCAATTTATATTTATAAACATGAGTACGTGGTGTTGAAAGGTATTGCGGAATAAGGCATTACTTCACACCCTTGTCATCCCGGGTTAGAGAATTGAAATTGGTTGATAATCCCAGGTTAATCTAACTTGTTTTGCAGTTTAGTTTTTCTATGCTTTTATTAAATTGTTCTTCTTCACTGTTTATAAAAACCTATTTCTAAGAGCAGAATTATTCTTTCAATTGTCACTTTGTCTAAATTCCCTTCTACACTTATTTAATCTTGTTTTATTGTTATGGCTTAGAGATAATTATATTCTCTATTTGCTTGAGGACAAGCAAAAGCTAAGTGTGAGGAAGTTTGATAAGCGAGAAATACATCTACTTTTAGGACTTTAATTCTTCCTATTTTCATGGCAATTTGTGTCGTATTTCTCACTTATCATATGATTTTCCTAGATTTATGTTTTGATATGAATTGATATATTTTATGTGTTAAATGTAGGAAAAAGCCATGTTAATGGATAGATAATCTCATGAGCTTCCAACGCAACAAACGCGAGTAAAACGGACTTATAACGGAAAATCTGGAGCAGTTCGTATATATTATATATATGAACATACGCAAACGGGCGGACAAGACTAGGGAGACCGCCTCATTTTCTCGCGGACATGACTAGAGACTACCGCTTGTTTTCGGGCGGTTACAAGCAGGCGGAACAAGCAGCTGCTACCGCCTGATAAGGCGCAGACAATGAAGCGGACGACTCAGTTGCACCGCCTGAAATGGTCGGCTACACACGGCAGGTCCGCCTGATATCTAGGCGGACAAGGGGGCTGCGACGGACGAGGCCAAATCAGTTTTCTTCTCCGTTTCTTCTCCTTCTTCGCGGCGCCGCACTCGAACTGCTACTTCATTTATTTCGACGTCGCCTACCTTAATTTATGGACGCGTGATGTCTGCAATCAGTCGTTGTAGCCACGATCTGCTCACCAACTGCACCGCCTGCTCCGTTGTCTTCTTCTTCTTCTCTTTTCCTATAAATAAACCACGTTCCCCTCAGTATTAATCATCCCCTTCTTTTAATCCAAAGACCACCACATACCACCACACACGCTCGTTCACCTCGCCCACCACATAAGCTCCTCCATCCACGAATTCCATCGACCACACCACCATCTTCCTTTCCCATTTCATTTCCTAATCCCACGTACACACTCCACTTTCTCCATTTTTATTTTCTTTTCCATTCCGCCACAAACCATCACTTAATTATACTATCTCCACAAATATTATCCACCTCTAGTCCGGTGTACTAAATAGCAGAGCAGCTCCAAGAGTCAACTACAGATGATTTCTTTTACTCTTGTTTTGTGTTTATTTATTTAATATGTCCGGCTAGATTATTTATACTCTGGGGAATGGTTATTATTAGTTTGTTTTAATTATGCACTTTATTTTACCGGTTAAATTAATTATAATTTGATACAATTAATGTTATTCTCTCGCGCTTTAATAATTACATGAGTTTATTAAGTTGCTTTACGAAATCTATTTTGATCAGATCCGTGATAAATAGATTGGTCATATTAATTGTTATGTCTGTGGAAAAACTGAATCGGATTGAGGAAGTCTAGTATTTCAGATGCAAAATATATTTCTTTTTACTTAGCCGTTTACATGTGTTTTGCTTGAGTCCAAATCAGACCTTGCATGTTCTGGTAGACGAGGTCTTTAGGTTCTAGGATTTAGTCCTTAAGACTCAAAAAAGGAATTTGCCAAGTTATTCTTAATTTACCGGTAGATTAGCATAATTAATCAGACAAGTATAACCTGAACCCAGAGTCCCGTTTTTATCTTTTTATTAATCTTTTATTAGTCAATTTTATCTGCTTATTTTATTATTTGTAATTTGTTAAAACAAAACCCCCCTGATTTACTGCCTTTGCTAGGATTAGATTTATTTTCACATAGTCCCACGGTTCGATACCTGGTCTCATAAAACTTTACTACAGTGACCGGGATATTTGCAACCCGACGGTCGTTTGATTTGTTATTTTCTAGGATTTTATTTCTTGGTATTTAATAGGTCAAATTTATCGTTTGCATCTGCGACCTGGTCTGGACCCTAACTCCCCCGACTAACTCATTGTAGCTACCTCGGGGCATTTTTCACTATGGTCCGGGACTCATACTTCTCCTAAGTCCCAGACCAAACACTGGCCTTATCTCGGGAGTTTTCTCATCTTTGGTGGCGGGACATTATACCGGCCTAAGTCCTGGACCTTTGTTGCAGACAATTTTCAGTTGTTATTTTGGGGTGGTCCGGTTTTCTTGCAAGACTTAAGTCCCGGACCATCCTCAACTTACAATTCTCGGACTGTCTTCTCTAGTGGTTCGGGACTACAACATGGAGTAGGTCCCGACCCTGTTACACTCTACAACATTTTGACAGTTTCAATCTCCATTCCAACTTGTTTCTTTACCCAATTCTTCCTAATCTTTCCCCTGTTTTCTAGCATGTTCTAATACCACAATCACACCTTAAACCTCCTTAATCCATTGGTCAACCTATCACTTAATCCTTGATCAACTCTACCAATTTCCATTCTCACATTCTGCACTTGCAACTTAGTTTCTAAGTTCTAAGATGCACATTTGCTCACCATTTTACTAACTCAAATGTTTCACCTACAATTGCTTATGCTCCATGCACAATTTCCTTTCCTTTACACTTTCTACTCCATTACCCAAGTCCACTCATTATTTCCAAAGTCTTATACACTAGTTCATCCCTAGCAATCCAAGACACTCCTACATCACCTAAAACACTTTGTTTCTACAGAAATTTCGCCATAGCTCCTCTACTTGTCTAGCATGCCCAAATGCACAGTTTTTCTCTTCCTATTCAATTCCAACTAACCAAATCCTTAGTGGATTTTACCAGCACACAATTCCACCCAATTTTCATCATTCACAATATAATGCAATAATCTTAAATTGCATAGCACTTAGGCTCTTAAATGACATAATTTAAACAACTAAAAAATCATTTTATAGTCATTAAACTGCATTTTTCTCAATCCATTTTCAGTCCCAATTATATAATCCTAGACATAATTCCCATAGGACATTAACACAAGCTCTAAGGTAGAACATTTACGTTAAGCTTCCAAGAGTTTTCTTTCTCTTCTCCTCTTCTCTTTCTCATACTCATTTTCGGCCAGGGGGCAATGTAGTTTGCCAAATTCTAAACCAATACCCCATTGGGGGAATGAGACTAAGTAAAGACACTTAAACTCATTAATTACTCTAGAATATAAGAGGAAGATGCTTAGAGCACAAAATTAGGGATTACCTTAGAACCCCTAGAATGGGTTTTTTTTTGTAAGGAATTGAGGCAAGGCTTCCACTAAGCTTTTGAAGCTTGAATAAATGCTCATACAAAAGAAGGAACAAGGCACCTTCATAAGCCAAATCGGTTGAGTAAGGACATGAGGAAAACAATGAGTTTTTTTGTGATTTTTCTTACCTTGAATCAAAGAGGAGGTAGTCTAGCTCCAAAAATGTACTTTTCTTCTCAAATGGAGCTCTACCCATGGAGGTCAACTTCAGCCTTTGGAGATTTTGAAAGGTGCAA
Organism: Limonium bicolor; assembly: GCA_023374045.1. NCBI lineage: Eukaryota > Viridiplantae > Streptophyta > Magnoliopsida > Caryophyllales > Plumbaginaceae > Limonium > Limonium bicolor. The sequence goes on along the minus strand of CM041777.1, from coordinate 331,078,611 downwards.
AAGAATGCCCTTAACTCAACTAAGAAGAATATGTAATTTGTTTTTGATTTGGAGCCTTGTAGAGGCTTGGGCAAGAAGAAGAGAGCAAGCAGCCATGGGAGGGAGCTTCAAAATCGCCCAGGGAAGAAGAGAGGAGAGGTAGCCGGGTGGGAGGGAAAAAATGAGGAGAGAGACTCAGAATTTTTTTTTGTAAGTGAGAGTGATGCCCTTTATGATTCACTTTGGCAAGGAGGGGATGAGTCAGCACAAGAGGGGAAAGGGCTGAATAATATGGCAGCCTAGAGGAGAGAGGGGTAGATAAGTTTTTATTTGTTCTTCTTTACTTGTTAAAGTAGACATTTTACTTTTCACTTTTTACTTTTACTCTCTCTCTCTCTCTCTCTCTCTCTTCTCTCTCTCTCTCTCCTCTTTCCTTCCTCTTATTTAATGGCTATTTGTGAAAGAGATATCTATCTCTAACAAGGGGGAGCCGATTTTTAAGGCTAGTTTGGGGGTCTTCATTTGTCCATTGACCATATTAAGTCAACATAAGTCCACATGTGCTTAAACTATCACTATTCATCATTAAGCTACATGAAATTTTGATTTTTCTTAAAACTTTGGATTTAGGATCTCTAATGTGGTTTATTATATTCCCCTTATCCATTAGAGCATATTTAAGCCTTTAAACCCATCCAAAATCTCTTTACAAGACAATTTCACTAAAATGTGCTCTAAGGAGCTTTAAAGCACATTTTGCGTTTTAGCTAATTTTATAAATTGGTTTTCTTTGGAATTGTTTTATCTTGTTCCCACCATTAATATAAGCTGTAGGAATCCCCTTTAGGCCACCTAAACTCCAAGGGTCCTTTAAGCACGTTTTTACGCTTTGTGCCTTTTAAGCATTTTCCTTTTTCGTTTGGTTTTACTTTCTTCACCAATGTTCTTTAGGCTTCATTAGGCCTCTAAACATCATATCAGAATAATTAATCACCAATTTGAGTCAGGGGTATTTCAGACAACAAAAAGACCACATGTCACATGATGGAACAACAAATTCACATAACATTGGTGGGTCATGGTGAGGAACGGTCATGTCTGTAAATGATCTCATTTTTTATGAAAATAGGTTGTCTGCTTGGATCCAAGCTTAGAGAAAGATATATCTTTGACCCTTTATTGAATTAGTCAATAAACTTCTCATACTTATTGATATATTTCCGATTGTCTCTCTTTGGGATGCTTTAGACAAAGTATGATTACTCAAATGGGCTCCAAATTCCATCACGAATCTCAATCATGATTTCCTTGATTTTTCTTATAGCTTTTCAAAAGTCATCGTGTAGTAGAGAGAGATCCTCTAATAGCCATCCTATTATGAATGTCTTTTAGCATGGCTTCTTGTGAAGTGTTAATGCATTCAACATGTTATGGCATCTAGACACATGTGTGACTAATGCTTGTGAATGAATTTTCAAGTTAAACAAAATATCATCTCTGATTTCTCAACCATAATTGATATGTGATACAGCTAGCTTGGATACTCAAGATGCATCTCGTGTTCAACCATTTTTGTTGGCAAGATAATCAAGCTTGACTGCAGCAGGGAGTTACGGACCCTTGGAAGAGACCATAATCATTCTTTGATGATTAAAGTACAACCTTCACATACCTTTTTCAACGGCCATTGTATGCTTATCTGAGAAGCTTCGCTGTCAAATACCTCCTCTAGAATTAGATTATCATCTTGGTGCTCTACTATTACTGAGCCCCGCGGGGGCTTCTTGAACACAAAAGCTGGATTCAAGCTCGGATAGCGGTATCGATCAATAGGATAAACTATCCTTCAACGTAGGCTTTTTGAGCATATACTTGGGGTTCATCATGAAGACGATCATCTTAGGGTTAACCTTTGAGATATGTGTTCAATAATGAAGACTTGTATGTACTCTGGGATGACTGAAATTGCTAAACAACTATGGAAGAGGTGCAAGCTACTTTCATTGAAGTGTGGCTAAAACTCAAAGATCAAGGCTCCTAATGATTTGTGACACTAGAATGGATCCTAGAACAAGACTAGATTGGACTTAAGAAAAATAGAAGAAACACATTTGGGATGTATAGATACTCTAAAAATTACCATGAAAGCTAGATCCAGAAAATTCCTTTTACCAGTACCATGGGATGGGGAGAAATTAGAGCTGATCATAATGTGTCCAGCCCGGCAGCCCGGCCCGATCCAGCCCGTAAAAAAGCCCGACAAGCTCGAGCCAGGATTGGGCTTCCGGAAGGGCCTGGACATAAAATCAGGCCCGAATAAAAAATCACGCCGGGCCGCGACACATTTGTTATATAATATATACTAAAATTATATATAATATATAAATTGTAAATAAATTTATATATAATATATAAATCTACATTAAATTATATTAATTAATTATATAAAAATTTGGGCCGGGCGGGTCGAGCTTCGGGAAAGCCTGGAAAAAACCGGGCCTACCCCGGCCCAGCCCAAACATGTAAAAAACCAGGCTTGGTATTGTTAATTAGGCCCGATGGGCCTAAAATTTCCTTTGGCCCGCCCGCCCACCCGAATGATCACCTCTAGGAGAAATGAAGTTAGAGGAAGTTGAAGAGGTCAACTTTGAGCTTTTCCACCCGAATGATCACCTCTAGGAGATTTAAGTTTCAAACAATTGTGCCTACCAAGTATTAAAACTAGGAGTGCACGCAAATCTTCATATAGAAAAGATAGAATTATCCTTAGACATATAGACAAGTTCTATCATATCAAAATAATGAATAAAACTCTAAGAAAATGAAGCATGATTCAACCATAGTCTTAATACAAGAGAAACATATAAGAAAATGTTAGAATCACCAAGAAGAATATGCATGACCTCACTATGCAGTTCCATCAAATGGGTATGAGTACATCCAGAGAGTGCTTGTATCCTTGGCCCAGACTGTGAAAGGATAAGGTTTTTACATCACCTTTCTCAATTTCCCCACCTTTGGACATCACCCAAAGGTATGTGTCTTCCAACAGATCATGGCATGACTGATTTTTGGTTTTGGGGTAAGGGTATGTTTAGAGAGGTGTTTATGGCCTTAGCCCAGGTAGTGAAGGGATGAGGTTTGCACTCCATCTTCTTCATTTCCCCCAGTTCTTCACATCACCCTTGGCATGTGTCTCAGAACGGTTCATGCCTTGGCATGACCGATAATTGGTTTATTTGGACCCCAACCCATCTCTCGTATGCACAAGATGATGAACAGGACAATATCATATTCGGTAATCCTTGTAAGTTCAAGTTAAACCCTCTTTCCTAAGTTTAAAATTTTGAACTTAGATAGTAGTCCCCAGCGGAGTCGTCAGTCTGTGGGTGCTAGTTTTTAACCGTTAAGTGTTGAGCTTAAGACTTTAAGGTTCGATTTTCAATTAGGATAATTAAACCGTATTTAGAAAAATAAAAAATTTTCATTCTAACTAGCCTACACAAACCTAGATAGAGCCACCCCTAAAGTTCTAACCTTTTAAAATCGGAAAGGAAATACTAATGTGAAATTTTCCTAGAGTTATAGGTTTGGGGGTTTGATATGAAATTTCTAAAGGTTCACATTCCTTCATTACCTCCATAAATATGTTTTCCTTTACTATCGGTTCATGTTGTGAATTTTAGTTATAAATGAAAGGCTAGAAATGTAACAAAAAAATCATTTGGAATTTTTTTTTATCAAGGTCCCTATTTATCCGTTGTTTATCTCTTTTTACAAAATAAAAATAAAAAATAAAATAAACATTAATAAGCTTAAGTTAATGGAGTAGAAACCATGACGTGCTTCTCATAACTTGTGCACGTGTTTACGGTAGGGGTGTCAAAATTGTGTTTCGGGTCTGGTTGAGTCCAACCCGAACCCAATTCGAAAATAGTTTAGGTCAATCCGAACCTGATCCGAACCCGGAGCGGGTTATATTTTTTCTTCCCGAACCTGGAGCGGGTTGACCCGAACCCGACCCATTTTTTCAAAAATTTATTTTATTATTAAAATTTTGGATTCTATAAGTAAATATAATACTTTAATATTAATTAATTATTATATACCATATTTAATCATAAATCACTGATTAAATGTTTATTTTAATAATAAATTAATCATTAAACACTAAATTAAGTGATTAAATATAACATATTTTCTATTTTTAATTTAAAAAAAATTTGGGCTACAGGTTGACGGATTTAATCCGAACCTGAAACGGGTTTCAATGACCCAACCTGAACCCAATCCAAAAATCCTTTTAAGTTAAAAATCTCAACCCGAGTCCGGCATCTTAAAGGTTGGTTTCAGGTCGGGTTTTGGGTTCGGGTTAAGATTGACATCCCTATGCATTGCCTTTGTTGGTTTACTGATAGAGGAAGAAGAGAAACAACACGAGAGGGAGAGCAAATATACAGAGGTAAACAACTCTTCAATTAACTTGATTAATCTGATAGCAGAAACATACGAATAAATAGACTGAAAACAGAAACAGACTGCACTAATCCACATCTAACTACATGCCTGAAATTGTGGATCAGTATCTAATAAATCAAAACAAACTAAATTACTGAAATAATAAAATCAGTCTCCTAAAAAACAGCTAACTAACTTGACTTATCTGAAACTAACTTGACTTATCTGAGGTGGCTTGAATTACATTTTAACACCACCCCTTAATTCAAACCACTTCGCATACCAATCTTCTCCATGAAGAAATGATGCTTTGCTGGACTTAACGCCTTAGTGAACAGATCTGCTTCTTGCTCATTAGTGCCGCAAAATTTCAACACCATCGTGCCCTCTCGTACTTGATGTCTGATAAAATGATGCTGCACTTCAATATGCTTTGTTCTAGAATGAAAGGCTGATTCTTTGTCATGGCAATTGCTGATCTGTTGTCACACCATAGCTCAGTTGCTCCTTCTTGAGCATTCCCCAAATCAACCAGCAACTTCCTTAACCACATAACTTGTCTTCCGGCTGACCCCGCTGCAACATACTCAGCTTCAGAAGACGACAATGCAACAGTCTCTTGCTTCTTTGAACTCCAAGTGACAGCACCTGAACCAAGGCTGAACACAGACCCAGACGTGCTTTTTCTGTCATCCACACAGCCTGCCCAATCACTGTCTGTGTGGCCAGTCAGTTTGAAGTTGCTTGTCTTCTCATACCAAATTCCGAATTCTGCAGTACCAGCTATATATCTCAATATTCTCTTTGCTGCTCCAAGATGCTGCTTTGTGGGATGATGCATATACCTTGACACCACACTCACACAATAAGCAATATCAGGCCTAGTGTGTGTAAGATAGTTCAAGCCTCCAACAATGCTTCTGTATAATTTCTCATCAGCATTCTCTGTTCCATCATTTCTCTGCAACTTCTCATTAGTATTCATAGGAGTAGTTGCTGTGTCACACCTCTCCATCTTGAATTTCTTAAGCAGATCATGTGCATATTTCCTTTGACTTACGAAAATTCCATTTTCACTCTGCTGAACCTGTAAACCCAGAAAATACTGTAGCATACCCAGATCTGTCATCTCATACTCTCTCATCATATTCTCTTTAAACTCATTCAGTAGTCTCTTTGAAGAGCTGAAATATATAATATCATCAACATAGAGACAAACCACTATAAACTCAGAGTTACCCTGTCTTTTGGTGTACAGAGTGGGCTCATTCTCGCTTTTTACAAAGCTTTCCTTGCAAAAGAAAGCATCTATCTTGCTGTACCAGGCCCTAGGTGCCTGTTTCAGCCCATAAAGGGCTTTGTGTAGTCTATACACTTTGTGGTCTTCTCCTTTCTTGACAAAGCCTTGAGGTTGCTCAACGAAAACTTCTTCTTGCAGTTCGCCATTCAGAAAAGCTGACTTGACATCAAATTGATACACCGGCAGCTTAAGTTGCGCAGCCAAAGCTAGAATAATTCTTACTGTTTCAAACCTGGCGACCGGAGAGAAAGTCTCTTCAAAGTCTATTCCTTCAAGCTGAGCATACCCCTTCGCCACTAACCTTGCTTTGTGCTTTGTATGCTGCCATCGGTGTTATATTTGGTTCTGAAAACCCACTTCAATCCGATTACATTCTTTCCCACAGGAAGATCAACCAAATCCCAAGTCTTGTTCTTATGGATAGACTTTATTTCCTCTTCCATGGCAGCTTTCCATTCAGTTTTAACTACAGCTTCATCAAAACTTGTTGGTTCAGTGACAATCAAAGCAAACTCATATCTTTCATAAATTTCTGTTAAGGAGCTGAATCTCCTTGGTGGAGTGCCACTTGATGAACTCGAGGTCACCGGTGAGCTAGGAGTTAAGTGGTCTTGATGTGATGTAGGCGTTTCAAGCTCTTCTACTTCTTCTGATGATAATTCTTCCGAGCAATCAAAAGTGAACGTTTTCTGATTACTCATAACATTTTCTCCTTGTTTCCACTCCCATTCTCCATCCTCATTAAATACCACATTTCTGCTTACAAATATTTTTCCACTGAGAGGATCATAGAGCTTGTATGCTTTAGACTGAGTTGCATAGCCAATGAATACACATTTCACTGACCTCTCATCAAGTTTAGCCTTTAGATTAGCTAAAGCATATGCAATGCAACCGAAAATTCTCAAATGACTTACTTGCAGTTTCTTTCCTCTCCAAGCTTCATATGGAGTCTTGTTCATAACAGCCTTGGTTGGTGAGATATTAAGGATGTACACCGCTGTTGCGACAGCTTCACACCCACCCCATAGCTCATTTGGCATTCCTTTTGCCTTCAGCATACTTCTCGCCATCTCAACTACCGTTCTATTCTTTCTTTCCGCAACACCGTTCTGCTGCGGAGTGTATGGTGCTGTTAGTTCTCTCTGTATTCCCTGATTATCGCAAAATTCAATGAATTCCTTTGACAAGAATTCTCCACCTCGATCAGTTCTCAAGGCTTTCACTAGCTTGTCACTTTGCTTCTCTACTAAGGCCTTGAACTTCTTGAAATTCTCAAACGTTTCAGATTTTTCCTTCTGAAAATACACCCAACTCATTCTGCTGTAATCATCGGTTATTAGGAAGAAGTACTTACTGCCCTCCAAGTGATTCAGTTTGCATTGGACCACACAAATCAGCATGAAGTAACTCAAGAGAACTACTTGCTCTCCAGGCTTTACCACTTGGAAAAGAGCCTCTAGACTGTTTTCCATATACACATCCTTCACATAGCTTATCTATAATCTCACCGATCTGTGGCAGACCATTCACCATTTTCTTGGTACTTAACAGCCTCAAACCTTGTACATTCAAATGTCCATACTGCAGATGCCATAATTTTGCATCTTCATCTCCTTTCACTGTCAAAGCTTTGCTCACCTTCTTGAGCAAATCCAACGGAAACAACCTGTTTCTCATGCAGATTGTAACAACAACTTCATTTGTTTTCTTATCTTTAACCACACACGATTCATCCTCAAATAGCAAAGAAAAACCATTACACAATAGTTGTCCAACACTCAGTAGATTGTAAGCTAATGAAGGCACATACTGCACATTATGAAGCAGTGTTGTATTGTCGTGCACAGATTTGATTGCAACTGTGCCAATTCCTTCAACTACAAGTTGCTTATCATCACCAAGCCTCACTTTCCCCTTTTTTTGATTCATCAAGTTCCCTGAACATCGACCTTTTGCTTGACATGTGATTTGAACAGCCGCTGTCAATGTACCACACGCCAAATTCGTTGTCTTGAGACTCAGTTTTTGTCATGAACAGCTTCTGTTCCTGCTCAACAAAGTTGGATTTCTGCTCATTCTTTTGCTCAGCTTGGTCACTTTCTTTCTTCCAGCAACTCGCCTCCTTATGACCAAACTTTTTGCAATAATAACACTTAATTGAGCTCTTATAGACTGACCAGAATAAGTTTTGTCATCATGTGCTTGTCCTCCTCTGCCACGACCTCTACCTCTGAAACCACCTCTTCCTCTTTTATTATACTGATTTGATTTGTTCTTGGACACGTCATCTTTAACTTGAAAGGCTTTCTCCTCCTTCTTTTCAGTGGATCTGTTAAGCCTTTCCTCATGAGCCTGAAGAGATCCCATCAACTCATCAAAGGTATAAGTTGACATATCCTTTGATTCCTCTATCGCTGCTACGACATGATCAAATTTGCTTGTGAGACTTCTCAAGACTTTTCCAACTACATGCTCATTGGTCAAAGTCTCTCCATATGACCGCATCTGCTGCACCACACCAGACACTCGTGACAAGTAGTCTTGGACAGATTCTTTGTCCTTCATGAGAGCTGTTTCGAACTCCCTCCTTAGTGATTGCAATCTCACTGTGATTACTTTCTTGTCACCAAGATATTCTTGCTTTAGAATATCCCAAGCTTGTTTTGATGTTGTTGCTGATGCGATTCGAGGAAATATCTCATCATCTAAGGCTTGCTGAATTTTGAACAAAGCCTTAGAGTCTTTCTTCCTCTTTTCTCTGAGTTGTTGATCAGGATTTTCAGGTTGATTATCCTCAAAACCTTCTTCTACAAAGCTCCATAGTTCTTGAGATTTAAATAGTGTCTTCATCTTCAACTCCAGAAATGATATTTCTCTCCCTTGAAAATGGGCAATTGAGAAGACCCATTGCTGTTTCCTCCATTGTTCTGCATTATGAACACGATCTCTCTTATCCCGTGTTTCCCTTGTGTTTTACACTTAAATCTACCCTAAATTCCCTGGATACTAACCTGGTTTAACAATGGTAGCTCTGATACCAAATCTGTTGGTTTACTGATAGAGGAAGAAGAGAAACAGCACGAGAGGGAGAGCAAATATACAGAGGTAAACAACTCTTCAATTAACTTGATTAATCTGATAGCAGAAACATACGAATAAATAGACTGAAAACAGAAACAGACTGCACTAATCCACATCTAACTACATGCCTGAAATTGTGGATCAGTATCTAATAAATCAAAACAAACTAAATTACTGAAATAATAAATCAGTCTCCTAAAAAACAGCTAACTAACTTGACTTATCTGAAACTAACTTGACTTATCTGAGGTGGCTTGAATTACATTTTAACAGCCTTTGACCCATAAAAAAAGAGACAAAAACATAAGAATTCGAGAACGTATACCTGCAGCACCTCAAGCATGAGAATACCCTCCGTTTTATTCTCTCGACGTCCCTGCTCCAAACAGAGGTGTTGGTACCACGCATTGGCAACGGAGCTCGGTTTGGTGGCGCCGAAGATGGAGATGGTGGAGGTAGTAGGCAACGATGCTACTGATGGTGGGAGGCAACCAGCTTCGGCATATCAAGAGATGTTGACTAGTCCTGGTATTGACGACGTGTGGAGCTTTAATGGCAGCAATAATGGTTAATGATTCCCGATGGTGGCATTACGGCACGAGATCAAAGGTCGATAAAGACTGGCGCAACCACTGTAACATGGTACTTCTGATTGGCTTTAAATCTCCTGTCAAAAGGTGATGTCGCAAGCGAAGCATATATGGTTGAGAGATGTTGTGTGCACTGTTGTTGCTTGGAGATAGTGGTGCTTGGCTGGTGTACTAACAATGGCCTGCGTTGAGTTACAAATCACCTAGAGATGGGTTTTGACGATGTGCTGCTGTTGATGACACGCTCAGGAGACAAGGCGGTGTCCTAAACGATTGTGGAGATGTTTAGGGCGGTTTGCATAGACAACCGAACAGAAATGTAAGGTGCTATTTGGCGATGGCTAATAGTTTACGATGGGAGACGAGATAATGACCAGTAGTGGTGGTAGGCGTAGGAATGTTTAACAGTAATGGGGTGGTCTCCAATCGAGCGTAAAGCAAAGGTTGGCTTATGAGTAAGGAGGTTTTCTAGGGATGTTGTGAGTGGATGATTCAAGATTTTTTTTTTTTGGTAATTTATTGGCTACATCTATATATTTGCTCTATAAAATTTGTACACATGTATATGTAAAGTTGTATATTGAATTCTCATATTACTGAAATTCTACTAGATAAACATATTAACTTCCGTACAATAAACTTATAAAACATGTACTTTTACACTATACAATTGTACTGCTTGTAGCCAAGAATGATTTTTTTTTTAAAAAACCAAAAGTGTGAATGTTGTACGTCTCCACCCTATCCTTAGGTCCGTATATTCATCGTTCATATAGAAAGAGATTAGAACTTTGATAGATTTTAAAACTTAAATAAAGTTTTGAATTTTGAAAATAACCAAATAAAGGTAACTCATGTTTTGTTTTTTTTTTCCTTTATTTTCCAATTTTATCCTTCATCTTTTCAATGGTAAACCTACTTTTCCATTTACTTTAATTTCCAATGCAAATAGTAAGGTTAAAATTGTCTACTTTTTCTTCTAAATTCTTATGCTTATAGCTAAAAATCATGTACATTAGATCAGAATACTACAAAAAATATGGATAATGACATTTTCTTTAACCCCACTTAATAAAGTGTAGTAAATTTTTTAATATAACCACTCTATTTAGTTACACTTGTTTGTGTAGAACTATATAATAAGAGCTTATGCTGAATATAGGTACAAGTATGTATATATAAAATACAAATATCTATAATATCTCTACATCTATTATGAACACACTTATAAGTGAAGGAATTAATTTTCCACATTTTATTTGTGTATAAAATTTGACCAAAAAAGTGTGGGCATACTACAATTATGTAGTAGTATAGGAGGGAGTAGTTAAAAGAAGAAAAAAAAAATAGGAAAATGAAAAAAAGGTAAAAGCAACAAAAAAAAAGGTTAAAAAGAAAAAACCTCAAAGAACGGGGTTAAATCACCTAAATCCCAATCTACTACATTCTTATTTCGTTTTCATATTTTTCTTTTTTATTTGGAAATAATTAAACAAATAAGTTAAGAGAAAATAAGGGATAGAATGGTGAAAAAGTAAAAACTAAAAGAGTGGAGTAATAAATAAAACACTAAGGACAATATTTTTGTTCTTTAATTCTTAAAAAATATGAAGAATTAAAACAGAGATTTTATGAGATACCCCGAGGTTGAGAGAAAATTTTATGAGATACTCCTAAGGTTTCAGTTTATTTACACAACGCCCGTAAGGTTTCCTTTCAATTACGAGATACCCTTGAGGTTCAATTTATTACGAGATGCCCCTCCGTTCTGATATATTCACATGCCAATTTTACCCTCACACCATATGCCCCCGCATTAATCTCAGGGGCTTATGGTCAATTTGTTTAACAAATTTAAAATATAAACAAAATACACAATAAAATAATTAAAGATCATATAAATTTTGAATTTAATTTTGAAAATGAATAATAATTAAAATAACAAATTGAAATAAAATCACAAAGTATAAAAATAAATAGAAATGTCTCAACAAGAAAAAATTAATTTATTTAAAAAAACACATATTATTACATAATTTAAAACTGTTATAGTGGTAACTTAAAATCGTAAAAAAAGTTATAAAATTACATTGTAAGCTTATAGGAATGTTTTGTAATTTTGTTGTGTTTGTTCTATATGTTGTTTGAAAAATGTTTTTTGTAGCATTATTTTAAGTGGTTAATTAATAATTGAAATTTTGTTTTGTTTTGTAGAAATGGACCATAATGAGGACATCATCCTTCATTGTCCTGAGGCATTCGATGATATTGTTGGTGCCTTGAAGCAGCCGATAGTTGATTCTCCCTCGACCTCCACTAGCACTGTTACGAAGAAAACGACGAGTAGAGAGCCGGCTAGAGGACTGAAGCTGCAGAAGAGGTGAAGCAGTTGATATAGAAGAAAGTGCAAGAACAGTACAAAATTCTAGACAATGTGAGGGACACCATTCTTTCACTTGTTGGTGGTAAGGCTAAGGAGTTTCGCCACTACCTAGTATCCAAGTGGGTCAACACGGATAACCCAAAAAGGATCTCTTCTATAGGCTCGTACATCTGTATCCTTAAGTTCTAAGGAGATAGGAAACAAAGTCTGGAGGATGAGATATCGTCATGTGACCTCAGCATGATTAGTGTAACTATAAAAAAAACACGGATAACTCAAAATAGTGCCCCCGTTTGTGGTATACAACAGGATGATCACTAGGGAGGAGTGGAAGCAGTTGGGCAGCATGACAAAATGACAGCAAGTGGGTTTGCTGATTCGGAGGAACGAGGACGGTACTAAAGGCCCCATTGAGGATCTAGCTTAGGCGAGTAGGACACAGATGTACTTACTTGGACATCAAATAGTAGACAGAGAGGGCAGAGGTAGTATCCTCATCTTGTGACGGCACACCTTGTTGCGCAAATGGTAAGTGATCTAAATTGTTGAATGATTAAATTATTGTCCACTTGTTTGAATATTTGTCATCTTGTGTTAATTTATTATAATATGAACTGTCTAAACTTGCACAGAGAGAGAGAGATAGACCTCTTTGCTCCTTCTTCTCAAGATGATCCGCTCAATCAAGCACATGGAATGAGGGATCATCTGGGGCGTGTTAGAGGATTTGGGGAGAAGTGCATCAAAAGCACGTATTCCAAAGACTACAAGGTTGACACTGGGTGTTTCCGATGTTAAAGCAATGCTTGAGAGAAAGCTACCTGCTGAGCGTCAAGCTGCTAAAGAGAGACTCCATAAAGCTTTAAAGGTGGTGACACAGCAGAGTCAGCAGTGTCAAGTAAATCCTTCTCCGCCCTCTTCCTCACCCAGTTGTGCTACTGTTCCTGACCCGTACCCATTTGCTAACCTCTAGGTAGGTTTCTTTTTTAATATTGCATTCTGAAGGTCAAAATATCAAATTTATGACTTTATTAAATTAATTTCCATGTTTGTTAAAGGAACACAAAGCTATCATCTTCAAATGCCAGTTGATGGGGTTGTTATGGATGTTGGATGCGGGACAGTCCTACCATGGGGGCCGCACACTTTGATTAATTTCTACCATCTCCTTGTCTTCTACACTCGAGTGACCATGGACCTCGTTGTATAAGGATATGAGCTGTATTCCTTTATATGGATGTTGATAACAAGTGCACACTGATTGAAGCAAAGGGATACATGCTACCATGGCCTTCATGTTTAATCATTTTAACTGATGAGGTAATAGCGTATTATAATTACTTTAACAATCGAATATGAAGTTGTTTGTCTTAATTTTAATGGGGCTATGTTTTGGTAGATCCCTCGGATCTCCCCTTGTGAAGAACTTCACGATTTTGGAGTTAATGAGGAGATCAACCAACCGGCTAGAAGCACAAGAAGTGGTCGAAGGGACACACATGTCACTGATGAGGTAATAGCATTTAACAATTATTTTAATAATAAAATAAAGAAGTTATTTGTCATAATCTTAATGTGGTTACATTTTTGTAGATCCCTCGGATGCCGCCTCATGTGGAACATCACGACATGGAAGTTAATGAGGAAGTCACCCAACTAACAAGAGGCACGAGAGGTGGTCAAAGGGACAAACATGTCACTTTTCGTGCTGCAAAGGAAAAGAGCAATGTAGTTGCCCACCAAAAGTCCAATGTAGTAGAGAAGACTACACAGCGATGACCACTAATTTATGCCTCCATGAGAAGAAGGTTCACACTCCCTGATAGATGTGTTAAAGCCTTAGGCCCCTCACAGATGAATACATATGACAAGATTCAAGAAAGAGGTCATCATTGCACCAACCTCACCATTAAACTACCTCAGTGGATTTTCCAATATGATGGTGATAATCGATTTACTTTGGTGAGCTTTTGGGACCTGGAGAGAGATGATGTGCGAGATTACTTGACTATATCCATCATCCAAGCTTGTTGTTTGTAAGTGTCTCTTTTCTATAATATAAAGTCTTATTAAATAAATTAATAAGAGTAACTAGCTAACTATTTTATTAAGTTGTCATATATGTATATAGATGCATGTGTTTAAAACTGAGAGAGAAGGGGGATGGAAATAAGGTTTCATCGGTGTTCCCGGAACGCTTGTCCTTTGACGAGGCAAGCAGGGAACCCGCCATTTTCATGCACTACTGGACTCATTGCTTCGAGATTGCTGAGCGGGATAGCATCAACTATTTGATGATGCCATATCACCAAATATGAGTACATATACTTCTGAACTTGCATATGAATTATTATAGTTCAGTAGGTTATTAACTTTTCTCTAATGTTATTGAATTTGAAATTGTAGCAATCACTCAGTCCTATTTTTGTTCTGCACCACTACGTCAAATTACTTGTGCTTGATCCATTGGGACAGTGGGATGATTTCAAGATAAAAGACTTAGTCAAGAGGTAAATGTGATGCATACTTGTAAATACTTGAGTCAAATTAATGATATTACTTTTTATTGTGCTTAATGCTTTTTTAATATGCAGCAGTAAATAGAGAGGGTCGGAGGGAGTATCCTGATCCTGAGATGATACAACTAGTTGCTCAAATTGTAAGTTTTTTAAAATAATTAAATTATTAATCACAAGTTTGTATATTTATAATTTAGTGTTAATTTATTATAATTTGGACAATTTAAAGCTGCATATAGATGAGAGATAGATATTTTTTCTCCTCCTTCTAAAGGTGATCCTCTCAATCAAGAACTTGATTGAAGGATCACCCTAAACGTGTAAGAGGATTAGGGGAGAAGTGCATCAAAAAGCACATATTCCCAAAGTCTACCAAAAAGAGTCTGGGTGGTGTTGCTGATTTTGAAGCAATGCTTGAGAGAAAGCTAGTTGTTGAGCCTCAAGCTTTGGAGGTGATGGCACAATAGAGTGAGCAGCATCAAGTTGATCCTCCTCAACCCTCTTCCTCATCAGGTTGTGCTTGATTGAAGGATCACCCTGGACATGTCAGAGGATTTGGGGGAGAAGTGCATTAAAAGCACATATTCCCAAAGTCTACTAAGAAGAGGCTGGTTGTTGTTGATGATTTTGAAGCAATGCTTGAGAGAAAGCTAGTTGTTGAGCATCAAGCTTTGGAGTCGATGGCACAATAGAGTGAGTAGCATCAAGTTGATCCTCCTCGTCCCTCTTTCTCATCTGGTTGTGCTGCTGCTGCTCCTAACCCATATCCATTTTCCACTCTCAAGGTTAGCTCTTTTTTTGATGTTGTCCTTTCAAGTTTAAATAATAATAAACGTAATAAATTTATTCATTTAATGACCATGTTTTAAAGGCACAAAAAGATTGTTGTCTTCAAATGTCGATGGACGGGGTCAATGTGGATGTTGCCTACGGGACAATTCTACCATCAGGGCCACACACTTTGATTGATTTCCACTGTCTCCCTATCTTCTACGCTCACATGACCCTAGATCTTGTTATAGAAGGATATGAGAATGTATTCCTTCTAATAGCTAGATAACAAGTGCACACAGGTTGAAGCAAAGGGAGACATGCTACCATGGCCATCAAGTTTTATTATTGTCATGGATTAGGTAATAGCAATTGACAATTAGTTTAATTATTAATTATCTACCATTTGTTTTGCATGATTGTTGTCATAAAACCTACACGTTAATATAGATTTATAGCAAACTAATAGGCAAGTGCACCTAAGTCGGAGTAGTACAACAAGTGTCGTATCCACAGGGAAATTGTTCAATTATCCTAGTATCGGTAATTAATAATAAACAGTAAAAAGGGGGTATAGCTGGAGGCAAGCTTGATTTGTTGTTGGATTAGTACAGAAATAATAAAAACAGTAAAATAAGGTGAATTGATTGATGTGGATGGAAAAGGTATCCTAGGATAGCGGGGGAATTGCCTAAATTACTTAAACAAATTTATAACCTTGTCTCAATTATTTTGTCTATTTAGAGTTAATAGGTGTCAGTTACAAACTCTTAATAATAGCCTCAGTATTTTCCTGCTCAACCCGGAGTGTAAATACCAAGGTTTATTCCTTTGTGGTACTTTGACTATCTCAAAATCATGATGTTGATAGTTACCATAAAAATGCAGTAGTTTGTCACGTAACGTAAAGCATTTAACAATATTTGTTGAAAGGAACTAAAAACAAGTTTAATAAGTGAGACATGTGATAAACATTTATTTAAGTAATATTAGGATCAAACCCCATCCTAGGATACAAATAAAAATTACTCAGACATTAACGGAGATAAAAAGATAGCACAGATAGATTTAGCCATTGTTTCAGAGAAAAAGACGGGTCTGCACTCGCTCTCAATTCTGCTGCCTCTCTTCTATTTCTTTTGTTTTGCTGAGTACGTGAGTATGGAGTGTTGTGGTGTTACGGGAGAAAATGAATGGAAGAGAATGGAGGAGTGTGGTGCTGTTGTGTGATTCTTCAGTCTCTCCCCGTACAGGCACACCAATTATGGTTGAAGGTGCTGGGTTTATATAGAAGCAGGGGAAGGTTGAAGATAGAGCTGGAGAGGTTGATTGGAGACAGACGCGTGAGGGATTTAAGGAAGGCGCCTGATATGGTTTAACAGAGTAGATGGATATGTCTGTAGGCGCCGCAAAGGAAGAAGCAATTGGGGAAGACAGTCGGCGAAGAAAACCAGTCGCGACAGTTTCTGGATCTGGGTTGCATTTCTATTTGTTGTCCGGTCAAATTTCCACGGACACATTTATCTCTTGTCCGTCCATATTTCCACGGACACATTTCTTCCTTGCTTATGTCTGCCCCTTGTCCGTCCAAATCTCCTCGGACGCTTTGAAAATTCCCCTTGTCCGGCCAAAAAGCACCGGACGACACACGAACACATGGTTCGTCCGGCCCTTGTCCGGCCCTGGTTCCACGGACGCAATTGCCCACGTCCGGCCTTTGTAGTGCGGACAAGATACGGGCGCAAGTCCCACGTCCGGCCTTTGTGATGCGGACAAGACACGGATGGAAGTCTGACTCGGTTTCTTTTGTGAACTTTGACCGGCTCTAGATTATTCGTTTGGACTCCGTTTTTCGAGCCGTTTGCGCCTATGCGTTCGTCTCTTGTCTACTTTGCTCCTAGCTTGGTTTTTCCTCATTTTTTAACCAATAAATTTGTGAGATAACCAATAAAACATAAACTAGAGGAAAAACATACGATAAGTGAGAAATGAGCAAGAAAAGTGCTAATATAATATATGAAATACACCTATAAAACATGCTCATTTAGACACTTATCACACCCCCACACTTACCTTTTGCTTGTCCTCAAGCAAATCCATGTACCCAAGTAAGTACGGAATGCTCAATACTAACAAATATTATTATGAAGGGTAGGATAAACAGGTGAACAGTACATGATCTTTAAACTTTTCGAGGAGTGTGATCCATCAACTGTTGGTGGAACAGGTGTACTCAGGGTAATAAAAATAAAATTAGAATTTCGGGGTATGATCCGGAGTACTTCAATGCTTCTTAGTTAAGGTGACTTTGAGAACTTTTACCACGGCCAACTTCTCTCAAGAATGGGCATTGAGGAGAAAACAAAATGAAAAATAGATTTATGCATTTGTTTCACTTTTGCATAGGAGATGAGAAGATAATATGTAGGCATCAAGCCTTTGTTTTTAAGAACACTCAACTCTCTTTGTTGGTTACCAATGGTGTCTCGCAAGTCCCTTATTTATTTATTTATTTTTTTTATTTTTGACAGAGAAACACCCCTTAGCAATCCCTAAGAAAGAAGACAGAAGGAACCCCTGAGTAATAAAAATCCAACCATTGCAGATCATTTGGTCACACCGCATAAAAATGCTCCTCAAAAGTAATCAAAATGAAAATTTTTAAATTTGTACCATTTATCCCACAATTCATAACAGTATTTATTCTTAAAGAGAACAACCCACATATAAAGGGTCCACGATATTGAATTTGGACAAACGCAAGATAAGGAGAGAGATTAAGCATTTTAGCACAAAATGTCACCGAAAAGGGCACTCACCCCCACACTTAGATCGAACAATGTCCTCATTGTTCACCAGAAAAACGAAGGAGTGTTTCAGAAGACCTTTTCGGGAAGTAGATAAAATAGAGAGAACAAAAGGTCACAAATAAACATTTAAGCACAGAACCTCTCCTCAGCAGAATTTATTTAAATAAAAGCATAATTAAAGAGACTGGTACTCCCCTGAGATTATTTTTGCTAGCGTTTTAGGAGTTCCCCCACTCTTGAGCTTCAGCCTCAAGTAGCGTAGCTTGGTTGCGGTGTAGACATGAAGTTGCACCTGCTTAAGACACTAGAAGCAACCATAATATAAACGGGATTAAAAGTTAGCAAAAATAAAATTTAAAGAGAACCTGAAATTAAGAAAGCATAAAAGCAAATAAAATAAAAGTTCATCCGGGTTGCCTCCCGGAAAGCTGCCCTTCTTTAACGTCTTTGGTTAGACGCTTTGTTGTTAGATCAAACCTGGGGGGGTGGTTACGAGGAGGAGATCCAAAGCATGACTCTATGGTATTTTTGAGTGTCCACCTGGGTGCATGTTTTCTTTTCTTATCCCGCTCTTCATTAGGGATTGGTGGTGGTAGCTCTGTAATGGACATTCCGTCAGGAAGGGTGACAAAGAGAAGTGGGGATGATGGTGATTGAGTGTCCCACACAAACTTGAGATCTTTGGATTTGTTATCTGGAGACCTTCCTGATGCAAACTCCAGCTTTTCATCATAAGCTTGAAGGGTGATTATCCCCCGGGCCACCCAAATGTGCACATTGGCTGTGGCAAGGAAAGGTCGTCCAAGGATGAGAGGTGTAGTGGAGTTCTCTTCGATGTCCAAAATGACAAAATCGCATGGGAAGTATAAGTGTTCCAGTTTAATGACAACATCCTCCACCACTCCGCTTGGGTAAGTTACCGAATCATCCGCCAGTTGAAGGGTCATCTTGGTCTTTTTCATATCTCCAATTCCCAGCCTTTGAAATTGGAGAGGGGCATCAAATTTATGGAGGCACCCAGATCGCATAGGGAGTATGGATATGAGGTGCTACCAATTGTGACTGGAATGGTGAAGCTGCCTGGATCATTGGATTTCGAAGGTAGTGGTTGTTACAGAATAGCTGAGCAAGCTACATTGAGTGGTATGGTACCGACTTCTGCCAATTTATTTTTATTGGAGATAAGGTGTTTGAGAAATTTTGCGTAGTTTGGCATTTTGGCAATGAGGTCTACAAACTGTATGTTGACGTTTAGTTGTTTCAGCATTGCCAGAAACTTCCCATATTCATTATCCAACTTCTGCTTTTGGAGTCGGTTGGGAAATGGTAGAGGCGGTTCTTGTGGAGAAGGTTTGGAGCTGATGGAATAGTGAGGATGCTGGGAGATGTCTTTTCTACTGTGACCTCAACTGTTTCCTCATTATCCTCTTTGGATTCTTCTGACCTTTGCGGGATGTGAATCTCGTTGGTTTTTCTACCGCTTCTCAAGGTTATTGCCTTAACCTCCTCTTCTTCTTCTTCAAAATCGAGCTTTTCATTTT
The DNA here is from genome assembly GCA_023374045.1 of Limonium bicolor. NCBI lineage: Eukaryota > Viridiplantae > Streptophyta > Magnoliopsida > Caryophyllales > Plumbaginaceae > Limonium > Limonium bicolor. Next base: position 331,059,176 of record CM041777.1, on the reverse strand, counting down.
CATAGCCGGCCACCAAGTCCTTAAGGTAGGTATTCTCGGACTGAATGCGATTTTTATAGACTTTGGCGGTGCTTTCCAGTTCAGCTACATTTCTTTTGGAAGTTTCGATTGCTATTACCCACTCTTGAAGGGAAGGGTGAAGTTCTGGAACCTTAGCTGTTTTAGCCACCTCTATCTTTTCTTCACTGTGTTCCTTCACATAGATGCATTTGGCTTGCTCTCTTGGATTTGGCTCCGTTTGGCTTGGGAGAGTCCCAGGCGGTCTTCGAGCAAGTTGTTCTACAATTTGATTGAATTTACCTTCGATTTTTTGGTTGAAAGCTTCTTGTGCATAAAGCTGGTTTTGAGTCATAGACATGTATCCCTTCATCATCTCTTTGAGTTCCGCGTTTGGATCAACAGAGGATGAAGATGGTTGTGTTGTTGTTGGAAACCTGGAGGGGCACCTTGTGCTCTATAACCCATATCAGAGTTTGGTTGGGGTCTATTTCCCTGATAGGTATTGGAACTGTTGTTCTGCCCTCCTTGGTTCTGATCATTGTTTTTCCATGAGAAATTCGGGTGATTTCTCCATGGGTAGTTGTTGATGTTATTGTTGTAGGAATTACCGGGGCGGTTTCCTATGAAGTTCACATCTTCGTACTGGTTTTTACCTTCGCATTGATGAGTTTCATGAGGACCGGCGCATATGGCACATCCTTCTGCAGATGAACTTGTAGGTGGGGAAGCTATTATTTTCACGATTTCATTTTGAGATGTTGTTAGCTTTTCCACCATCTTTTCAAGGGACGAGATCTGAGCCGATAAATGATCTGTAGGCTCAACATGGAGTAGGCCTGCTGCTCGTGGGTCTTCCTTTGGATCTTGTCCACTGTCTTGTATTGCTCGTCATGGTTTCGAGAAGGTTCATCCCTTCTTGAGGAGATTTCATCATGAAACTTCCTCCTGCAGAGGAATTCACGAGTAGTCGGTTCCCATCATCCAGGCCATTGAAGAATGACAGGCAGAGGGATTGATCGTCGAGACCATGGTGGGAACACTTCATCAGCATATCCTTGAATCGGTCCCATGCGTCGTACAATGTTTCTCCCGGTTCTTGACAGAATGTGTTGATTTCTCCGATCAATTGCCTCGTTCTACTGGTTGGGTAGTATTTGGCAAGGAACTTCTGGGCCATTTGCAGCCATGTGTGGATTGATCGGGAGGGAAGACTTCGGTACCACCTGTTTGCTGAATCTGACAACGAGTGAGGAAATAGTTGTAGACGGATTCTTTCTTTGACGTTGCCGGTTTGACCAAAGGAATTACAGAAGTCTAGGAAGAGACTTAAATGATTCGGGGCTTCATCTGGATTTGCTCCACTAAACTTGCCTAAATCCCGGACGGCGGTGATGTAGTGGGTTTTGAAAGCCCATCGTCCGGTTTCTAGCGGTGTTAGTTCAGGGAGAACTATGGCTGATGCCCTTCCTTCGGTATCCGGTTGGTGGTAATCAGAGAGGGCACGGTGTTCTGGTTGATTTTCATGGTCCATTTCATCTATAACTTGGTTTTCGGCCATGTCTTGATTTCTCAGGTTTCTTCTTGTGTTAAATAAAGTGCGCTCGAGTTCGGGTCTCATACTGATTGGTGGAGAACCTCGGGTTCGAGTGTTTGTCATGCACAGAAGATACTTTGATTGTGAGAGAGACTGCGAAATTAATTAGTAAATAGATAAAGAAAAGCAAATATACTGGTTAGGCGGATTTATTTTAACTTAACAACAATTATATTTTTTGTTTGTTTTTTATTTATTATTTTTTTTTGGCGAGAATAAAATAACAGAAAATAAGTGAACAAAAAGAAACAAAAATAATTGCAGGTTAAGTAAATAATAAATAAAAATAAAGAAAAAGAGCAGAATTAAATTCCGGGAATTTAAATGACAAGGGAATTTAAAGAACTGAATTTAAATGTTAGTAGTTAGAGTACTGGAATTAAATGACAGAAATTTAAATGACTGAATGTAAATGTTAGTAATTAGTGTACTGGAATTTAAAGGACAGAAATTTAAATGACAGAAATTTAAATGTTAGGAGTTAGTTTACAGAATTTAAATGACTGAAATTTAAATGTTAGAAGTTAGTTACAGAAATTAAATGACTGAAATTTAAATGTTAGAAGTTAGATGATAGTAAATTAAATGACTGAAAAATAAATAACATAAATTAATAGAAATAAAAATAAACAAACAACAAAATAATATAAACAAAATATTACAGTATAGCAAGTGAACTACCGGAAACTAGGAAAATTGATGGAATCAATTTTCCCGGCAACGGCGCCAAAAACTTGTTGTCATAAAACCTACACGTTAATACATATAGATTTATAGCAAACTAATAGGCAAGTGCACCTAAGTCGGAGTAGTACAACAAGTGTCGTATCCACAGGGAAATTGTTCAATTATCCTAGTATCGGTAATTAATAATAAACAGTAAAAAGGGGGTTTAGCCGGAGGCAAGCTTGATTTGTTGTTGGATTAGTACAGAAATAATAAAAACAGTAAAATAAGGTGAATTGATTGATGTGGATGGAAAAGGTATCCTAGGATAGCGGGGGAATTGCCTAAATTACTTAAACAAATTTATAACCTTGTCTCAATTATTTTTTCTATTTAGAGTTAATAGGTGTCAGTTACAAAATCTTAAAAATAGCCTCAGTATTTTCCTACTCAACCCGGAGTGTAAATACCAAGGTTTATTCCTTTGTGGTACTTTGACTATCTCAAAATCATATGTTGATAGTTACCATAAAAATGCAGTAGTTTGTCACGTAACGTAAAGCATTTAACAATATTTGTTGAAAGGAACTAAAACAAGTTTAATAAGTGAGACAGGTGATAAACATTTATTTAAGTAATATTAGGATCAAACCCCATCCTAGGATACAAATAAAAATTACTCAGACATTAACGGAGATAAAAAGATAGCACATATAGATTTAGTCATTGTTTCAGAGAAAGAACGGGTCTGCACTCGCTCTCAATTCTGCTGCCTCTCTTCTATTTCTTTTGTTTTGCTGAGTACGTGAGTATGGAGTGGTGTGGTGTTACGGGAGAAAATGAATGGAAGAGAATGGAGGAGTGTGGTGCTGTTGTGTGATTTCTTCAGTCTCTCCCCGTACAGGCACACCAATTATGGTTGAAGGTGGGTTTATATAGAAGCAGGGGAAGGTTGAAGATAGAGCTGGAGAGGTTGATTGGAGACAGACGCGTGAGGGATTTAAGGCAGGCGCCTGATATGGTTTAACGGAGTAGATGGATATGTCTGTAGGCGCCGCAAAGGAAGAAGCAATTGGGGAAGACAGTCGGCGAAGAAAACCAGTCGCGACAGTTTCTGGATCTGGGTTGCATTTCTATTTGTTGTCCGGTCAAATTTCCACGGACACATTTATCTCTTGTCCGTCCATATTTCCACGGACACATTTCTTCCTTGCTTATGTCTGCCCCTTGTCCGTCCAAATCTCCTCGGACGCTTTGAAATTTCCCTTCTTGTCCGGCCAAAAAGCACTGGACGGCACACGGACACATGGTTCGTCCGGCCCTTGTCCGGCCCTGGTTCCACGAACGCAATTGCCCACGTCCGGCCTTTGTAGTGCGGACAAGATACGGACGCAAGTCCCACGTCCGGCCTTTGTGATGCGGACAAGACACAGACGGAAGTCTGACTCGTTTTCTTTTGCGAACTTTGACCGGCTCTAGATTATTCGTTTGGACTCCGTTTTTCGAGCCGTTTGCGCCTATGCGTTCGTCTCTTTGTCTACTTTGCTCCTAGCTTGGTTTTTCCTCATGTTTTAACCAATAAATTTGTGAGATAACCAATAAAACATAAACTAGAGGAAAAACATACGATAAGTGAGAAATGAGCAAGAAAAGTGCTAATATAATATATGAAATACACCTATAAAACATGCTCATTTAGACACTTATCAATGATTGATTTAGGAAGATCCCTCAGTTGCCCCCTCGTGTGAACATCACGATATGAGAGTTAATGAGATGATCGACCAGCGATAAGTGGCTTGATAGGTGGTCGAAAGGACAGACATGTAACTGTCCGTGCTACCAATGGAAAGTCCAAGGTAGCAGAGAAGCCTAAAGTGGTCGTTGAAATACCCCTAAGGTTATTAATTGATAAAAAGAATTAAACATAACCTTAAACACATTTATATAACTAAAAATATATGAATTATTGGTTGGTTTAAGTGTCATGATGAGTACAAACTAACAAAACCACCAAATCTATAAGGAATTTGCAAAAACAGAGCATTCCAACCTTCGCAAAAGGGGTATTTTACCCCTAGGAACACAGTTCCGGATGTCCGGAACCATATTCCGGACTCCAGGAACAAACAAGGTCCAAGGGCAAAACCAGTTCAGCCCCCGGAATGGTGTGTTCCGGACATCCGGAACCACCCCCGGAACTACTGTACAACACAACACACTAACCTTGTTTTGGCTCTAAAATCTTCGTTACAACTCCGTTTTCGATTCCGTTTATTCCTACAAACTCTTCTTCATCATTCTTCACATGGAAGGGTCAAATCTAAGAATACAAATGTTTTTATTAGATTAAAATAGGAACAACTTCAGGAGAACGTAACTCCAAACATCAACTAAACATGTAACATATTAGTACATGTAAAAATACCACAAACAATGTGGGTAGATTATATAAATTATTTTATATAACCTAAACTAAATTCCTAGAGTGTTAACCACTCTAACACACTCAATTAATAATGAAATAATATATGCCACAAAATAACATATGAACTTAGCCTTTGTACAACAATTAAGTGTAACATTATAATGTTACAAATTTACAACTTTTCCCTCCAAGAACAATTGTGGCCGGCTGCATAGATTCAAAAAGGAAGGAAAGTCAAGTTAGGCAAATAAAAATAAGATGGCCAGTACATCTAGCTTACATGCCTAGACATTCTATAATTACCTACCTCTCTCTCATAAATATCTATCTTTTTCTCTCTTACCCTTACACAAAATCTGTAACCATCCTCTCCATTCCCTTAATCAGCCGTAAAAAAATAAAAAGAAGGAAAAAGAAGAGTAAAGTAAGGAGGAAAAAGAAGGGACTTGTACTTTCCTAGAATAAACTAATGCCTTAGGAAATTTCCTACTCTACATAACATAAAACCCTTTTTGCCTTTCTTCCTTGCCGGCATCAACTCAGCCTGCCTCCTTTCTCTCCTTCCCAACCATAAGGTAAGGCTACTATCCTCCTTTGTTCATTTTCTTTTGAACTCCATTGAAGACTTAAGTGTTTTAACTCATTCTAACTACAAATCTCTTCCTTTCTTCTTCAATGATCAAGCTCCAACTTCTTCCCCTCTTGGAAACCAAAAATAACACCATAGAAGGCTGTAAAAACCGTGAAGGAGCCTTGGTGAAAGGAAGAAACAAGATCAACACTAACAAAGGTAAAACATGCTCCAAGTCTCCATCTTTTCACTTGCCCTTTTAATGACTGAAAATACCTCAACCATTGACTCCATATTCTTCGTTCTTTCCATGAAGAAAGCGCTTGACACCACCAAGCTCAAGAAACAAAAATACCAACATTTTTCACCTAAGGTAAAGTTTTGTGCTTTAAGCTCTTTAACCTTGTTTAAGGAGTATAGAAAAGGTTATAATCCTTGAACTCCCTTCCTAGAGCCATGGATGAAATTTTGAGCTTTTGAACTCCTCAAAACTGAGCTCAAGCACTAGAGAAACAAGTGAAAAATTCATCCTTGAGAAGGTAAAACTCTTAAACTAGTTTGGTGATTTAAGGTCCATTAAACCTTAAACTTGTACAGAAAAATTAAGTGGAAACGCTTGGTTGTTAGGGCTGAAAAATACAAGGATTCAAGATACAAGTTGCCTTGGAGAAACCAAACTTGTGAGCATTAGGAGGTAAACTCCTTAAACTATAATTTAATGTCATTTTGGTAAGATTTTGGGGTTGTATAAATTAAGGCCGAGATCCTACTGTATATTATGCTTTATTTTGAATTAATATTGTGTTTAGGATCAAGTTATAACATTAAGATGGGTTAGAAAACTTATAAGTACAAAGGAATATGTAAAAAGGGGGTTAAAATGCAATTTTTGTGAACTATGGGTTAGTATTGCTTATGGCCGAAAGCTTTATGTATAAAATGGGTTATAATGACCAAATAATGTTTATAAAATTATATTATAAGTTTTGGATATCTTGGAATAAGGTTTACATACTTAAATAGCAAGTTTGTTAAGTCATGTGGTTAAAATGTAATTTCTATAAAATCTGGGGTATAAACAGTATACAGCCGAGTATATTCTGTTATTAGGGGTCCTTAATGAACTAAATATGTATATGAAAATATGTTAAATTTTTTGGAATGATTAGTTAAGTTTTAAGGCTTTTAAGTGACAAGATATAAAGTTTTAGTGGTGTTAAAAGGAATTATGTAAAAATCTGGTTACAAACCATAATTTGGTGAAAATAAGTACTTAGGAACATAAAGGTAAATACTGGTGAATATAGGTCCTAAGTAATATTTTATAAAGTTGAAAATATGATTTTTTAAGGAATTATAAACCTTATAAGTATTTTCAATGAATAAAAGATTCATTAATGGGGTTAAATTATAGTTAAGTAAAATATGAGGTTTGGTTTATGTATAGAATTCGAAATGGGGGCTGTTTCGTAGTGGTATAGATTGGAATATTAAAATGAATTTTATAAGTTAAGGTACCTAAATGTAAATTAATGAATAAAATGTGGCAAATTCGTAATTTATGGGATTATGGTCAAGGGAGTAATCTAGTGATCAACCTTGACCAACATTGAGGTTTGACCAAAATAAAATAAAAGAAGAAATTAAATTGGTGAATTAATAAAGTATTAGGTTAATAATGAAATTTATAAAACTAGTTGGTCCTTTTGTGTAATTTCTGAAAGTGGGGTGCTGGGATGTAATATAAATGACCAGTAGGGGTCTGTTTGGAATTTGTAGGGGTCTGTTTGGAATTTGTATGAATTTTCGGATGATTTTGGTGATTTAATAAATTAAAGGATATAACATATAGTTTTAAGGTTAAGTTGTAACAATTATAAAACTTATGGGGTTAATATGTAATTAACCAAACTATGGGGTCAAACCGAGAGTAAGAGGACCTTAGGGGTCTGTTATGAATTTAGGATAATTGTTGGATTGATTTTAGAATTAAATAAAGTAATATGCATAATATAAAGTTCTAGGAATTTAATTGTAAGTTAGAAAATAAAAGTGGGTGTTGGAGAAATATGTGACTACTTCTTCAACCTAGGCAGTGTACCTATCGTTTTGCGGAATAGTGGAAATGTGGGTTGTCGTACTCTTGGGGACCTCGCTGTGGATAACTGTAGATAGTGTAGTAAATTGACTGAGATTTCTATTAAACAGATTTTATCTTTTTGAGGGAAATGATTATCAGCTAACTCATAAGACAATAATAAAAACAATTAATTAAAATAGAAAAGAAATAGAAATTATAAATCTTTTTATGTTTTTAAGAAGCATCCCGGGTTGTTCTGCTCACCTATTTTATTTAATCATATTAATATAACTCTCCTATTTTAACAATAAACTCAAGAATCTTAATTAGTTTATTGACCGTTCCCTGTCTAATAAACCCTGATTAATTTAAACAACAAGCGCAATTCCTTGTTCAAGTTATTAATAAATTAATCGCATTAGTAACAATTCCTATTGGAGATAGATTAACCTATACGGCGAGGAATATCGCTTCTAGTCGTTAACCCATTTGACTTCCTGTGTCTAGAACCTTGTCTCAGCACTGCATTTTAACAAAGAACTACAAATATCACTTTAATAATTGTACAAGAGAATTAAAGCGCATTAAGGAGAGGAATCAAAATACTGCTTAGATAAATTATACTGGAAAGCTTATATAACACAATTATATAAAATAGGCTCGCTTCCTAACCGGGAAGCTAGATTTATTAATCACACATAATTATAAAAACAAACATAATAAATAAGATAGACAGACAAAACGAAGAAGAACGATGGTACGCGGATACAGATCAGGATATGGACTGGTTTTGTGCAGATCGTCTTCTTCGTTGGCTGTCTGGAAAATAACAGCGTAAGTTTAACGAACTTTGGATGGACGATTGTGGTGAACTGTGGTCTGTCGTGGTTTGAACGGTGGTGTTTGGATTTTGAGGAAGGGAGTAATTTTTTTGAGCAGAAGCAGCGTGGGTTTTACAGCAGATAGGAAGAGGAAAAAGACAGGGGGAACACCGCGTGAGCAATTTCAGTAATGGATTGGGGCGGCAGAACGCGTGAGTAACTGTCGGCAGGCGCCTGATATTACTGAAGAAGTAGACGGATAAGTTGCAGGCTGTCGCGTTAATTATCTGAACATTTACACGCGTCCTCGTAGATGTCCGCCTTGTTTAATGCGGACGTCTCACGTGTCCTCGCTTGTGTCCTCGCTGTTTTGGGCGGACGCTCATGCGGACACAAATGGAGTCCGTGTACTAGTCTTGTCCGCATGGCTGTCCTCACTTGTGACGTCGTGGTTCTGGGCGGACGCTCATGAGGTCACAAATGGAGTCCGTGTCCTAGTCTTGTCCGCATGGCTGTCCTCACTTGTGACGTCGTGGTTCTGGGCGGACGCTCATGAGGTCACCATGCGGACACAAACTTTGACCAGCTCTAGATTCTTCATTTGGACTCCGTTTTTCGAGCCGTCTGCGCCTATGCGTTCGTCTCTTCGTGTACTTTGCTCCTAGCTTGGTTTTTCCTCATGTTTAAACCAATAAACTTGTGAGATAATCAATAAAACATAAACTAGAGGAAAAACATACGATAAGTGAGAAATGAACAGAAAAGTGCTGATATAATATATGAAAATACACCCATAAAACATGCTCATTTAGACACTTATCGGTGGGCTACAATGTAATTAATAAGAGCTGTGGGTTAAGGAGGTGAAAACTGAACAATAGGGGGCTGTTTAGAAATGAACAAAAATTGGTTGAAACTTTGGGTAATAAGTTAAATAAGGTTACAAATGTAACAAGTATAACATTTAAGGGCGATTTTATAATTAATGAAAAGTTACGGGGTGAGAAATGTGATTACTGGAAATAAGAGTGTTGCTGGCACAATTTAGCAAAGAATATTATAGATTTATAATATAAGATTGGAAATGGAATAGTGTGAAATTGTATTAAGGTATGAGAGGGTATGTTGTAAGAGGGTTAAATAATATTAATTATACCTTATAAACAACATATACAACTAAGATTATAGTCTTAGTAAGTAATACCTAAATACTAAGACATTGCAAGTTAATATAACTCACATAAAATGATTGGACATCATTATTACAAGTTGGAATTATAACCACTACGAATTATATAAATGTATGGAGTAAGTGGAAACGATTATTGGGTTATAATCAATGAGTTAGAGGTATGATATATAGTGAAGAGTCATTATCACATGTAGTTACTGCATAGAAGAACGGATTGTTTAAACAATCTCGAACCACCGTTTAATAACCAAGAGAAGTTAATGAATATACGAGGTTAGAATACCGGGAATATTACTTATGTATTAAATTACTGTAGTAATTAGTGTTAGTCGTATTAACGCTATTCGGTATATGCGTGTGGGTAAACCAGTACTTCGAGGGATTACTAGGTAGCGTGAATTGTCACACTAGCAACTACTTCGCTGAACGGTATGTTAATTGTATGGTCTAAATGTCCTGAGGGTTTCTGAAATACCCTGAACTTAAATATAGGGATTAAAATTAATCTAATACGTATTTAAGGGCCTAATGGTACCTAATTAATACTAGTAAGGAAAAATAAAAGCCAAAAGAAATAAATAAACGCTTAAAAAGGAAAAACGCTAAATAAGCGTTAAATAACCATAGGAGGTACGAGACCTCGGTTAGAGTATTATATGGATTCTAAAGGTTTAATAAGACCTAAATAATATATGGGAACAACTCCCAAAGAAAACGGATCCAAATAATGAATTAAAACGCTAATAGAGCTTTAGAACACGTTTTTCGAGAAAACCCGTAAACGTGACTTTAAGTGGGCAAACGGACCCGTAAGAATTGTAAACCATCAAATAATAATTATTAAGCATTTATGGAAGCTTAATAACCAATAAAAATAATTAAACAAGAAAATTCCGGAAAACGGGCTCGGTTAGTGAATAGTACCGAAACCGGGTAAAATAACGAGCGTTTTCTGTAAAAGACGAAAAACGCTCCAGCTAGTATAACAGTAAGGGGGCCGGTTTTAATAAGTTAAAAACCCCTCACACACACACATGTAACTAGTAACAAATAAGTTAATCAAAAAGCAAAAAGTAAAAAGTACAAAAGTAAATAACACCCTCTCTCCTCTTATTCTCTCATTTCTCTACTCTCTCTCCAATTCCCTTCCCTCTCTCACGGTGGAATCCCCCTCTCTGCAGCACACTTCTCTCCTTCCTCCTTCTCTGATTTGCAGCCGATTTTGGAAGCTCTCCCATGGCTTCCATGGCTTCCCTTCCTTCTTCCTCATGCTCTAGCTCCATTTGAGCTCCAAATGTAAAATAAAATACATATTTGAACTCCTCTCTCCAAGCTCTACATTCCTATCTTTTCAAAATTCGAAAAGGATGAGTTTCATCTCCATGGGTTTTCCCCACTTGGAGGGAAAAGCACACCATTGTGAAGCTTGGAGTCTCCTCTTTCCAACAAGGTAAGAATCTCCATGAAAGACCTCACTTTTCTCCATCTCTTGGGTATAACCGATTTCCCCCTCTCTCTCACCTTGTTTTTCCTCTTGTTTTGGAGCTTTGTTTCAACCCTCCAATGGTGGTGAGAACACCTTCTTGAACCAAGGGCTAAAACCCCTCCTAAAAGCTTCAAAAGGTAAACCCTAGAAATTTGTTTAAAACATCTCAATGAGTTAGTATAAATCTAAGGGTTAGTATATTAATTATACTTGTTTTGTATGCTTTGGGTGATGGGAATGGAGTTTGGCAACTCCATTCCCCACAAAACCGATTGGTGCAAGAAGAGAGAGAAAGAAGAGAATTGAAAAAGGAATTGAAGGAAATAAGAGCCATAAGGTAAGAACTCCTTCTCGATGCTCAATTTATTGCATTAGAGTAATGGGAATGGGTAAACAAATAAAAGAACCTAAACTATTGTATTAGTATTGGAGTTTATGAAGTTTTGAGTATTTGGGAACTAGTAAGTAAATTGTAGGCCTTAGAGCCAAGTATATTGTGTATGAGTATTGGTATTGATGTTGGATGGAGAGTATTGATGTATTGTGATGGTTTATATAGCTTTATGTGCTGGTATGACCCTTGTAAGGGTGTGGCTAGATTAGGAATGAATTTGATGAAAAATGTGTATGTGGAGAAGTAAGAAAAGTAGGTGAACTATGGCGAAATTTCGGTAGGAATTAGGTATTTAAGAATGACTTGGTGAATGGGAGAACCAAGGTGTATATTGGAAGGAGTAGGTATGTTTAGTAGTGATGAAGTGGTAGTTGTAGTGTGAGAAATAAGAAGTGCAAAATCTGTAGCAAAGTGTATTAACATGCATTGGAGAAGTTGGGAAAAATTAGTGTGTAAGGATTGGTAAAGAGAGTGTTGGACTTGGGTATAGATATTGTAGTGGCTTGGAAATGAATTGGAATGGTAAGATGGCATTAGGAGAGGGAACTAGGCATGAAGGAAATAAGAACCCAAAATCTGTAGCAAAACCACTTGGAGAAATAATGTAAGTGCTGGAATGAAAATGTGGTGAATTAGTGTGTGAATTAGTATGAAAAGGAGTAAGGAGTTGGTAATGGATTTGAACATGTTTAGGAGCTTAATTAGGTGCTTAAACATGTGGGAATAAGTGTAGGAACCATTAGGAATTAATTGGGCAAAGTGTGGAATGTGACAGATTTTTAAAACTGCAAGTCTGTAGAAAATGTAGCAGGGTCCGGGACTTAAGTCCAGGACTAAGTCCCGGACCAATGTAAAATTCAGGCCGAGAGTTGTATGTGAAGGGTGGTCCGGGACTTAGGTCCTATACAAGGACCCGGACCACCCCATTAAAACTAGCCGAGAGTTTACAGAACTGGAGGTCCGAGACTTGATTAGGGTGCAAGGACCCGGACCACCTTGAAATTTCGTTCGAGAGTAAAGGCTTGCTGTGGTCCGGGACTTGACATATGTACAAGGACCCGGACCATGTGCAAAAACGACCCGAGAGTTCAGACCACAGGGTGGTCCGGGACTTAAGGCCTGGACAAGGTCCCGGACCAGCCCAGAAAAGTAAGAATAAGTTTATAAAGTGGCTTTTAAGAAAGGTTAGTGAATGGTAAGGTTGGTATAAGATAATTAGTACTCAATTAATGATGTTTAAAGGTCATTAAAGGTATAAACAAGTATGAGGAGTAATTAAGGAAGTTGTAAGTTTATAAACATTAAGGTAAACCGAAACAACGGGTCAACGGGGTAAGTACGGGGAGTAGCAAATATGTATGAAATGTAATGCGTAGTATTGATTGAACCGTTTGGCATGTAGCCGGGGGTTCAAGCATAGGACTCGAGAAACAAGTAAGGACTAAGGAACAAGAAGGCACTCGGGAAAATAAATTGCAGAAAAAGTTATGATTTCTTCATGCCCTGTATCCTAATCTGGTTACCCCGATTTGTGTGCTTATTTGATCACCTAATAAGATAAATGCATGAATCAGACTATATTGCACTTACTTGTGCTTGTGTGTATTGTTCTTGGTATTTGCCTTGAACAATAGTTTGTATAATTCATGAAATATATGAATGATGATGAAGTGTATTGTATTTCGTAGCGTACTTGTATATTGTATTGAACCTTGTATGGTTGTGCGTTTGAGCCTTGTATTGTATTATTGTGGCTTGAATGAATGACTTCTACTAATTCCTAACTACCTAACTCCTAACATAAGTAAGGAATAAATTGGAATGAGTAGAAGTCCGATATAGCTTCGGCCACGCGTGAGGATGAGGAGACACAAGAGGTTGGATCCGATTCCTGGTTCTTAAACTAGTCCACGGCCCAAATCCCTTAAATGGGTAGCATCCTGGATTGGTGAACCAAGTAAATCCCGGTGGTGGGACAGAGTAGTCCCCGGGCCGGAGGTCCCGACGACTTAACATGAGTAAGAGTAAGAGTAAGTAAGTATGTATGAGTATGAGCATGAGTATGTATGCGTATGTATGGAGTAACGAGTAAAAGAGTAATCTCCACCCGATTAACCCGGGTGGACCAATGAAGCTAACAAGTATTGTATGTTGTGTATGTAATGAGTATGCGTAATTCGGAAGAAGGTAAGTATATATTGGATGGTTTATTTGTATTCCTTGTACGTAATAAAGTGTATATATGTATGCCTTGCGTAAGTATTGTAGAATTGCGTATGAAAGTGTGTATGCATGATGTGTGAATAAATGAACTGCATGTATACGACCAAGTGGTTGGCGTACCCTCACTAGTACGCGGGGTATGCGGTTATCATGCTCAGCGAAAGCTGACCCCCTCGGGGGAACGTTTTTAGTGTGCAGGTACCCGAAGCGGTTTTGGTCAAGGTAAGAGACCGGTGGCACACCCTTGTATTCAGGAAGCAAGTAGTTGTGAGGAATGGGTAGTGGGTAGACTCTTAATGAGCACATATGAACTTAGAAGAAGCATTGTATTTGTATTGGGAACCTAGTAAACTCGTTATGTATATTGTATTGTATGGATTATGAAGGAGTCAAGTATTGAATGGAGCATTGTAGTAATATTTGCCTGATAAATGGAGTAAGTGTTGTAGATGTGTAGTACTCGGGATTCCGGTCCATCAGACCGATGCTGTATATAGAAGTAGTAGCCTTGTTAGTCACGTGGGTGACTAACGGCATTGTATCACCCATTGTATGTAAGTATGTATCCGCTGCATGACTCAGAAAGCACGAGGAGATTGGACGGTAATGACAGTATTAACAGTAGGGGTGTTACGAAAAGTGGTATCAGAGCGAAGTATCGCTCTGATGACTGGAAATACCGAGTTTAAGAATACCGAGTTAGGAATTAGAAGCTTAGGGCTATGGGCTGAGTGATAGCATTAGAGAGATGCTAGTTAGGAACTCCCGGTGAGTACCGGATACCTACAACACCAGTCCCGCCCATCGCATCCCCATTGTATAACTTGAGAAAGGACGCCAGAGAGAGGAAAAGCCCTCTCACACTCGGGAAAACCCGATCTGGCAGTAATGAGATATTCTTACAAGAGGAAAGAACCTGACATATAGTGGGTACCAAGAAATGGAAGACCCGGAGATGGATCCCGGTTGAACAACAATACCCGCACTTAATAGCGGGGAATAAGCACTCCAACCACAAGGAGGCTACAACTTACAACAGCATGGGGCGACATGCTTAGCAGTCGCAGAACCTAGCTAAACAACCAGCAGCAGGAAAAGAAGCACTAACTGTGCAACGAAATGGAAAGGAGCAGTAATGGAACCCGAGACACAAGTCTACGGGACAGTAATAACTAATAGCACCAACAACGGCATGCTAGCCGACTAAGGCTATAGCCGGGAGTAGTTAACTCCAAAACTACGAAGCCATAAGGTTACAATACCTGGTCAACATAGCTCAGACAACTACAAGAACATTCACGTGATATAACCCGACAAGACTACAACCATAGTGCCTAAACCAACTCAGGCTCAGTAACCACAACAAACATGTGGGAACAAGCAGCAAGGAAAGGAAAGACACACCCAATAAAAAGAGGAACCTCCAAGGATTGGAGAGGTACCCTGATCAATGACAGCCATGTCAAATTTACTGAGAAGTCACTCAGGAGACTAATTAACCTAAGTAAATGATCGATAAGATCAAAGGAAGAGTCAACAAGACTGTCAAGTACCAGTGAAAACCATACCGTGACCGATATCGGTTTACCCAAAAACCACCAGTACCACGTACTTGCCACGGCAAGTGCAGTAATAATGGGAGCATTCAGGAGGACTTTTTACATACCACGAGTACATAGTAATGTACCGTGACAGCGATGAAGCGACTACAAGGATAAACATCCTAAAGCTGAAGGAATGAAACGATGGGAAGGCCTGACGGCCTGACCACGACATCTAGAACACACCAGTCAGCGGGGGAAGCTAGACTTGGTCAAGATTTCGAACATGGCTATGCCATGAAGAACTTCTTTTAACACCGTACCATGATTTTAAAACCAAATATTTCTTTCAAAACCACAAACCTTCTTTAAACCTTGGATTTTAAACCAAACCAACATAATTACGGTGAGTATCATAGAATGATACAAGAGGAGTTGACAATAATAGAATACTCACCTAGGCGTGTGACGAACGCTACGAGTGTACCCAATTACGGGATGTGGGACAACTGCACTCCGAAGGAGCTTGCAGGCCTGACATATAGTTGGGTAAGTGGTAACGTATCAACAGGGTACCCCACGTATGTACACATGTAGTGCACGAAGCACGGGAAGTAGTCGACTCCGTTCTACGGACCATCAGTAAGTTCAAACTCGAACAGCTGGACACCCCAGACGACCAAGTATAAAAGAACTCAAAGAGCTAGAAAGTGCAAGGAGCACAGACTAGTGAGTATAGACATTGGATATGTCTCAAGGACTTCAAACAAACACATGATAGCTGGAAAGTATACGCAGCCTAAACACAGTAAGGCAATTGCCTAACGCGAACACTTCAGCGCTCAACAAACGGGACAGAACTCCCAAGAGCAATCACAAGATTACCACGAAGCACAATCCATCATCGGGGAGGATATTTAAACCTAGTCTCAAGCACTAGAAGCAAGTATAAACGGTCTACCCAACGACGGGAGACGTTATAACCCGGAAGGGGATAGCCTAAATACAATACCACAAGGCGGTATAGTGATAACATATCATAAACATTAGCCACGGATGTAACGGTATAACCTAACAACACCCAGGAGCAATCCTTGAAGGGTGTCTGAATTAACTACAGTCGAACAAGCATGATGATAAGAGCACAGAAGCTAGAACGAACGTTCGGTAGAACACCGAAGGGATTTCACTTAACAGGAAATACCCTCAACCGCAAGAAGGCACTGATTAACACCAGATTGCCAAAAGGGTCTCCTATGAAAGGAAGCGTGATGTCACGACTTGCCATGGAGCCTAGTAATACCTCTAACATATGGGGTATACATGGAGTGGAAACATGTATAAGCAGCTTGCAAAGAGCATAGCTTGCAGCAATAAGGCTTAAAAGCCATCAATTAACTATGTTATTTAAACCTTAACGGTTGCATAACCCCTCACCATTCGGTAACAAGACTTGCAAGAGGCATTGCCTCATACGACAAGAAATCAACAACTGGACCATCAATTCAAACCCAACATCCTGAGTGGCTTGGAGTAATGGTCAACTCAGCGTCACTGTCACTAGAGCATCAATCTAGTATACAGTTGACAAGCTTTTAACTACCTTCATGCCTTCTGTAGCAATGATAACACAAAGGCATAGAAATCGTAATAGTGCCAACGTTGGCCTAGTCCACACTTGGACCTTACGGGAAACTCGAGGAAAGCTACCTCTCAATAACCGAAGACCACCAATGTGGTGAAGATGTGAACCCTTAGAAAGGTCTCATCTATTATAACAGTAAAGCCTACGTTTATGGACATTGCCAAGGGGCGGCGGAATAAGGAAATGAGATTTCCAAACCCTTGACTTAAAGGACTAAGTATACTCCATATGCAGTACGTAAGCAGGTACTAACATAGTAACCTTGCTATGAGACGTATGAGTGGCGACAAACCCCCTAAACAAGAACTTTCACCTATCAGTGATAAAATACTCTTCAATTAGAGAACGAGACCAGAAAACCCTGAAGTTTCTTGGGATGTCCCGGTGATATGCATACAAGTGAAACTACACAGCTAGAGCCTATAATCAATGCTCAGCACTGGAAGACAATAATTGTCAAAACAATCAACGGGAATGCACATTGCACACCATGAATGACCAGCGCTCAAGAGAGCTTGTAACCCGATAAATTACTTCATCCTTGGTCAACCAAGATACTTGGTAAATTATATCATAAATGATGATAGAATGGGAGGTAAGCTAACCTACACATAAAACGTAAACTGAAATAAAATATCTCCACATAGGGAAGATAATAACATTGCGGTATACGGCGACAACCGTCATACATATGAACTAGGAACCTCCTAGTGTATTCACACCATAAGGAAATGGTGCCAACAACAATAGAAACGAGTAAAGATAAGCTACCACAGTAACAGAGACAGTAAGAACAATGTTGTACAATGAGTAAGAATACGGTGCGCAGTAAGTGACCGCTATGAGGAAGTAGCAGGTAATAACACGGAGTATAAGCATGAGATGACAGGCAGAAATATTAATTCCTAGCACATAAGTGACTTACTATCAAGCATTTACGCCTCTGCACTCTGTATGACTAAGTGTTTTGGTATTGCACTTGTGCAGCTAATGATCTAATGGGATGGCTAAGAATATGGAGAATGTAAACCGTAGTAAACCTTCCTTTTCACCAACAAACACGGCATAAGCCAGTTAAGCAAGCTTAGCAGCAGACCGTGCGACCTAAGGCACAAATAGTGTAAACACACTAACAATCACAAAATGTGAATTCCAATGGAATAAAGATGAAAGGAGACTTAAGAAAGTCACTAGGACCAATGCATAAAAATGCAAGGTCATACAAGTAAAAGACACTTGTACCGAACCAGAAGAACTGGTATAATTTGGAAGCTAGTGACGACAGAGGAAGCGCTACAGTTAAGTGGTGACTTAACCTCGCCCGACAAACGAATAATCGTGGAAGCACGAATAGCATGTGCAGTAGTTTACCAGAGAGCTGGTTATAAATCTTAAACTCATTGAGTTCAAACACGGTAAAAGAATACCGCATTTGTTAATAAACCTTATTCTCATAATAGACAGATAAAAGGTGATGTATAGCACGTCAAGGATAACAAGAAGGGTGGATAACCCAAGTTATCAGGGTCGCGCAGCAGAAGCTAGTGGGCCCTAGCTAGGCCTGGTGAGTATAATAGAATGGCCATTAATGCCTTGAAGCCGGTTAGGCTAGAACCGAATTAATTATGAGTTAAATAAACTCATATAGGAATTCTTGGTGCAAAGACTAAACTATTGGTATGGTTAAGACCCTTTGACCAGAGCATACTGTATAGTATACCGTAGTGAAGCTAAACGCTTCAGATTGCCCAAATTGATTAAACCAATGTTTAATAATAATAACATATGGTAGATTACATGGGCGTAATCCCTTTTAAGGGGGGTAGAGCAAAAACCGCTTAATGTAAGTTTTGTAAATAAAACACATAAACCGTAATGTGCATAGCACAAATGAGAATCAAATTGATGATTGATACTATGTTAAATAAACATAAGTATTCATTCATATTGTAATTATGGTAACTAGGCATTAGACATGCAAATACCATAGGATGAATATACCCATCTTGTAACACCAGTCTAAGAGTATTGGTAAAGAAGAGTAATGAGTAGTGGACGGAACTCCACAAGTATTGTAGCCTTTGAAGAAGTAGTACGAAATGAATGAGAGTAGTAGATAAATGAAGTTTATGTGTAGTGGAATCGTAGGTAAATTATTTGAAGTAAATTGAGGACAACAAATTTTTTTACAAGTATGGTAATCCCTAGTTAGAATATTGGAGAGTGATGGATGAAAGTAGTGAAGATTGATGGAAGGAGCATTTAGGTATTGAACCATATAGAGTAAAGTATTTGGGAAGTAGAGGTAGGGTGATTGATGGACCAATTCCATCCTTGGAGATGTATGAATTTGTATCACGACTAGAAAGAATAAAAAGATAGAAAATGAAAACAACTGAATTATTTGCTTGTTGAAACTGATGTGGAAGTCGAACTTGATCCTGATCAGATCAAGGGAAAACCGAACACAAATGGGGTGGAAAGATAATTCGACACTGATGCTGATCACATCAGGGTCGAACGATTCTTGAAACTCCCCTTAAGTGGTCACAAAAATCACACATAGGATAGAAGTAATGTATATATATTGGACTTTGGAGTTATGTGTTTTAGAAAATTTCTAATTGGTAGTAGTGAAGTATTTCTCTTAGACTGAAGGTTAAGAATTTGTGAGAAGCTTGTACCGGAGAAGATAGTAGTGTAGCATGTTGTATTATTCCAAAGGCAGCGGGACATAGAGGAGTCTTGCGTCGAGATGACCGGAGTGCCTGCGGGATTGTATGTGTATTGCATTGCTTTGGGGATAGCTTTGCACTGTATGTATGTATGAACTTTGTAATGAGGAACCGGATAGTTAGTAGTAGCGCGGATTGGAGTAACTATTGTATATTGGTATGGTATGGTATGTAGGAACCTTGAGGGATGGATTTAGGAATTGCAAGGAGGAGGAGTGTATAACCTTTGGCATAAACTGGTATGAATGAGCAAGTATAGTAATCCCATAACCTCGAACAACTTTGAGGACAAAGTTCTTAAGGGGGGTAGATTGAAATACCCCGAACTTAAATATAGGGATTAAAATTAATCTAATACGTATTTAAGGGCCTAATGGTACCTAATTAATACTAGTAAGGAAAAATAAAACCAAAAGAAATAAATAAACGCTTAAAAAGCGGAAAACACTAAATAAGCGTTAAATAACCATAGGAGGTACGAGACCTAGGTTAGAGTATTATATGGATTCTAAAGGTTTAATAAGACCTAAATAATATATGGGAACAACTCCCGAAGAAAACGGATCCAAATAATGAATTAAAACGCTAATAGAGCTTTAGAGCACGTTTTTCGAGAAAACCCGAAAACGTGACTTTAAGTGGGCAAACGGACCCGTAAGAATTGTAAACCATCAAATAATAATTATTAAGCATTTATGGAAGCTTAATAACCAATAAAAATAATTAAACAAGAAAATTCTGGAAAACGGGCCCGGTTAGTGAATAGTACCGAAACCGGGTAAAATAACGAGCGTTTTCTGTAAAAGACGAAAAACGCTCCAGCTAGTATAACAGTAAGGGGGCCGGTTTTAATAAGTTAAAAACCCCTCACACACACATGTAACTAGTAACAAATAAGTAAATCAAAAAGCAAAAAGTAAAAAGTACAAAAGTAAATAACACCCTCTCTCCTCTTATTCTCTCATTTCTCTACTCTCTCTCCAATTCCCTTCCATCTCTCACGGTGGAATCCCCCTCTCTGCAGCACACTTCTCTCCTTCCTCCCTTCTCTGATTTGCAGCCGATTTTGGAAGCTCTCCCATGGCTTCCATGGCTTCCCATCCTTCTTCCTCATGCTCTAGCTCCATTTGAGCTCCAAATGTAAAATAAAATACATATTTGAACTCCCCTCTCCAAGCTCTACATTCCTATCTTTTCAAAATTCGAAAAGGATGAGTTTCATCTCCATGGGTTTTCCCCACTTGGAGGGAAAAGCACACCATTGTGAAGCTTGGAGTCTCCTCTTTCCAATAAGGTAAGAATCTCCATGAAAGACCTCACTTTTCTCCATCTCTTGGGTATAACCTATTTTCCCCCTCTCTCTCACCTTGTTTTTCCTCTTGTTTTGGAGCTTTGTTTCAACCCTCCAATGGTGGTGAGAACACCTTCTTGAACCAAGGGCTAAAACCCCTCCTAAAAGCTTCAAAAGGTAAACCCTAGAAATTTGTTTAAAACATCTCAATGAGTTAGTATAAATCTAAGGGTTAGTATATTAATTATACTTGTTTTGTATGCTTTGGGTGATGGGAATGGAGTTTGGCAACTCCATTCCCCACAAAACCGATTGGTGCAAGAAAGAGAGGAAGAGGAGAATTGAAAAAGGAATTGAAGGAAATAAGAGCCTTAAGGTAAGAACTCCTTCTTGATGCTCAATTTATTGCATTAGAGTAATGGGAATGGGTAAACAAATAAAAGAACCTAAACTATTGTATTAGTATTGGAGTTTATGAAGTTTTGAGTATTTGGGAACTAGTAAGTAAATTGTAGGCCTTAGAGCCAAGTATATTGTGTATGAGTATTGGTATTGATGTTGGATGGAGTATTGATGTATTGTGATGGTTTATATAGCTTTGTGTGCTGGTAGGACCCTTGTAAGGGTGTGGCTAGATTAGGAATGAATTTGATGAAAAATGTGTATGTGGAGAAGTAAGAAAAGTAGGTGAACTATGACGAAATTTCGGTAGGAATTAGGTATTTAAGAATGACTTGGTGAATGGGAGAACCAAGGTGTATATTGGAAGGAGTAGGTATGTTTAGTAGTGATGAAGTGGTAGTTGTAGTGTGAGAAATAAGAAGTGCAAAATCTGTAGCAAAGTGTATTAACATGCATTGGAGAAATTAGGAAAAATTAGTGTGTAAGAATTGGTAAAGAGAGTGTTGGACTTGGGTATAGATATTGTAGTGGCTTGGAAATGAATTGGAATGGTAAGATGGCATTAGGAGAGGGAACTAGGCATGAAGGAAATAAGAACCCAAAATCTGTAGCAAAACCACTTGGAGAAATAATGTAAGTGCTGGAATGAAAATGTGGTGAATTAGTGTGTGAATTAGTATGAAAAGGAGTAAGGAGTTGGTAATGGATTTGAACATGTTTGGGAGCTTAATTAGGTGCTTAAACATGTGGGAATAAGTGTAGGAACCATTAGGAATTAATTGGGCAAAGTGTGGAATGTGACAGATTTTTAAAACTGCAAGTCTGTAGAAAATGTAGCAGGGTCCGGGACTTAAGTCCAGGACTAAGTCCCGGACCAATGTAAAATTCAGGCCGAGAGTTGTATGTGAAGGGTGGTCCGGGACTTAGGTCCTATACAAGGACCCGGACCACCCCATTAAAACTAGCCGAGAGTTTACAGAACTGGAGGTCCGGGACTTGATTAGGGTGCAAGGACCCGGACCACCTTGAAATTTCGTTCGAGAGTAAAGGCTAGCTCTGGTCCGGGACTTGACATATGTACAAGGACCCGGACCATGTGCAAAAACGACCCGAGAGTTCAGACCACAGGGTGGTCCGGGACTTAAGGCCTGGACAAGGTCCCGGACCAGCCCAGAAAAGTAAGAATAAGTTTATAAAGTGGCTTTTAAGAAAGGTTAGTGAATGGTAAGGTTGGTATAAGATAATTAGTACTCAATTAATGATGTTTAAAGGTCATTAAAGGTATAAACAAGTATGAGGAGTAATTAAGGAAGTTGTAAGTTTATAAACATTAAGGTAAACCGAAATAATGGGTCAACGGGGTAAGTACGGGAGTAGCAAATATGTATGTAATGTAATGCGTAGTATTGATTGAACCGTTTGGCATGTAGCCGGGGGTTCAAGCATAGGACTCGAGAAACAAGAAAGGACTAAGGAACAAGAAGGCACTCGGGAAAATAAATTGCAGAAAAAGGTATGATTTCTTCATGCCCTGTATCCTAATCTGGTTACCCCGATTTGTGTGCTTATTTGATCACCTAATAAGATAAATGCATGAATTGGACTATATTGCACTTACTTGTGCTTGTGTGTATTGTTCTTGGTATTTGCCTTGAACAATAGTTTGTATAATTCATGAAATATATGAATGATGATGAAGTGTATTGTATTTCGTAGCGTACTTGTATATTGTATTGAACCTTGTATGGTTGTGCGTTTGAGCCTTGTATTGTATTATTGTGGCTTGAATGAATGACTTCTACTAATTCCTAACTACCTAACTCCTAACATAAGTAAGGAATAAATTGGAATGAGTAGAAGTCCGATATAGCTTCGGCCACGCGTGAGGATGAGGAGACACAAGAGGTTGGATCCGATTCCTGGTTCTTAAACTAGTCCACGGCCCAAATCCCTTAAATGGGTAGCATCCTGGATTGGTGAACCAAGTAAATCCCGGTGGTGGGACGGAGTAGTCCCCGGGCCAGAGGTCCCGACGACTTAACATGAGTAAGAGTAAGAGTAAGTAAGTATGTATGAGTATGAGCATGAGTATGTATGCGTATGTATGGAGTAACGAGTAAAAGAGTAATCTCCACCCGATTAACCCGGGTGGACCAATGAAGCTAACAAGTATTGTATGTTGTGTATGTAATGAGTATGCGTAATTCGGAAGAAGGTAAGTATATATTGGATGGTTTATTTTGTATTCCTTGTACGTAATAAAGTGTATATATGTATGCCTTGCGTAAGTATTGTAGAATTGCGTATGAAAGTGTGTATGCATGATGTGTGAATAAATGAACTGCATGTATACGACCAAGTGGTTGGCGTACCCTCACTAGTACGCGGGGTATGCGGTTATCATGCTCAGCGAAAGCTGACCCCCTCGGGGGAACATTTTTAGTGTGCAGGTACCCGAAGCGGTTTTGGTCAAGGTAAGAGACCGGTGACACACCCTTGTATTAAGGAAGCAAGTAGTTGTGAGGAATGGGTAGTGGGTAGACTCTTAATGAGCACATATGAACTTAGAAGAAGCATTGTATTTGTATTGGGAACCTAGTAAACTCGGTTATGTATATTGTATTGTATGGATTATGAAGGAGTCAAGTATTGAATGGAGCATTGTAGTAATATTTGCCTGATAAATGGAGTAAGTGTTGTAGATGTGTAGTACTCGGGATTCCGGTCCATCAGACCGATGCTGTATATAGAAGTAGTAGCCTTGTTAGTCACGTGGGTGACTAACGGCATTGTATCACCCATTGTATGTAAGTATGTATCCGGTGCATGACTCTGAAAGCACGAGGAGATTGGACGGTAATGACAATATTAACAGTAGGGGTGTTACAGTTTCCTTGGGTTCAAACGTTATGTGTTTACCTGTAAGAGTGATATCTATGATTTATGCATGCGGCCATGTAAATTGTATTGCTCGACACCATTGTGTTTTATTATTACGCGAATGTCTTTTAGATTGGAAGCTTATACATTTAACTTGAATATGGCTTAGACGACCTTTAGGTATCATGAGAACCTAATCAACAGCCAAAAAAGATAGTCTTAAACCTAAAGAAAAGATCTTAGGATAATGGTTAAAAAAATTAGGTACATGATGGTTTGGAGGAGGAAATCAGTTAGTCTCGACTATTTGGTTGTGCAGTGCGATCTCTACGAGGGACTACTATCAAGAGTCACTCAAGGAAATCCATACATCCACATTCGATGATGGCAGAGGGCACTACTGTTGGTGTAGGCTTCGGACGAATTGGACGCCTTCAAAGGCAAATGAGAAGTCCAGGACCAAAGGGTCGGCTGGAAAATGGTTCCATTAATTGGTTCCCAGGGACTACTGTCCAGTGTTTTCAAACACTAACAAGTTATCAAGGGTTGTCCCAACTTGAGACCCGAGATGGTAATTAATTGAATGGTTAAGTAGTTGGTTAAAGGAATAATGGGGCCTTATGGTCAAGTAATGAGAATGGTTAATTAAAACGTGTATCCCATTTGGTATTGTTTATTGATCCATTGGATGACTATGTGGTGATATTTGGATGATCTATTGTGTGCTTATTTATGTAATTACAGCCATTTATTGTTAATTGTAAATTGGAAAAGCATGAAATGAACCGCATGTTAAGATGGCTAAATGACCTAAGGGATTCGGCTGATTCTAAGATTACACTTTAGTATACCAGCATATAGTTTGCTGAGCCCTTTTGGGCCAACACATTTCAGGTTGTTGATCAGATCGTGAAGCCGGAGTGCAGGATGCTGGATAGTTAACATCATTTTGGGTATCAAACTTTTAGAATTATTATGTATTACGTATGAAGATTCGGATGTATTCTGGATTAGTCGCTCACTAGCTCGGTTTTGGATTGGGTTATATTGTTATGGTTGAACGGTATCTAGTCGTCACAGAGGCTGTAAGTATGAAGTTTAGTTTAACGGTATGAGGTTGCCTAGTCACTCATAAGGGTGAGTGACGACATGTAACACCAATGTGATAGTTAGTTTAAATTTCCACTGCGAATTACGTCTTTAATTATGCTACGACTTGTGATAATACGGGATTAGGATCAGGGGTGTTACAGTCATAATCAATTATCTACAATTTCTTTTGCATTATTGTTCATCATAATTTTAATGCGTTATGTTCGGACAGATTACTCCTTCAAAGGATACATTTGTGGCTGTCCGCGATACAAAGGATATGTCCAAGGTAGTAGAGAAAACCGTAGTGCCCAGACCACTGATTAGTGCTGCTATATGGAAAAGGTCTACACTACCAAACAAAGTGGTTAAACTCTTGGGGCCCCAACAGATGAATCTTTATGACAAGATTCAACAAAAGGGCACTCAAATCACTAGTGTCACCCTGAGACTACCAGCATGGCTTTTCCATTTTGATGAAGATCAACATACTTCGGTAAGCTTTGAAGACCTAGGGGAGATGATATGCGGATATTTCTTGAATATATCCATCATCCAAGCTTATTATTTATAAGTGTGTCTTTCATGTTGCTGAAAGGCATATTGAATAAATTAGTAAGTATTAAGTCTCACTAGTTAACATCTTTATGTGTCTATATAGATGCTTGTGTTTATAATTGTGTGATTCGTAAATCCCTAAGGTTCGGTAGTGCCCGGAACGTTTGTCCTGTGACGAGGAAACAGGGAACCTACAGTGTTCATATGTTACCTGACTCATTGCTTTGATCTTGCTTAGCAGAATAGCACCAGCTATTTGATGATGCAGTATCACCAAATGTGAGTATACTTTTGAATTTTCATATTAATTATTGTAGTTCTACTTTATTAATTTATCACTAATGTTATTGAATTTGAAATTGTAGCAATACATGGGTTCTATTTTTGTTCTGCACTACTACTTCAACATTACTCGTGCTTGATTCATTGGGACAATGAAATGATTTTAAGATAGAAGACCTGGTCAAGAGGAAATTTGTTGCAAACAAGTACGTACTTGTATCAAATTAATGATATTAGTTTTTCTTTGTGCTTTATGCTCTTTTTAATATGAAACAATGCTCATCATGAACTTAATTGAATGACGATCAAATACATTCAGGTGTGGGTAATTCATATATCAATCGTACTAGTTATCGTTAATTTACAAATATTTTCACATGTGTTTTTGTTGTATTGTGCCCTAGGCAAGATGACTCCAAGAGTTGTGGCTACTTCGTCATGAGATACATGTTCGAGTTTTCTCGTGGTATCCAGGGGTTTGCTGATGTGAAGAAGGTAAAATAATGCTTGTCTTATCTTGCTAATTGTTCAACACTTTTTTTAAAAAATTTATAAAGATTTTGGTGTAGACTATATTTGTGTTCCCTTTCTTTGCGCAAATTTGTACTCACTTCAAAAAATGGAAAACTTATGCACTAGCACACTTAAATTTTGTGGGAGAGCACGTATCTAACTTTTTTCTCAAGATGAAGTGGTAGGCTAGCTAGCGTTTTGTATTGTGTCATCAATATCTGTTTTGTTCAAGTGGCGAAACTAGCTAGCTTTCATACTCTGTGAAATACCCCGAACATAAATATAGTGATTAAGATTATTCTAATCCATATTTAAGAGCCTAATAATGACTAATTAATAGTGGAAAGGAAAAATAAATCCAAAAGGAATGAATAAACGCCTAAAACGCGTAAAAAGCTAAATAAGCGTTAAATAACCATAGGAGGTATGAGACCTCGGTTAGTTTATATGGATTCTGGGCTTATAAGACCTAAATAATATGGGAAACAACTCCCGAAGAAAAACGGATCCATAAAATGGATTTAAAACTACAAACCGAACCTTAAAGCGCGTTTTTCGAGGAAACCGGGAAATCAGACTTTAAGCGGGTTAAATAGACTCGTAACAATTTTGGTCACCAATTCATAAACATTAATGAAGGTCTAGAACCAATAAAATCAATTAAACAAGAAAATAGTAAAACTGTAAAAATCGAGAAGTTGTGGGGTGAGAATGTAAATAAACTAAAACTAGTGTGTCCACTATTGAAAATAGAAATTAAAAATGTGAGTGTGTGCAGTTTGTAGCCGATTGGCTCCCTCACCCTCACTCTCTTAATTCTCCCTCATTAATAAAAAGGCAAAAAGTAAACTAAAAGCAAAAACTAAAATCTTACTTTTTACCCTCTCTTTCTTACTCCCCCTCATTTCTCTCACACTCTCTCGTACTCCACTTCCCCTCTCTGATTTCTTCTTCTTCCTTGGAGCCAGCCATGGCGATTTCAACATCCCCACACAGCACCTCCCTTCTTTCTTAAGTTGAACACCCAAATCAACTCCAAATGCTACAAAAAAATATACCGTTGGAATCCTCTTGTCAAGGAGAACATTCTCCTCTGTTCAAAAATCGAAAACCTCCCATTCCATCTCCATGGGTATTCCTCATTCGAAGGTTTGAAACCACCATTGGAAGCCTCTCCTTCATCTTGTTGGTTTGAGGTAAAAAGAAATCCGAAAATCTCTCCTTTCTGGCTCCTAATTGCATTTTAAGAATTCCTAAAAATGTGAGCTTTTGTTCCTTGTTGTTCCAGCCGTTTGGCTTCTTCTTGGAGCTGGAAATTTTGCCTCTTGCTAAGCAAGAACTCTATCTAGTGAGTGAAAGGTAAAGTCACCCCTAAACCCTAAATATATGCTCCTAAGTTCTAAGGTAAATTTCTAGGGTTTAAGTGTTAAATTAGATACTCATTAGTGTCTTGGATATGGGCTGTAGCATTGCCTAATTGGTGAACCAAGAACAAGGGAAAGAAAAGAAGAAAGAAAGAAGGAGAAAGGAAGAAAGAAAAACAAGAAGTTAAAACACCAAGGTAACTAACTTACCTTGTACAATTTTGGTGTTTGTATAAGTTTTGATACCGTTTGAGTATTGCATATTGATACAAGTAAATGAGAAATGGTGAGTATGAAATGGAGTAGTTTAGTAATGTGTATATGGATGGGTAGAGGATCTTGAGCCAAGTGTATGTATTAATGAGTAGGGATGGTAGAGTTAAGTGAATGAATGTGTAAATGCTTGAATCAAATGTGGGAATAATACTTGAGATTTGTGTTGAGTATGTATGTGAATAAAGAGGGATGTGAATTGAGTGGAACAAGCAAATGATGCTTGGGAGAATACTTAGAAATGTAGGAAAACTCTGTCAAATTTTGGTTAGGAATTTAGTGGACTTAAGTGTTGTTTGACAGAGAGGAACATGGATATGTTCAGAGAAGAAAATGTGGGGTTACTACCTTGGTTTGTATTTAGGAGGAAGAGATGTAGTAAAGTAGAACTAGAATGGAGCAATGTAAGTTGTTTAACTAAGTTGTGCTAGGTGAAGAACCATATAGCTACGTAAGAAGAAGAGAGGAAAGATCTCAGGAAGAAAAACCTGTAACAGAAGGAGACCAACAGTGAAAAAAAATATGTTAAGTTAACAGAGGAGTATAGTGGTTGGATTAAGGAGGTTTAGTGTGCCTAAATGGTGTAAAAACATGTTAGATTACATGTGGAAAGATTAGGAAAGGGTTAAGTATGAATTAGGGGTTGAAAGGAGGCTTAAAAACTGCATTTTAATGTATAACAAGGATGGTCCGGGTTTACAAACCGATACACAAACCTGGACCACCCCGAAAACACTCCAGAAACTCATTCCAGGCACTAGTAGAAAAAAGATTTTTAATGACGGCGTTTAAACCACGGTTAAATGAAAAACCGTGGTTTAAAGTTTATAAACCACGGTTTTCAGGGAAACCGTCATTTAAGGTACACGCCAGAGTGAATATACCACGGTTTTTAAAGAACCGTCGTATATAAGTTACTTATATACCACGGTTTTCAGGGCAACCGTCATATAAGGTACACGCCATAGTGAATATACCACGGTTATTGGAGAACCGTCATTTATATTGCACATCTTACAATATTAAACCACGGTTTTTTGGTGAACCGTGGTATATAGTCTAAGCGGGAATTTCAATTTTCGGCCCAAATTAACGCGGCTCTTTCTCTCTATTCTCTTATATAAATTCTCTCACGGTAATTTTGGAACCCAAACAGACGCTCTACAACTCTTCTTCATTCTCTTCAACCTCATGGTAATTTTGCAACCCATATCGGCAAACAAGGAACATGCTCCGACTTCTCTCATCTCTTGTTTTCACGGTAATTCTCTTGTTTTCACTGTAATTTTTTACAACCCACACCGCGCGAACACATGCGAACAAGGAACACATGCTCTCATTCTCTTGTTTTCTCTTGCAACTCTTCTTCATTCTCTCTCATTCTCTTGCAGCTTACACTTGCGAACAAGGAACACATGCTCTGCGCCTTCCTCATCTCCACTCATTATAATTTTCGCAACCCTAACCGGTGAACAAGGAACATGGTCTACACCTCATCCATCCTCTTTCACGGTAATTTTGCAACCCACCGCGAACAAGGAACATACTACCTAAATTGCAAACAAGGAACATACTTGTTCTGGCCACTTCTCTCGTGTCTGTGCTCTGTTGAGATCTGTGAAGGCGGCGCTTCTAAATCACCGGCGATTTGGAAAAACGTTCATAGACTATAAACCACGGTTATACGTATAACCGTGGTTTATTCGTTGATTTTATACATTATATACCACGGTTGTAGGAATAACCGTCGTATAAAAGCACTTTATACCACGGTTCAGGCGTTAACCGTCATATAAAAGGTACTTTATACCACAGTTCAGATCTTAACCGTCGTATAAAATCAGTGAGACCGCGTCCGAAAACGGTCTTAAACGACGGTCATATGAAACCGTGGTATATAGTACCACTTTTAAACCACGGTTATGAACCGTTGTATATCGATATTTGTAAATATACGACGTGAGCATAAACCACGGTTCCTAACCGTGGTATATAGGCAAAATAACCGTGGTTAAAAACATTTTTTGTACTAGTGAGGGAATGGTCCGGGTTTGTATCCCGGTACACATACCCGGACTATAGTAGATTTGCGCCAGAAACTGAATTCCAGGTCTGGTCCGGGTTTGTAACCCCGGACACAAACCCGGACCACCCTAAAAATTGCCCAGAAATCATTTTAAAGCCATCCTAAGGTAGGGGCTTGATGGGTAATGATAGTATAAGGTAATTAAGACATGATTAATGATGTTTAAAGGTCATTAAGGCTATAAACAAGCTTAGGAAATAATTTTAAGTAAGTAACATAAGTAAATGTATTTGAGTAACAAGGAGTTAGTAAGTATAAACTGGGAAACCTTAGGTAATGTAATGAGAAAGGTTAATCATAGATAATTAACCACCCAACTCTATGTATATGCTAGGATTCGAATAGTCGAACACCGAAGGGAGTCAGTGAGTCCAAAGTCAACGGTGAAAGGTATGATTTCTTCATGCTCTGTATCCTAACCTAGTTACCCCGGTCTGTGTGCTTATTTGATCACCTAAATAAGATAAATGCATGAATCGGACTATATTGCACTTGCTTGTGCTTGTTTAAATTGTTCTTGATATATTTGTCTTGAGCATTTAGTTTGTATAATTCATGAAATGAATGGATGATGATGAAGTGTGTATGTACCTTGTAGTGTATTTGTGTAATGTATTATACCTTGTATGTATGTGTATGGGAGTATTGAATCATGGTGTGGCTTGGATGTGAATGACTTTTACAAATTTTTAACTACCTAACTCCTAACGTAAGTATTGAGTAAATTGGAATGAGTAGAAGTCCGATAAAGTTTCGGCCACGCGTGAGGATGAGGAGACACAAGAGGTTGGATCCGATTCCTGGTTCTTAAACTTGTCCATGGCCCAAACCCCTTAAATGGGTAGCATCCTGGATTAGTGAACCAAGTAAATCCCGGTGGTGGGACAGAGTAGTCCCCGGGCCGGAGGTCCCGACGACTTGACTTGAGTAAGTAGTAAGTAGAGTAAGTATTGTATGAGTAATGGTCTTGGCTGGTGTAAGTCATTGACCCCGAGTAAAAGAGTAATCTCCACCCGATTAACCCGGGTGGACAAATGGAGCTAACAAGTATTGTGTATCGAGTATGTATTGTGTATGTGTATTACGGAAGAAGGTAAGTAAGTATCGTTTGGCGTGCATTGTATTCCTTGTAAGTATTGAAGTGTATGTATGTAATCCTTGTGTAGCATTGTAGCATTATGAATGAAGCATGTATGTATGTATGTATTGTAAAATGAATCGCATGTATTCGACCAAGTGGTCGGCATACCCTCGCTAGTACGGGGTATGCGGAAGTCATATGCAGCGAAAGCTGAGCCCCTAGGGGCAATGTTTTTAGTGTGCAGGTACCCGAAGCGGACATGACCACAGTAAGAGACCGACAGCTAAATTTGGATAGCTAGGAGAGGAATGTAGATAGTAGTGGATTGCTTAAGGCTTGTAGCCTTGTTGTAGAAGTGTACCAAGGGATATACCTTGTATTTAGAAAGTAAGTAGCTTGTGAGGAATGGGTAGATGGTAGACTCTTAGTGAGTAAGCATGAACTTGAAGGAATTGTTGTATTTGCATTTGTATTGGATCATAGTAAACTCGGTATGTTATATTGTGTTTATGGAGCATTGTATTGAGTGGGAAATTGCTGTATTTGAATTGTAATTGTAGTAAGGATTGTATTTGTGTAGCACTCGGATATTCCGGTCCATCAGACCGATGCTGTATGTAGTAGTAGTAGCCTTGTTGGTCACGTGGGTGGCTAACGACATTGTATCACCCACCGTTGTGTATGTAAGTATCAGCTGCGAAATGTAAGTACGTGGTGATTGGACGGTAATGACGGTATTAGCGGTAGGGGTGTTACAAAAAGTGGTATCAGAGCGAAGTATCACTCGGATGACTGGAAATACCGAGCTTAGGAAATACCGAGTTAGGAATTAGAAGCTTATGGCTAAGGGCTGAGTGATAGCATTAGAGATATGCTAGTTAGGAATCCTGGTGAGTACCGGATACCTACACTATCAGACCCGCCCTCCACAAACCCATTGTATAACTTAGGAAAGTACGCCAGAGAGAAGGAAAGACCTCTCATACTCGGGAAAATCCGATCTGGCTGTAGCGGGATAATCCTATAAGAGGAAAGAACTTGACACATAGTAGATTCCAAGAAATGGAAATCCCGGTGATGGTTCCCGGTTGAACAACAATACCCGCACTTAATAGCGGTGGAATGAGTACCTCAACCACAAGGAGGCTATAACTTACAACAGCATGGGGCGACATGCTTAGCAGTCGCAGAACCTAGCTAACCAATCAACAGCAGGAAAAGAAGCACTAAGCGTGCAACAGAGCGGAAAAAGGAACAATAACACGACCCGAGACACAAGTCTACGGGACAGTAAAATCTAAACAACACCACCAACGGTATGCTAGCTGACTAAGGACTACGGAAGTAGTGCCTAAACAAGTTCAGGCTCAATAACCACGGTAAACATGTGGGAACGAGCAACAAAGAGAAAAACACAAGGCAAATAATTAAGGATCTCCAAGGATTGGAGAAGTACCCTGATCAATGACAGTCATGCCAAGATCACTGAGAAGCTACCTAAAAGATCGAGTATCCCAAACATGAATCACAAGATCAAAGGAAGAGTCGATAAGACTACCAAATACGAGTGAAAACCATACTGTGACCGGTATAGGTTTAACCAAAAACCAGTAGTACCACGCACTTGCCACGCCAAGTGCAGTAAGAACAGGAATATGTAAAGGAGCCCTAACACACCACAAGTACTTAGTAAGGTACCGAGACCGCAATGAAGCGACTACAGGATCACACATCCTAAAAACTGGAAGAATGGAACCTTGGAAAGGCCTAATGGCCCGACCATTGCATTAAGGACATGCCAGTCAGCGGGAAGCTAGACTCGGTCAGAACCAACCGGCATGGAGATGCCATGAAGATTTCTGTTTTCTATTAAAACCCAAATTTTCCTTTCAAACCACAACCCTTCTTTTAAACCTTGGATTTTAAAACCGAACCAACAGAATTACGGTGAGTATCATAGGATGATACAAGAGGAGTTGACTATAGAATACTTCACCTAGGCGTGTGACGAGCACTACGAGTGTACCCAAATATGGGATGTGGGACGACCGCACTCCGAAGGAGCTTGCGGTCGTGACATATAGTCGGGTAAGTGGTAACGTATCAACAAGGTACCCTACGTATGTATACATGTAGTGTACGGAACACGGGAAGTAGTCAACTCCGTTCTACGGACCATCAGTAAGTTCGAAGCAGAACAGCTGGACACCTCAGATGATCAAGGAGAAGGAACTCATAGAATCCATCTGAAGACAAGGAATAAGAACTAGAAAGTGCAAAGAGCACATACTAGTGTATGGACATTCGATATGTCTCAATGACATCAAGCAAGCACAAGACAACTGGAAAGGATACCCAGCCCAAACACAGTAAGGCAAATGCCTAACGTGAACACAATAATGTTCAACAAACGGGACGGAGTTCCCAAGAACAAATATAAAGACTACGGGAAACGTAATCCATCATTGGAGAGGATATTAAACCTAGTTTAAAACACTAGGAGAAAGTATAAACAGTCTACCCAAAAACGGGAGACGTTATAACCCTAAGGGGGGTAGCTCAGATACGATACCATACGCTGGTATAGTAAACACAACACATCATGAACATTAGCCGGATGTAACGGCGTAATCTAACAACACCCAGGAGCAATCCTTGAAGGGTGTCTGGACTGACAACAATCGAGCAAGGCGTCATGATAAGAGCACGGGAACTGGAACGAACACTCAGTTAGGACACTGAAGGGATTTCACTTAACAGGAAATACCCTAAATTAT
Source organism: Limonium bicolor (assembly GCA_023374045.1). Lineage (NCBI taxonomy): Eukaryota > Viridiplantae > Streptophyta > Magnoliopsida > Caryophyllales > Plumbaginaceae > Limonium > Limonium bicolor. The sequence continues at coordinate 331,025,201 of CM041777.1, read as the reverse complement.
AAGAAGGCACTGAGTAACACCAGAATGCGTAAAGGGCCTCCTAGGAACGGAAGCGTGATGTCACGACTTGCCATGGAGCCCAGTGATACCTTCAACCTATGGGGTATACAAGGAATGGAAACCTGTATAAATAGCTTGCAAAGAGCATAGCTCGCAGCAATTTGGCTTAAAAGCCATAAACCAAATACGTTATGAAAACTTAAACGGTTGCAAAACCCACACCAAATACTAGCAAGACTTGCAAAGGATATTGCCTCATACGACAAATAGATCGACAACTGAACCACCCAATCTGAGCTCAACACCATAAGTGGCTTGGAGTAATGGCTACCTCAGTGTCACTGTCACTAGAGCATCAGTCTAGTATACAGTTGACGGAGTTTTGATTGATCTTCATGCCTTCTGTAGCAATGATAGCACAGAGGCATAAGAAACATGATAATGCCAACAGTGGCCTAGTCCACACTTGGACACTACGGGAAACCCTAGGGAAGGTACCCCTCGTTAGCCGAAGACTGTCAATGCGGTGAGGATGTGAACCCTTAGAGAAGGCTTCCATCTAATTAACAACAAGCTTGTGCATGTAGTTATTGCCAAGAGACAATCGAGTAACAAAATGAGATTTCCAAACCACTACGCCTAGAAAAGGGCTTTGAGAGCAACAGTGACAACCGAAGAAGAGTCGGATGTGAACTGTAGAAGCACATCGCTTCAAGATCATAGAGACTCGAAGGAGTAAGTATACTCCATATGCAGTACATAAACAGATACTAACATAGTAACCTTGTCACGAGACTTATTAGTGGAAACAAACCTCTCAACAAGAATTTTCACTTATCAGTGATAAAATACTCTTCAATTGGAGAACGGGACCAGAAAACCCTTGAAGTTTCTGGGGATGTCTCGGTGGTGTACATACAAAAATAAAACTGCACAACTAGAGCCTATAACCAATGCTCAGCGCTAGAGAGACCGTAATTGTCAAAAATAATCAAGGTGGATGCACATTAGACACCACGAATGACCAACGCTCAAGAGAGCTTATAACCCGGTAAATCACTTCATCCTTGGTCAACCAAGATACTTGGGAAATTGTATCATAAATGATGAAGGAATGTGAGGTAAGCTAACCTACACATGAAACCTAAATTAAAATAAAACATCTCTACATTGGGAAGATAGTAACATTGCGGTATGCTACGACAACCGACATACACACGAGCATAGGAAACCCTCGGTGTATTCACACCATAAGGAAATGGTGCCGACAACAATGGCAATGAGTAAAGATAAGCTACCACAGTAACAGAGACCGTAAAAACAATGCTGTATAATGAGTAAGAATATGGTACGCAACAAGCGACCGCTATGAGGAAGTAGATAGACAATGACACGGAATGGTAAGTACGAGATGACGGGCAGAAGTATTTATTCCTATTGCGATCACATAAGAGATTTAATACCAAACATTTACGCCTCTGCACTCTGTATGACTGAGTGTTTTGGTATTGCACTTGTGCAGCTAAAGATCTAGTGGGATAGCTAGGAATGTAGAGAATGTAAATCGTAGTAGACCCTTCTTTTCACCAACGAACATGGCATAAGCCAGTTAAGCAAGCTTAGCAACAGACCGTGCGGCCTAAGGCCAAAGAAGCACGAAGAATGTAAAACACACTAACGATCACAAGATGTGAATTCCGTTGGAATAGAAAATGAAAAGAGACTTAAGAAAGTCACTAGAACCAACGCATAGAAAATGCAAGGTCATACAAGTAAAGAACACTTGTACTGAACCAGAGAAACTGGTAGAATTCAGAAGCTACTGACAATAGAGGAAGCACTACAACTAAGTAGTGACTCAACCTCACCCGACAATAAGTCGGAGGAAATTAGTGAATAATTGTGGGAGTATGAATAGTATGTATAATAGATTGCCAGAGAGCTGGTTATAATCTAAAACTCATTAAGTTCAAGCACGGTAAAAGAATACCACACTTGTTAGTAAACCTTATTCCCACAATAGAGGGATAAGAAGGCGATGAGTAGCACATCTAGAATAACCAAAGAGTAAATTAAACACTAAGGTTATCAGGGTCGCGCAGCAGAAGCTAGTGAGCCCTTGCTAAGAAATTAAATACACCTAGTAAGTATGAGAGAATGGCTATCTATGCCTTGGAGCCTAATAGGCTAGAACCGAATTAATTATGAGTTAAATAAACTCATATAGGAATTCATGGTGCAAGGGCTAAACCATTAGTATGGTTAAGACCCTTTGACCAGAGTATATTATATAATAAACCATAGGGAAGCTAAAATGCTTCAGATTGCCCGAATTGAGTAAACCAATGTTTGATAATAATAACATATGGTAGATTACGTGGGCGTAATCCCTTTTAAGGGGGGTAGAGCGAAAATCGCTTAATGCAAGTTTCATGAATAAAACACAAACTATAATGTGCATAGCACAAATGAGAATCGAATTGATGGTTGGTACTTATGTTAAATAAACATATGTATTCATTCATATTGTAATTGTGGTAATTAGGCACTAGAGATGCAAATACCGTAGGGCGAATATACCCATCTTGTAACCCCAATGTAAGAGTATTGGTAAAGAAGAGTAATGAGTAGTGGACGGAGTTCCACAAGTATTATATTCCTTAAAGAAGTAGTACGAATTGATTAAGAGTAGTAGATGAATGTAGCCCAGGAGTAGTGTATTCGTAGGTATGTTATCGAAAGTAAATTGGGGACAACTGAATTTCATAAGTACTGTATTCCTTAGTTAGAATATTCGAGATGATGGAGAGTAATGGATGGAAGTAGTGAAAGGCAATGAAATGAGCACTTAGGTATTGAATCTTGAAGTAAAGTATTTGGGAAGTAGAGTGAGGATGATTGATGGACTAAATTCCATCCCTTGGAGATGTGTGAAATTGTAATTATGACTAGAAGAGTAAAAGATAGAAAATGGACATAATCAAATTATTTGATTGTTTGAAACTGATGTGGGAAGTTGAACTTGATCCTGATCAGATCGAGGGAAACCGAACACAAATTGGGGTGGAAAGATAGTTCAACACTGATGCTGATCACATCAGGGTTGAATGATTCTTGAAGCTCCCCTCAAGTGGTCACAAGAATCACACATAGGATAGAAGTAATGAATATAAATTGGAATTTGGAGTTGCGTGTTCTAGAAAATTTCTAATTAGTAGCTGTGAAAGAATTCCCTTAGACTGGAGGATTTGTTAGAAGCCTATACCGGAGAAGATAGTAGTATATCATATTGTATTATTTCAGGGGCAGCAGGACATAGAGGAGTCCTGTGTCTAGAAGACCTGAGTGCTTGCGGGATTGTATGTGTATTGCATGGCTTTGGGGATAGCTTTGCACTGTGTGTATGTATAAACCTTGTAGAGTAAAACTAGATGGTTGGATGTAATGTGGATTGGAGTAGTCATGGTACATTGGTATGGTATGGAATGTAGAGACCTTGAGTAATGGATTTGGGAATTGTAAGGAGGAAGAATGTATGACTTTTGGTATTAGACATATTTGAATGAGCAAGTATCGTAATCCTATAACCTTGAGCAACTTTGAGGACAAAGTTCTTAAGGGGGTAGATTGAAATACCCCGAACTTAAATATAGTGATTAAGATTATTCTAATCCGTATTTAAGAGCCTAATAACGCCTAAGTAATATTGGAAAGGAAAAATAAATCCAAAAGAAATGAATAAAGGCCTAAAAAGCGTAAAACGCTAAATACGCGTTAAATAACCATAGGAGGTATGAGACCTCAATTAGCGTATTATATGGATTCTAAGGGCTTAATAAGACCTAAATAATATATGGGAACAACTCCCGAAGAAAACGGATCCATAAATGGATTAAAACCACAAACGAACCTTAAAGCGCGTTTTTCGAGGAAACTGGGAAAACATGACTTTAAGCGGGTTAAATAGACTCGTAACAATTTTGGTCAACCAAATAGTCATTAATAAACATTAATGAAGGTCTAGAACCAATAAAATCAATTAAACGAGAAAATAGTAAAAACTGTAAAAAACCGAGAAGTTGTGGGGTGAGAATGTAAATAAACTAAACTAGTGTGTCCACTATTGAAAATAGAAATTAAAAATGTGAGTGTGTGCAGTGTGTAGCCGATTGGCTCCCTCACCCTCACTCTCTTAATTCTCCCTCATTAATAAAAAGGCAAAAAGTAAACTAAAAGCAAAAAGTAAAATCTTACATTTTACCCTCTCTCTCCTACTCCCCCTCATTTTTCTCACACTCTCTCGTACTCCACTTCCCCTCTCTGATTTCTTCTTCTTCCTTGGAGCCAGCCATGGCGATTTCGACATCCCCACACAGCACCTCCCTTCTTTCTTAAGTTGAACACCCAAATCAACTCCAAATGCTACAAAAATATATACCGTTGGAATCCTCTTGTCAAGGAGAACATTCTCCTCTGTTCAAAAATCGAAAACCTCCCATTCCATCTCCATGGGTATTCCTCATTCGAAGGTTTGAAACAACCATTGGAAGCCTCTCCTTCATCTAGTTGGTTTGAGGTAAAAAGAAATCCGAAAATCTCTCCTTTCTAGCTCCTAATTGCAAATTCCTAAAAATGTGAGCTTTTGTTCCTTGTTGTTCCAGCCGTTTGGCTTCTTCTTGGAGCTGGAAATATTGCCTCTTGCTAAGCAAGAACTCTATCTAGTGAGTGAAACGTAAAGTCACCCCTAAACCCTAAATATATGCTCCTAAGTTCTAAGGTAAATTTCTAGGGTTTAAGTGTTAAATTAGATACTCATTAGTGTCTTGGATATGGGCTGTAGCATTGCCTAATTGGTGAACCAAGAACAAGGGAAAGAAGAAGAAAGAAGAAGGAGAAAGGAAGAAGGAAAGAAAGAAAAACAAGAAGTTAAAACACCAAGGTAACTAACTTACCTTGTACAATTTTGGTGTTTGTATAAGTTTTGATACCGTTTGAGTATTGCATATTGATACAAGTAAATGAGAAATGGTGAGTATGAAATGGAGTAGTTTAGTAATGTGTATATGGATGGGTAGAGGCTCTTGACCCAAGTGTATGTATTAATGAGCAGGGATGGTGGAGCTAAGTGAATGAATGTGTAAATGCTTGAATCAAATGTGGGAATAATACTTGAGATTTATGTTGAGTATGTATGTGAATAAACAGGGATGTGAATTGAGTGGAACAAGCAAATGATGCTTGGGAGAATACTTAGAATGTAGGGAAACTCTGTCAAATTTTGGTTTGGAATTTAGTAGACTTAAGTGTTGTTTGACAGAGAGGAACATGGATATGTTCAGAGAAGAAAATGTGGGGTTACTACCTTGGTTTGTATTTAGGAGGAAGAGATGTAGTAGAGTAGAACTAGAATGGAGCAATGTAAGTTGTTTAACAAAGTTGTGCTAGGTGAAGAACCATATAGCTACGTGAGAAGAAGAGAGGAAAGATCTCAGGAAGAAAAACCTGTAACAGAAGGAGACCAACAGTGAAAAAAAATATGTTAAGTTAACAGAGGAGTATAGTGGTTGGATTAAGGAGGTTTAGTGTGCCTAAATGGTGTAAAAACATGTTAGATTACATGTGGAAAGATTATGAAAGGGTTAAGTATGAATTAGGGGTTAAAGGAGGCTTAAAAACTGCATTTTAATGTATAACAAGGATGGTCCGGGTTTACAAACCGGTACACAAACCCGGACCACCCCGAAAACACTCCAGAAACTCATTCCAGGGCATGGTCTGGGTTTGTATCCCGGTACACATACCCGGACCATAGTAGATTTGCGCCAGAAACTGAATTCCAGGTCTGGTCCGGGTTTGTAACCCCGGACACATACCCGGACCACCCTAAAAATTGCTCAGAAATCATTTTAAGCCATTCTAAGGTAGGGGCTTGATGGGTAATGATAGTATAAGGTAATTAAGACTTGATTAATGATGTTTAAAGGTCATTAAGGCTATAAACATGCTTAGGAAATAATTTTAAGTAAGTAACATAAGTAAATATATTTGAGTAACAAGGAGTTAGTAAGTATAAACTGGGAAACCTTAGGTAAAGTAATGAGTTAGGTTAATCATAGATAATTAACCACCCAACTCTATGTATATGCTAGGATTCGAATAGTCGAACACCGAAGGGAGTCGGTGAGTCCAAAGTCAACGGTGAAAGGTATGATTTCTTCATGCTCTGTATCCTAACCTGGTTGCCCCGGTCTGTGTGCTTATTTGATCACCTAAATAAGATAAATGCATGAATCGGACTATATTGCACTTGCTTGTGCTTGTTTAAATTGTTCTTGATATATTTGTCTTGAGCATTTAGTTTGTATAATTCATGAAATGAATGGATGATGATGAAGTGTGTATGTACCTTGTAGTGTATTTGTGTAATGTATTATACCTTGTATGTATGTGTATGGGAGTATTGAATCATGGTGTGGCTTGGATGTGAATGACTTCTACTAATTCCTAACTACCTAACTCCTAACGTAAGTATTGAGTAAATTGGAATGAGTAGAAGTCCGATATAGTTTCGGCCACGCGTGAGGATGAGGAGACACAAGAGGTTGGATCTGATTCTTGGTTCTTAAACTTGTTGACGGCCCAAACTCCTTAAATGGGTAGCATCCTGGATTAGTGAACCAAGTAAATCCCTGTGGTGGGACAGAGTAGTCCCCGGGCCGGAGGTCCCGACGACTTGACTTGAGTAAGTAGTAAGTAGAGTAAGTATTGTATGAGTAATGGTCTTGGCTGGTGTAAGTCATTGACCCCGAGTAAAAGAGTAATCTCCACCCGATTAACCCGGGTGGACAAATGGAGCTAACAAGTATTGTGTGTTGAGTATGTATTGTGTATATGTATTACGGAAGAAGGTAAGTAAGTATCGTTTGGCGTGCATTGTATTCCTTGTAAGTATTGAAGTGTATGTATGTAATCCTTGTGTAGCATTGTAGCATTATGAATGAAACATGTATGTATGTATGTATTGTAAAATGAATCGCATGTATTCGACCAAGTGGTCGGCGTACCCTCGCTAGTACGCGGGGTATGCGGAAGTCATATGCAGCGAAAGCTGAGCCCCTAGGGGCAACGTTTTTAGTGTGCAGGTACCCGAAGCGGACATGACCGCAGTAAGAGACTGACAACTAAATTTGGATAGCTAGGAGAGGAATGTAGATAGTAGTGGATTGCTTAAGGCTTGTAGCCTTGTTGTAGAAGTGTACCAAGGGGTATACCTTGTATTTAGAAAGTAAGTAGCTTGTGAGGAATGGGTAGATGGTAGACTCTTAGTGAGTAAGCATGAACTTGAAGGAATTGTTGTATTTGCATTTGTATTGGATCATAGTAAACTCGGTATGTTATATTGTATTTATGGAGCATTGTATTGAGTGGGAAATTGTAGTATTTGAATTGTAATTGTAGTAAGGATTGTATTTGTGTAGCACTCGGATATTCCGGTCCATCAGACCGATGCTGTATGTAGTAGTAGTAGTAGCCTTGTTGGTCACGTGGGTGGCTAACGACATTGTATCACCCACCGTTGTGTATGTAAGTATCCGCTGCGAAGGTATGTAAGTACGTGGTGATTGGACGGTAATGACGGTATTAGCGGTAGGGGTGTTACACTCTGATTGTAAATTGTAAGTTATAGCTTAAATTTGTTGAAGTTTTGATCGCATTGCATCTGTGGCCAAGTGCTGATAAATGCAAGTGTCATTAGTTTATTGTAAATGCATTTGGTGTGTTTTGTGACGCTATAACTATTTGGTCTGCTTTTGTACAGTTGAATATTCATTATTCTGATGTTATAACAGGTTTGTTGCGTATTTGTAAAAAAACGAAATAAGAATAAAAGACTTTAATTTGTGGTTTTTTAATAAACTGTAATGTAAAGCCTTTTGGTGCGCGCACACCAAAAACTTTAGATTATTGTTTTCTATAGAACCGCAATTTAAAGATAAGCTTTAGATTACGGTTCCTCTTTAGAATCATAATCTAAAGTTTTTGGGGCGCGCGTGCCAAAGGTTATTACATTGTAGTTTATGCAAACCGTAATCTAAAGTCCGTGGAGCCTGCAAAGGCCTTTAATTATGGTTATTAACTATAGTTTAAAGCTCTCAGGTATACATGATACTGGCATTAACTACGGTCCATAACCATAATTAAGCAGCCTTTTGATTGAACTCTAAGCCTTCCGTTCCACCAGTGTGGAAGAGTAAAAACAAATATGTTATTGGAACTGCTATTACAAAGGAAGGCTACGAAGATAAAGGAAATGGAAGTCAAGTGCTATTGTCGGGTCTTACTCAGCAAGAAGTAAAGCAACTGATGGCAAATAGAAGGGACACACGGAAGACCATTCAAGGGAAGATTACTACAATTTGCTGGTAAACACCGAAATGTTTCATTTTGTTCTATGTGCCTAACTAGCCAATCTAAGGTAGTTCAATCAAACTATTTGATAATTGACTCTGGTGCTTCAGAACATATGTGTGGAGCTGAGAATTTTTTTTATTGACTTGCATGAATTGGCTTAAACTCGTAAGATTGTTATGCTATATGGACACATTGGTGAATAGACAAGGGAGAATCAAGTTGGGCAGAAACTTCTATCTGGAAGAAGTGATGTTTGTAGAATCCTTTAGGTTTAATATAATATTAGTTAAGAAATTAATTAGACAAATTAAACAGGCTATCACTTTCCATGAATATTTTTGTTGTGTGCGGGGACCCTGGAGCAAAACAATGTGTGATAATTGGGAATGTTGTAAATGGGCTATACTTGTTGTGTGACCATAGTTTGGATGAGTGCTTGTTGATGATTATGGTTATAATACAAGTGTTGTACGTCAGACTTTTAATCAAAGAAAAGATGATAGTTTTTTGTGGAATCATATACTAAGTCATGTGCCTTAAAAATAAATTGTCAATGCTTGATCTGAAAAAGTTAGCAAATCAGAGAGTCATAATGCTTGTGATGTTTGTCATTGGTCTAGATCAGTTGGAAAGCCTTTTCCAGATTCTGTAATAAGATCTAAGAGGAGTTTTGAGCTTATTCATGTTGATGTATGGGGGTCTTTCAAGGTCCCACTTATGATGGAAATAAATACTTGATTACTTTGGTTGATAATTTTAGTAGGGGTACTTGGATTCATTTATTTCGTGCAAAATTTAAAGCTTTCTGCATTCTTACTTGTTTTTATCAAATTGATAGCAGACACTTTGAGACAAAGGTTAATGTTATAAGAAGTGACAATTCCTTAAAGCTAAAAAGTAGCAATGAAGGTGTCAAATTCTTTAAAGAAAATGGTATAATTCACCAAACTAGTTACGCTTACTCTTTCACAACAAAATGAAGTTGTGGGGAGAAATACAAATACCTTCTTAAAACAGCTCGTGCTCTTTATTATCACAACAATCTTAGTCTCAAATTTTAGGGAGAGTGTATAAGGCATGCTACCTCTCTCATTAATAGATTACCTTCTAAAGCCATCAATGGAAAAACTCCCTATGAAAAGCTTTATGGACAGAATCCTGATTACCATTTACTCAAAGCATTTAGGTGTCTATGCTATAGAGCTATTGTCAAAAAGGGTGTAGGAAAGTTTGAATTTAGAGGATCTCCATGTGTTTATCTTGGCCTAGCTGAGAGCAAGAAAGGACACAATATCTTGGACTTGGAAACCCATATAGTTCTTATCAGCAGGGATATAATTTTCTATGAGCGAGAATTTCCTCTCAAAGGCAAAAGCAGCACATCCTTAGAGCACTCTAAAATGCGGAGAAATCGAAACAATGAATAAATGAGCCAAGAGTCCTCAAGAGTATTGTGATGAAGAAGAAATCATGTTTCAACATATGTTTTAGGGAAATATTGCTACATAAGAACAAGAGGAACAATCAGTGGAGCAACCAACCAAAAATAACACCGATAAGGTCTACCAGAGAAAAAAATCCCCCAAGTTATCTGGGCGAATACTTTCTTGGTAATATTGAGCTTCTGAAGACAGACATCTTCAATCAAACTCTACATGAAAGGTTATAGAAAACTGGTAATGAAATAAACTACATATCTAAATTCATTACTGATGTTAAACCCACTAATGCATTTAATCTCAAGAGTCTGTCTCCTCAATCATATTCGATGATACTGCGATTGCGAAACATAACTAAGCCAAGAACCTATAAGGAAGTTGTCAAGAATCCTCATTGGACAAAAGCAATGCAGAAGGAATTTTGGGCATTGCAAGACAACAAGACCTGATTCTTTATTGATATTCAGAAGGAAAAAGAGTCATTGAATGTAAGTGGGTCTTTAGGATTAAACTAAGAACTGATGGAAGCATAGAAAAACACAAGGCACGGAAGATACGGAATATTCGTTTAATTTAATTGTAGAGGAGCAGTTATGTTTAGTTAATGAGCTGATTTATTTAGTTATTTATTCATGACCAATATTAGTAACTCCTCTATTTAATTGAGATATGGGAGGAAAGGAAGAGTTAGTAACTTCTCTGTTTAATTGGAGTTTGGAAGGAAGGGAGGAGTCAACAACTTCTTTTTTTATTGTTTGTAGCCTCTATGCCTCTCTCCTCTCTATCTAACTACCGCCTCTGCATTTAGATCGATCTGTTATTATGGAATTTTATGTGTAAGATTTGGGTTCATGAAATAAGGGTTAGAATTCTACTGGCTTGTTGTTAGTAATCTTTGTTGTCAGGTTTTATTTGTTTTCTGTTTTCTCGTATGGGTTCTGAGTTTGTAGTCCGGTCGTTCAGATTGTTCTATGTTGGAGATTTCAGTTGTGGATCAGTGTGTGCACTCTTGTTTCAAATCGGAGGTGTGGATTTCGGGATTCATTAGTGATTCGAAGTGCTTCGATTGTCAGGTAGGTGGTAGTTGGATTCAGCATAGGTGTGTCCGCCCATGTGGATGAATTTCGAGTTTTGGCTTGAATTGTAACACCCCTAAAATTTCAGACCTACAAAAACTCAGAACAATGCAGCGGAAGACTAGCTAATTCCATCCGGGGTGCTACCGCTACAACCACTCACTAGTGATCGCTAAGGCTAATTTCTCAACTACAAAACCATTTTAAGTTAACTTATAAACTCCATTTATATTTATACGAAAGCATCCGCATTTGTATATAAGTTATACATCCAAAAGTCACCTTCTGTTGGAACCCAAGGTTTTGCTGATTATGGCAACAGAGTAAGTCTGGTGACAGAAGAAATATCACTGATAATAGCATCAGAGCAAGTCTGGGCGATGAACGAGTCTGACTACGGAAGGAGTCGTTCTGCGACATAAGATTCTCATGGAAAGTTCTAGAAGCTTAAATGCGACCTTCTACTGTTAGAACGTGGAGAAAAACATGGAAAAAACTGTCACACACGTTCACATATGATCAGGCCCAAAAATCAAGGCGGTCAAGGGTATAGAGTGCCAGAACGAGTCCCTCTGCAGAGTAGTTGCGACAATTTCGGAGTATGCTTGACCAAGAGGATGTGGAGCACCATCCTGAACGTTATGGCTACTAAATAGGAGCAGTTACTTCGGGTATTATCACTATTTAAGCCGGTAGAATTCATTTGTAATACTTGGAGCTTTCACTTCCATATTTAGAGAGAGAGAGTCATATTGAGAGAGAGATCATTTTTGAGATATCGTAGTGAGACTTTGTCATTTAGCTTAGGTATTTATTACCTAGAGAGCATACAGAACACTCCCCTTTACTCCTTGTTACACATTGATCAAAGCCGAGAGTAGAGCGAGTGTTGGATAAGACAGAGTACCTCTGTCGAATCCCAAGATAGGAAGCTAGGTTGTAATTCACATTGAATTTCAATATATGCAGAATCCTATCTTGTCAATTTTACACAAAAGCTTCCGCATTATCTTCTTGGCAATTACTTATCTCTAAGCAGGGTTGATCTGAGACTAACACCTCAGACCTACTCGGTCAGCTCCCCGATCCTATCAAGTGGTATTAGAGCCTGCGTTGGCCGACAAATCTCTCAAGATGGTCGAAATCTCTTACTCAGAAAAGGCTGAGTCAGGCACCACCAGTTTGGTGTGCTTGATGGCTCACAATGGTCAGAAAACCGCTCATGATCAGGTAAGTGAGACTCCCTCTGCGATGAAAATTTGCAGATATTGTGGTTATGATGGTCATACGGACTCTTCTTGTAATAAACTTTGTAATGATTAGACATTTAATATTTATCGTGTGTCTGCAATTATCAAAGCTCGTGATCTTTACTATAATAGTTTTTTATCATCGTCTAAGAGGGGACCCAAGTACATCTGGGTTCCCGAAACTAACTAGTACCTTTTTGCAGATAGAGTGGCTCGGAACAATGACTATTGGTTTCAAGATAGTGGTTGTTCAAGATATATGATAGGAAACCAAGATGAGTTTACGACTCACTCTGACCATCAAGGGGGAAAAGTTACTTTTTGAGACAACATGCACAAAAAAATCATAAGAATTGGCTCCATTGGTAACCCTCTTTATTTAAAAGTTCATAATATTTACTTAATTGTTATTGGACATAGTCTCTCAAGTGTTTCTCAAATTTGTGATTTCTCAAATCTTATGTTATAAGATTTATGACTCTATCACTCGTGATTGTAAGGAAATATGGATTATGACTCTAACACTGGTGATCTTAAGGCAATATGGCACGTGTTAATATGAATATCCGATATATATATATATATGAGAATCACGTGCAGAAAGCAAGCAGACTCGGTCTGTGAATCATGTACCGAATCAAGCCGACTATCTCTGTGAATCTTGTGCAGAAAGCAAGCTGACTCGCTCCAGCTTCAAGTAATTTGAAGACTATGGTATTTTTGATCAAAATGTTACCATTATGTATGATAATACCAGCTAAGACACCAGCTTGCTGATATCATCACCAAGGCATCACACATGGTTGCATTTGAGCTCTTTCGCACACACCATGGCATGACTCGTTCTGACTGAGGGTGGTTATATCTCCTCTCCTTCTTGGAGGCAGAGTCTGGGTACTCAGTTATTGTAACACCCCAACCCAAAATCTAATAACCTGAATGACGATCGCTCCCAAATAAACTTAAACTGCAGCGGAATACATTACAATAACCGGGCGGTATTACAATGCCGTTAGCCACCCTTGTGACCAACAAGGCTAACTCCAAATACAAATCTCAAAAGTCACGGTCTGAATACGAATACAATCCGAGATACTAGGAATCAAACTCAAAGGTACAATAATTAAGTAAAATAAATAGCTAGTAATAAACTCCCATAGCTTGATCTACCCCACCTACACTCGGTGTGGTAATCTCTGCACTTCAGGTACCTGAAAAATGGGGGTGCCCCCAAAGGGGCTCAGCAAACAATGCTGGTATGGAAAACGTGAAGCCCATCGGCTACTGGGCCATACCAACTACTTTGTCGAATACATGCAATTCATTTTTTTTGTAAGCTGTAAACAAGCATAACATGATAATAACAAGTATCCATACAAGGACAACAATGTCACATAGAACAAGACTTCAGAAGGTCAAGTTAGATGAACTGTATTCATTTGATAATAGTCGGGTCCACATAATGGGACTGACAGGTGTATAAGAGTATGTCAATATAGTGAAGGTATAGTGACCTCGTTAAAAAGAAAGGTGGGTAATGAGTCCCTTAGAAGATAACGTAGTTAACTCCTATACTTATAATGGTGGGAATTGAACCCTCGAGAGAAGTAAAGTCTTCCTCTTAACTTGAACTGTTCCGGTACGCAGCCGGTGAGTGACATAGTGCACCCAAAACTCCCGTCGTGACGTAAATTGAATAGGAGACGACCTGAGACAGGTACAACTCCTGTAGCATGCATGGCCAGATCCAACTGGGCTCCTCGTTCTCGTGGTATAGAATTGTTAGGTGTCAACCAAGGATGTCAAGCAAGGACACAATGTATATTGTCAGTTATCACGTTTAGGATAACGACGTTTGTTATAAAGTGAAGTAAGTGAGAAACTTGAGTACAAGTTCTCGGTATAATAAAGCACAGGTATTTAATCCACTGGTGATGTAGTGGTGTATGCGTGGGACATACATGTTACAATTAGCATCAACACGCACATAAAATATCACAACAATGTACAAGAGTAATACAACATTTTACATTTAATTATCTAGGTCGTTATTTCAAACAATAGATAGCACACAAGCCGGTGTAATCCGGTAGCAAACAGGTTGCAAGAATCCCATACCGTTCACCGTAGATAGCAGTTGAATATATCCTGGTCAACGTCTGGTCAAGTATTGTCCTATATTTAGGATTAACTGAGAGGGTTAATTTATGTTACCCTTGTATAATAATTTTATTGGATTATTCAACAATTTCATATTTGTTATTTCATGTGAGGTTTATTTCTTTATACTTAGATAGTTTCTTTAACCTCTTAACCTCATTGACGATTAAGGTGTTTACATATATTCCAAATTATATAGTCTTAATAAATATCTTATATTCTGTGTGGTAATTTCTTTTAACTACCTTATGATTTAATGTACAACTTGTTTTGTTATTCCTTTTGATTTATTTATAAATTCTTTAATGTACACATATGTATATATTTATTCATATACTATTTATGTTACATATTTTTAATTGTCTAGATGACATAATAACTTTATCATTTCTCAACTATATTTATATGCCATACATGGACATAATATTCTTATAGTTTTTATTATTCCCCTTTTAACCATAAATAATATTTATTGGTTACCTTTAAATTCCTTATAACTATATAAGCCATAGTTTTAATTCAATAATCCCTTAAACCAAAATTCTTCTTTCTAATTCCTCCAAATATCCACATGGGACCTATATTTAATTAAAACTAAATTATTACCCTTACATTTTGGTTATTTACAAACCGACCACATTAATTCATAAACTTAACATTTAAATTCTAATTTCATTATACTATATAGTTTTAATTCCTTATTTAATTAAATTACAAATCCACCATTAATATTTTGGTATATAACTTTTGAATATTATAACTTTCGAAAATTACAGTTTAGCCCCTCAAACTTTCGGCTTTTACATATTCTTTTCCATAATTACAATTTAACCTCAAAATCTTATAACCTTTACATAATGTCTTATAAACTATAGTTTTAATTTTAATTCTCCTTAATTGCCGAATCTATATATTCTTAAATTACAAATCTAACCCCAAACAATTCGGCTTTGACATAAACTTTCCTTTATTTACATTTTCACCCCAAAACTTTATAATAGTTACTTAATAACTTATAAACTATAGTTTAAATATTTAATTCCTCAAAATTTCGGAAGTGAACTTTATAATTCTCTTAATTATGGATTCACCCCATGTTAATCTCTAAATTTTCATAATAACTTTTATAAATTACATAATAGCCCAAAACTTCATAAATTGTTATTTTAACACTTGTTTAAATTATCTAAAATTCATAAACTTAATTCCTAACCTTATATTATATCATAATTATCCCAAGGAAGCCTTTTACTCTCGGCTTTTATGGTATCTACACCAAACTTTGTAAAATTTACATTTAAGCCACATAAATTAATTAATTAGCCATTTAAGCATCAATAAAATATTTTTAACTCTCCAAACTTTATAATATAAGTTTATATACATAAGTAGCTCATTAAAACCTATTCTTCACCAAAATTATTCGGCCATAATTTTTAAGATACCTTATAGTATACAAAAGTTGATTTATAAGTCATAATAATTATACATAAATACATATGAGTCATATAACTCATGTAAAAATTATTGTAATGTCTTAGATTGATTTTTAGCTCAAAATAGAGCATATTTGCCCTTGACAATTCGGCATGAATTTGTATTTAACATAGATAAATTTTGTGACACAAAAATGTGTCTTAAGGTAAATATTTTCCATATATGTTATAGATTTGTATTTTTGGTATATGTTACCATGTGGTTTCGATTTTAGACTCCTTAGAAGGTGTACATAATTTTTGTATAAGTTTTAGAAGCTTAACCAAGCTTAAAACATAAAGATTGGCTTAGTAAACTTACTTCTTAATAAGGGATGGTTAAGTGCTTGAACTCTTCTTGAATCTCCAAGCTTTCTCCAAAGGAATTTGATGCCCCACTTCGGTTTTTATGCAAGAGGTGGAGGAGTTTAGGAGTTAGATCTTTAACAAAGATCTTAAGTAGATTTGTAAGTAGTTTTTCAAGGTTTTACCTTAAGCTTTTCTCCTTAGGATTTCGGCACACTTAAGATGGATGAAGAACAAACTTTTCTTCATGAAAATGAAGAAGAAAAGAGCCTTAGAATAAGTAGAATTCGGTTACACATAAAAATGTGCTTTAAGGATTTTCAAGCATGCAAAATACCTTAAGGTAACCTTGAGATGCTCCTTGGATTAATGTTGATTTAGACAACCTCCTTGGAGTATTAATTGATGCCGAACCCTTGTAGTTATGCTAGGAAGAGTTTTGCTTCAAGGCTTGACAAGAAATGCTAGGAAATTACCTTAAAGATGAAGATAGAAGTTAAAACTCCATTAATGGAGTTAAGAGCTTCAAAGGAAGAAGATGAAAGGAGAAGAGAGGAGCTTACCCAACCGGTTGCAAGGTAGGAAGGAAATGAGGTTGCAACCGTATAACTTAGGCAAGTTTGGAAAGGAATTTTGATTTGTTTATTTTAATGTTAATTTGACTAGTCTTTCCATTTGTTTATTCCATAGATTATTGGCTCAATAAATGACCATGTTCTATGCTTGCTTTTCGGCCATGTTACAAGACAAGGCAAGGTGGAAGAAATAATGGGAGCTAAATGACAAGGTAAGTTAGGTAAGGCTTTATTCCTTTGATTTTTCAATGTTTGAAACTTGTCTTCTTCTTCCCTTGTAGGTGGCCGATTCCTAGGGCTAAATGGAGCCTCTCAATCGGCAGCTAAGAGCCATAGACAAGCATGGGATGGTCACTTGAATTTAAGAAATCAAAAAGGAGAATCTAGATCTACTTTTTGCTTTAATCATTTTTGCTTTTGACAAGCTAATATGGCCTTGTTTTCTTGCAGGATTTCGACAGCATGGAGGTCAAATGAGACCTATATTCTTTTTCCATTAAGTATTATAGCACATGGGAAGGTGAGTCACCATGTTCTATGTCTTTTATAAGTTTTAAATGCAAATTTTATACTAGTTTTTAGGTAGGAAATCGGCCCCTATAGAGCTCCTTGTTTGACACTGCCTATAATTGATTTAGAGGGTCAATTCATCCCCATTTAAGATTAATAATTCGTGGCATGTCAAAAACTACAAGGTAATTGTGTAAAACGCGTTTTAGTGACACCCGAAGGTGCGTTTTTGTGCTCTAAGGATATTTTGGGAAATAAGTTGTCTTTATGAGTTCCAAGTTTTTATAAACATTTATTATAGTAAATAATGATATATTAAGGTGTTACATTGAGTTATATGGGGTTACATCAACTCATGACATAATTCCCGAGCTATCGGGACACTCCGGGGCAAAAAGGAGCGTTAAGGAATTTCCATGAGGATTTTGTTGAATTTTGAGAAACTAGCTCGTGGGTTCTCTTTAGAATAATTATTAATGATGTTAGGAACTCTAGGAATGAATTATATAGGAGTTCGTGCCGCCTCGGCACCTCTCCGGGCTTTTCGTGCTTTAAGGGGCGTGCGTGAGCACTCCCGGGCGTTTTGCGTTTTTGACTAAATATAGCCTAGGGACTATGTTTGTATAATCATATAATGAGGGTATGACCATTTGGTTTGAGTTTTAGAAGGTCATACAAGGTCATGCTTAATCGCATGTTTCTAAGGCGTTTTAGCGTTTATGGTGAAACGACTATTTTTACGTAACGTTTTCATGCATGTATTTGCATGTGTAAGTGAAATGGTTTATATTTGGATTATTTTCCATTAAATAATGGTTTTATAATGTTAATTAGATTTGGGGTATTTCAATCTACCCCCCTTAAAAAGGACTTCGCCCCGAAGTCTCATATCTAAATTTATAAGGTTGTGGGGGAAACAAGTTCCGTTAGGTATCCACAACTCAATTTAGTTTTTAGGGATCAAGTCCCAAGTCTCTATATTCCTAAGTTCATAGTGTACATCAAACACAACATGAATACTTTGGAAGGTCATATCATATACCTACAATATAGTGCAATGTAGTAAACACAATCACATTTCATTTCAAATAGTGCAGCGTAGTGCACCTAATCTTTCCATTGTAGTGTAACGAAGTACACATCAGCAAGTAGAAGTACAAAGTACATTCAAATACAGTGTTACACAAGAACACATACAAGACAAAGTGTCACAGAAATGCACGAAAGTGCAACGAAATGCATAATAAACTCACAAACGAAAAAGGCTCTACCCCCCTAAAAAAGGGGTACGCCCACGTACCATAGACTAAACTGTCTAGTCGGTAAATAATGAGGGAAACTTTGCTCACATATCCGCTTCTAATTCCCATGTGGCCTCTTCAACATCATGGTTCGACCAAAAAACCTTTACGAGGCGCATAGACTTGTTTCGAGTATCTCGTGTCTTTATATCTAATATTCGTTGTGGTGTTTCTACGTACCGCATTGTTGGTTCTAATGATAGTGTCTCTAGTTGTAGAACATGAGAAGGATGAGGCATGTATTTCTTAAGCTGAGACACGTGAAAACCGTTGTGTACTTTGCCTAACTCTGCTGGCAAATCAAGTCGATATGCCACAAGGCCCACCTGCTCTGTGATAGCATAGGGTCCTACAAACTTCGGGCTTAGCTTGCCTTTCTGTCCAAATCTGAATACACCCTTCATCGGTGATACTCGTAGAAATACTTGGCCGCCAACTGCGAACTCAAGGTCTCGTCGTCTCTCATCAGCATACGATTTCTGTCTATCTTGTGCTGCTTTCATATTATTTCTGATCTGTTGTACTTCTGCCTGAACTTGCTCTAAGTACTCAGGCCCAATGATGACGGTCTCACTGGACTCGTCCCAGCACAATGGTGTGCGGCATGGTCTGCCATATAGTGCTTGAAATGGTGACATCTGTATAGAGGCGTGATAACTGTTGTTGTATGCAAACTCGATCAGGTGTAACCTATCTATCCAGCTACCCTAAAAATCCAAGGCACATGCTCATAGCATGTCCTCTAAGGTCTGAATAGTCCTCTCTGATTGACCATCTGTCTGAGGATGAAATGTTGTACTAAGCTTCAATTCAGTTCCAAGTGCTTCGCGAGTAGCTCGCCAATATCGTGAAAGAAATCTGGTATCTCGATCTGAAACAATAGTCTTTGGTACTCCATGATGTCTGATAATCTCTTTCTCAAATAGTTCTGCCAACTTTGGTAGCTTCCCAGTGTCTTTCATCGGTATAAATCTCGCCACTTTGATCAGTCGATCAACAACAACCCAAATCATATTTAGTCCTCCTCTCGTAGGTGGTAGTCCCACCACGAACTCCATAGAGATATCATAAAACTTCCATTCAGGAACTGGCATAGACTGTACCATGCCTCCTGGTCGTCTATGTTCGAATTTCACTTTCTGACAAGTGAGACATCGAATCACATATTCTGTCACGTCGCCCTTCATACCACTCCACCAGAAATACCTCTTTAGATCTTTGTACATCTTAGAAGCTCCTGGATGGACAGATGTGGAAGAAGTGTGGGACTCTCGAAGAATATGCTCTTTTATATCTGTGTTGTCTCTGGGAATACACAATCTGCCCTTTAATCTGATTAGTCCATCATCGTGTAGCTGAAACTCATACTTCCCTCCTTCAAATGTACCGTCAGACAACTTCTAACTAATCTCCATCATTCGCTGATCATTCTGTTGTGCGCTACGTATGTCGTCTATAAGGCTCGATGTCATAATCCTTGAGAAATTCGACCCATCTTCGTTGCCTCATGTTTAACTCCTTCTAGGTGAATACATATTTCAAACTTTTGTGATCCGAGTATACAGTCATCTGGACACCATACAGGTAGTGGTGCCAGATCTTCAATGCAAATACAATTGCTCCAAGTTCAAAGTCATGTGTGGGATAGTTCTCCTCATGTTTCTTCAGCTGTCGGGAAGCGCAGGCGACTACCTTCTCATTCTGCATGAGTACACACCCTAATCCCCTGCCTGATGCATCACAGTAAACTTCATAACCTTCTGTGCCTTCAAGTATAGTCAAAACTGGTGCTGATGTTAAAGCATCCTTCAAATACTGGAATGAGGTTTCACATTCTGTAGTCCATGTGAATGGCGCGTCCTTCTTCATTAAACTTGTCATAGGTTTTGCTATTTTGGAGAAGTCTCTGACGAACCTTCTGTAGTAACCTGCTAACCCAAGGAAACTCCTGATAGCAGTCACTGTCTTTGGTCTGGGCCAGGTGCGAACTGCTTCTATTTTTGCTGGATCCACTGCGATCCCAGCGTCTGAGATAACATGTCCTAGAAAGGAAACTCGGTCTAGCCAAAACTCGCACTTGGAGAACTTAGCATAAAGCTGGTTCTCCCTTAAGATCTCGAGTACATGTCGGAGGTGACTCTCATGCTCTTCCTTAGACTTTGAATAAATTAGGATATCATCGATGAATACGACTACTGTCTTGTCCAACCGCTCTCTGAATAATCTGTTCATTAAATCCATGAAGACTGCCGGTGCGTTTGACAAGCCAAAAGGCATAACTGTAAACTCATAGTGGCCATATCGGGTTCTGAATGCTGTCTTTTCTCTGTCTTGCTCCCTGATAGGTATTTGATGGTATCCTGATCTCAAATCGATCTTTGAAAACACATTTGCTCCTCTTAACTGATCAAACAAATCGTCAATTCGTAGTTGTGGGTATTTGTTCTTCACTGACACTGCATTAAGCTCTCTGTAATCGATACATAACCGAAGGCTTCCATCCTTCTACTTCACAAAAAGAACTGGTGCTCCCCAAGGCGATACGCTAGGTCGTATGTATCTCTTGTCCAATAAATCCTTCAACTGTTCCTTCAACTCAGCCATCTCTGCTGGTGCCATACGGTACGGTGCCTTAGCTATGGGACCGGTACCTGGTAGTAATTCAATGGAGAACTCTACCTCTCTGGATGGCGGTAAGCCTGGAAGTTCCTTTGGAAAGATATCCGGAAATCCATCACAACCCACTACCACTCCCACCAAACCCACTATGAAATACCCCAAATCTAAATAATATTATTAAATCATTATTTATTGGAATATAATCCAAACATAAATCAGTTCACGTACGCATGCAAACCCATGCATGAAAACGTTACGTAAAAATAGTCGTTTCACCATAAACGCTAAAACGCCTTAGAAACATGTGATCAAGCATGACCTTGTATGACCTTCTAAAACTCAAACCAAATGGTCATACCTATTGAATATATAAATATATTCCCTAAGCTATATTCAGTCAAATACGCAAAACGCTCGGGAGTGCTCACGCGCGCCCTTAAAGCAAGAAAAGCTCGGAGGAGTGCCGAGGTGGCACGAACTCCTATAAAATTAATTCCTAGAGTTCCTAATATCATTATTTACCATTCTAAAGATAACCCACGAAGTGGTTCATCAAAATTCAACAAAAACCACAGGAGGATTTCTTAGCGCTCCTTTTTGGCCCGGGAGTGTCCCGATGGCCCGTAAATTATGTCACGGGTTGATATAACCCCATATAACTCAATGTAACATCTTAGTATATGTTTATTTACTATAATAAGTGTTTACAAACACTTGGAACTCATAAGAACAATTGGTTTCCCAAAATTTCCTTAGAGCACAAAAACACACCTTCGGGTGTCACGAAAATGCGTTTTACGCAATTACCTTGTAGTTTTTGACATGCCAAGAATTGGTAATCTTAAAAGGGTTAAAATGACCTTCTAAATAAGTTGGTGTGACTAGTCAACAAGGTGCTCTATAGGGGCCGATTTTAAGGGCAAAAACTAGTATAAATTTGCCTTAAAAGTTTATAAAAGGCTTTAAAACATAATGACTCATCATCCCATGTGCTATAATACTTAATGGCAAAGAAATGTGGACTCATTTGACCAGAGAGCTGTCGAAATTATGCTAGAGAACATGGCCAGTTGACTAGACAAAAACAAATGCTAAAAGCAAAAAGTAGATTCCTTTTCTTTTTGCCTTTTGATTTCTTAAGCAAGTAACCTTCCTTGCTTGTTCCTTAGCTCTTCATGGCCGGTTTTTGAGCTCCATTCAGTCCCTAAATTCGTGACTCTACATGAGGAAGAAGACAACACAAACTTAGAAAAATCAAAAGAAGATACCTTACCTAAATTTCCTTGTCTTCTAGTTCACATTATTTCTTCCACATGCTCTGCCTTGTCACACCTCATGGCCGGTTTTCAAGCTGGAAAAGAGGTCATTTATTGAGCCAATCAATCATGTAATAAACTAAGGAAAAGTAAAGTCATTGACATTAAAAATTGACAAAACAAAATCAAATTCCAATGCTTCTTTCATTTACGTGAGTAGGTCTCATTTCCCTCCTTGCACATTCCTCCACGGTTTGGTAAGCTCCCTCCTCTCTCTTCTAGCTTCATCTTCTTCCTTTGAAGCTCTTAAGTCCATTAATGGAGTTTTAACTTCTATCTTCATCTTTAAGGTAATTTCCTAGCATTTCTTGGCAAGTCTTGAAGCAAAACTCTTCCTAGCATATCAAGGTGGGTTCGGCCACATTTAGTTCTCCAAGGGGATTGTCCAAACCAACATTAAACCAAGGAGCATCTCAAGGTTATCTTAAGGTAGGTTTTAAAGCTTGAAAATCCTTAAAACATTTTTGTGTGTAACCAAGTTCTACTCTTCTAAGTCTCTTTTCTTCTTCATTTTGATGAAGGAAAACTTGTCTTCATCTACCTTGGTGAGCCGAAATTATAAGAGAAAAGTCTAAGGTAAAGTTGAAAAACTACTTACAAATCTACTTAAGATCTTTGTTGAAGATCTAACTCCTAAACACCTTCACCTCTTGCATAAAACCGAAGAGGAGCATCAAGTTTACCTAGGAGAAAGCTTGGAGATTCAAGAAGAAGTTCAAGCACTTAACCACCTTTGTTAAGAAGTAAGTTTACTAAGTAAACCTTATATTATAAGCTTTGTTAAGCTTCTAAAAATTGTACAAAAATTATGTACACCTCTTAGGTTATATAATACCGAAGCTATATGGTTTATATGCCAAAAATATAATCTATAACATATATAGAAAATATTTACCTTAAGACACATTTTTGTGTCAAAATTTGTTTATGTTACAAATTAATTAAGGCCGAAAGTCTAGGGCAAAAATGCTTTTTTGAGCTAAGAATATATAAGACATTACAATAATTTTTACATGAGTTATATGACTCATATGAATTTATGTAATTATTATGACATATAAATCCACTTTATATACTATATGGTCACCAAATAAATATGGCCGAATGCTTTAATTGATAAATAGGTATTAATGACCTACTTAGGTATATAAACTTATATCAAAGTTTGGTGAGCTAAAAATATTTCATTAGTGCTTAAATGGCTAATTAATTAAGTTAGTGGCTTAAATGTAATTTTTACAAAAATTTAGTGGGTTTATTATAAAAACCGAGAGCTAAAGGGCTGTTTGGTGTAATTATAATATAATATAAGGTTAGGAATTAAGTTTATGAATTTTAGATAATTTAAACAAGCTTTAAATAACTTTTATAAAGTTTTGGGCTATTATGTAATTTATAAAAGTTGTTATGAAAGTTTAGTTAATATGTGCGAATTCATAATTAAGAGAATTAGGTTCACTTTCGAAATTTTGGAATTAAATATTTAGACTATAGTTTATAAGTTATTAGTACTATTAAAGTTTTGGGGAAAATGTAATTAATGGAAAGTTAGCAAAGCCGAATTAT
The DNA here is from genome assembly GCA_023374045.1 of Limonium bicolor. Classification (NCBI taxonomy): domain Eukaryota; kingdom Viridiplantae; phylum Streptophyta; class Magnoliopsida; order Caryophyllales; family Plumbaginaceae; genus Limonium; species Limonium bicolor. The sequence continues at coordinate 331,001,196 of CM041777.1, read as the reverse complement.
TGGGGTTAGTTTGGTAATTTAAGAATTTATATAATATTTCGGCATTTATGGGAAGTAAAATTAAAACTATAGTTTACATGTCATTATGTAAAAGTTATAAGATTTTGTGGTTAGATTGTAATTATAAGAATAAATTATTAAAGCCGAGAATTTAAGGGGCTAAGTTGTAATTGAGAGTTATAATATTTAAAAGCTATATACCAAAATATTAGGGATGGCTTTGTAATTTAGCTAAATAAGAATTAAAACTCTATAATATAAAGAGATTAGAATTTAATATAAAGTTTATGAATTATGTGGTTGTTTTGTAAATAACCGAAATATAAGAGTAAGAATTTAGATTAAATAAATATAGGTCCTACATGGATATTTGGAGGAATTTAGAAGAAAGAATTTTGATTAAAGGAATTATGGAATTAAAACTATGGCTTACATGGTTATAAGGAATTAAAAGATAAACAATAAATATTATTTATGGTTAAAAGGAGAATAAAAAACTATAAGAATTTTATGTCTATGTATGACATATAAATATAGTTAAGAATTATAAGTTGTTATGTCACCTAGACAATAAAATAAAAACAAATGCAATAAACACATATATGTGCATTAAAGGATTATAAATAAATCAAAAGGAATAACAAATAAGTTATACATTAAATCATGAGGTAATTAAAAGAAATAAACCTCACATGAAATAACAAATACGAGATTTGTTAAAAGATCCAATAGAATTATTATATAAGGGTAACATAAATTAACCCTCTCAGTTAATCCTATTCTAGGACTTGTTTGACCAGACGTTGACCGGGAATTTACAAGTACAGTCTACGGTGAACGGTATGGGATTCTTGCAACCTGTTTTCTAACGGATTACACCGGCTTGTGTGCTATCTGTTGTTTGAAATAACGACCAAGATAATTAATGTAAACTGTTGTTTTACTCTTGCACACTGTGGTATTATTTTATGTGCGTGAATGTTGCTGACTACATCGTGTATGTCCCACGCATACAAACACTACTATACCAGTGGATTAAATACCTGCGTTTCAGTATACCGAGGACTTGTACTCAAGTCTCTCACTAACTTCACTTTATAACAAACGTCATTATCCTAAACGTGATAATTGACAATACACATTGTGTTCTTGTTTAACGTCTTTATATGACACTTAACAATTATACTTCGAGAATGAGGAGCCCAGTTGGATCTGGCCATGCATGCTACGGGAGTTGTACCTGTCTCAGGTCGTCTCCTACTACGTCGCGACGGAACATTCAGTTGGGAGGAAGACTCTATTCCTTCCGGGATTCAAATGCCCTTCAGTTCGAGGAAGACTTTATTCCTCTAGTGGGTTCTTATTTCCCACGCCATTCAGTTCAGGGTTTAACTACGTTATCTCCTGGGGTTTTTATACCCAACCTTTCTCTATAACGAGGTCACTATACCTCCACTATTTCAGATATTCAGTTATAACTGTCAGTCCCATTGTGTGGACCGACTATCAGTAAAGAATTTCAGTTCAGCTAACTCGACCTTCTGTGTCTTGTTCTATGTGACATTATTGTCCTTGTATGGATACTTGTTATTATCAGACTATGCTTGTTTACAGCTTTATAAAAATGAACTGCATGTTCGACAAAGTAGTTGGTGTGGCCCGGTAGACGATGGGCTGCACGTTTTCCATACCAGCATTGTTTGCTGAGCCCCTTTGGGGGCACCCCCATTTTTCAGGTACCTGAAGTTAAGAAGATCACCACACTGAGTGTAGGTGGGGTAGACCAAGCTTTGGGAGTCTATTAGTTAGTTTTATTTCAGTATTTACTTTGAGTTTGATTCCTAGTATCTCGGGTTGTATCTGTATTCCAGACCGTGACATTTGAGGATTGTATTTGGACTTAGCCTTGTTGGTCACAAGGGTGGCCAACGGCATTGTAATACCGCCCGGTTGTTGTATTTATTTCCGCTGCAGTTGTATTTTATTTGGGAGTGATCGCCGTTCAGTTTATTGGATTTCGGGTTGGGGTATTACAAAAATGGTATCAGAGCGTAGTTACGCTCTGGATACAAGGATACACCGAGATTAGGATATCTAAGACTTAGGTTAAGGGTTGAGAGATAGTATTGAAAGAGTTTAAGTTAGTTTTACTTAGACCACTATCCAAGACCAAGATTTTGACCACAGTGCCTAATATACCTCAACATCCTGCAGATGTCGGGAAGAGGAGGACGACGTGGACAGGCTGATGAGGAGCCAAACGTCAGGCTGGCAGACATTGCCACCTTAATCGCTCAGGCATTCGCACAGGCGGGGGTTGGACAGCAGCAGCAGCTACCTCCACCACCACCACCCAGGGAGAGAGACTGGGTGAAGAGTTTGGCTGATCTGAGGCCAACTGCATTCAAGGGGCAGACTGACCCTGCTCACTTAGAAACCTACATCATGGAGATGGAGACAGCGTTCGAGACGCTTGCAGTCCCAGCTAGGGAAAAAGTAAGACTTGCTGCCTTTTATCTGAAGGATGCAGCTAGAGATTGGTGGAACATGGTGAAAGCCGACCACCTGGATGACCCAGCTTTTACTTGGGGACATTACACTGCACTACTTAGGGGCAAATACTACCCGGCCCACACCAGGATGGTGAAGACTAGGGAGTTTGATGCTTGGAGCAGACGGGGAAGATGACCGTGATGAGTATTATGCTAAGTTACTTCACTACCGACTACTACCCGGTATAGGATACTCGGACCAGGTGTTGGTCGACCGGTTCTACGGGGGACTGAGCCCTCGACTTCAGTTTGGGATGGGACCAATCATCCCTACCAGTTTGCAGGAATGCTATCATGCTGCCTCCGTAGTGGAGATCACTTGTAAGAGAAGGGATGCTTTGAGCTCCCAAAAGAGGAAGGACGGACCTGGTGGCGAGATGCCAAGCAGGGGAACTCCAACAAAAGGAACAACCCTATCAGAAAGGACAGGGGTCCTATCAAGGGAAGGGGAACCAAACTACTGGGAACCCCCAGTCAGGAACCTACGGAGGCAACTTCACAGAAAACCTACCCACCTAAGGGTAGGCACTCTAATCAAACATTAAATTTTGAGACTTTTGTGATTACTTCAGCACCGTTAGAATGAATAATTGACCTTGATTGTATTAGGTTCTGGATCTGGCTCAAACACGGGCCAGAAGTATATCCGCCGTTTCAACTGTAAACAGTGCGGGAAGGATCACCCCGGCGTGGACTGCCAGGGGAGAAAGTCATGTGCCGCTACTGTCAGATACTCGGGCATCGTGCCTTCGAGTGCATCCGAAACCCGGAGAGCAGGAACTACCGCCCGGGAGCAAAGCCAAACCCAGGCCAAAAGAATGGAGCTAGCGATACTCGCCCTCCACCAACAAACCAAGCTCAGGGGTATAAGGGCAAAGGCCCAGCATCGGGACCCGCCCTGCATGTCATGGACCGCTCAGATGAGGCTGGTCCTTCTACAACCCAGGTATTTCTAAACCATGTGAACCTGTTATTGAGCAATGGATGATGTGAATGAGTGCTTGCATGCCTTGATTGCCTAATTGAAGGAAAGAATTAGTAAGACTCACTAGTAAAAATTTAAACCACGTAGGAAGCTATAAGATATGCTTTCCTATCCCCTCACCGCCCTCCCTGGAGGAAAACATTATCAAAGTACAAGAACCAGGGAACGAACAATGTAAGGTTATCCAACCAGGTTTGATATTACTCAAAGGATACCTAACACCGGAGACACAAATGCAATCATCAGAAAATGTCAAGAATTGGGAGCAGGACCAGGAGGGTTCTACACTCCGGAATTTCCAGGAGGATCAAAAATGAAGCTGAAAATGATGTGCTTAGGAAAGGATTGGAATCCTTACACAAAACCTACCAAGATACAAGAAATGGAGATGGAGCACAAGTACCAAAAATCCCAGAAGAATTTTTACCAATTGTGGAACAAGCAGTTAATACAGCTCAACAACTAGAAGGAGATCCAGTTCCCAATCTAAGGGCTGATCTATGTATCATCAACTTCTATGAAGAAGGAGGCCGTTTAGGACTACACCAGGACAATGATGAAACAAAAGGGTCCCTTGAACAGGGAATACCAGTATTATCTTTGTCAATTGGAGATGACGCAGAGTTCCTTTATGGCGAGCAGAAGCGTGTGGACCTTGCAAAGAAAATAATATTGAGTTCAGGAGATGTTTTGATAATGGGTGGAAAGTCAAGGTTGCTATACCATGGAATTAAAAGGATTAAGCTAAACACAGCACCTTCGACAGTGATAAACACCACTCACATGAGACCAGGAAGATTAAGTTTAACCTTTAGAAAGTACTAGTGTTGTAATTGTTTTTGGACTTCAGAAAGGAGATCATCTCATCAATGAAGCATTATTGTTTGTGAAAGTGAATGTCTTTAGACCCCATCATGTATCAAAGTACTTACTCAGATTCTGTTATTAGGTTGTGCTAAGGAGACGGAAGGTGCCTTAAGTATACTTACTGAGGAGGAGGCCCGCAAGGGCGGCTCGATTCTCACTGGTACCTTTCCGGTTAATGGAGTGGATGCATTAGTACTGTTCGACTCCGGAGCCTCACATACTTTCGTTTCGCCTACGCTTGCGGGGAAGTTGGGGCTAGACGCAGTAGAGTTACCTGATTTTAAGGTGGCACTCCCGTCTAAGGAGAAGATCAGTTGCACTCGTCTTTATAGAGGAGCCACTATCAGTATTAAGGAGGAGGAATTTCCTATTGACCTTATTGAGTTCAGAGGTCTAGGATTCGACGTTATAGCCGGGATGGACTGGCTGGGGCGGCACAGAGGCCGCATTCTTTGTGCAGAGCGCAGACTGTTGCTTAAGAGCCCATCAGGAGTGACAGTATCTTACCGTCAGAGCCCTAGGGCACCATCGATAAAAGTTATATCTGCTATGTCCATGTACAAGCACGTCAGGAAGCAGAAGGAGGTATATCTATGTTATGTTCAGAATGTAGAGCATGACCCTGATTTTGATCCAGCTATGCCAGTGGTGTCGGAATTTCCAGATATTTTTCCAAAGGAACTTCCAGGCTTACCGCCATCCAGAGAGGTAGAGTTCTCCATCGAATTACTACCAGGTACCGGTCCCATAGCTAAGGCACCGTACCGTATGGCACCAGCAGAGATGGCTGATGAAGAGCAGCTGAAAGATTTATTAGACAAGGGATACATACGACCTAGCGTATCTCCTTGGGGAGCACCAGTGCTTTTGTGAAAAGAAGGATGGAAGCCTTCGTTTATGTATGATTACAGAGAGCTTAATGCAGTATCGGTGAAGAACAAATATCCACTACCACGGATTGATGATTTGTTTGATCAGTTGAGAGGAGCAAAAGTGTTTTCGAAGATCGATTTGAGATCAGGCTACCATCAGATACCCATCAGGGAGCAAGACATAGAAAAGACAGCATTCAGAACACGGTATGGCCACTATGAGTTTACAGTCATGCCTTTTGGCTTGTCAAATGCACCTGCAGTCTTCATGGATTTGATGAACAGATTATTCAGAGAGCAGTTGGATAAGACCGTGGTTGTATTCATCGATGACATCCTAATCTACTCAAAGTCTAAAGAAGAGCATGAGAGTCACCTTCGACATACACTTCAGATCTTAAGGGAGAACCAGCTTTATGCTAAGTTCTCCAAATGTGAGTTTTGGTTGGACAGAGTTTCCTTTTAGGACATGTTATCTCTGATGCTGGGATCGCAGTGGATCCAGCAAAGATAGAAGCAGTTCGCACTTGGCCTAGGCCAAAGACAGTTACGGACATCAGGAGTTTCCTTGGTTTAGCAGGATACTACAGAAGGTTTGTCAGAGACTTCTCCAAAATAGCCAAACCTATGACCAGCTTAATGAAGAAGGCACCTTTCACATGGACTACTGAATGTGAGACCTCATTCGAGCTTCTGAAGAATGCTTGACATCAGCACCAGTTTTGACTATACCTGAAGGCACAGAGGGTTATGAAGTTTACTGTGATGCATCAGGTAGGGGATTAGGGTGTGTACTCATGCAGAATGGGAAGGTAGTCGCCTACGCTTCCCGACAGTTGAAGAAACATGAGGAAAACTATCCCACACATGACTTGGAGCTTGGAGCTATTGTTTTTGCCTTGAAGATCTGGCGCCACTACCTGTATGGTGTCCAGATGACCGTATATTCGGATCATAAGAGTTTGAAATATGTATTCACCCAGAAGGAGTTAAACATGAGACAAAGAAGATGGGTTGAATTTCTTAAGGATTATGACATTGATTTGCAGTACAAGGAAGGGAAAGCTAATGTTGTAGCAGACGCATTGAGTCGACGAGCATACTCTTAATGCCATTGTGGCTAGCTCGAGTCTTATGGACGACATACGCAGAGCACAGCAGAGTGATCAGCGAATGATGGAGATCAGTCAGAAGTTGACTGACGGTACATTTGAGGGTGGAAAGTATGAGTTCCAGTTACATGATGATGGACTCATCAGATTGAAGGGAAGATTGTGTATTCCCAGAGACAGCACAGATATAAAGGAGCATATTCTTCGAGAGTCCCACACTTCTACCACATCTGTCCATCCAGGAGCTTCTAAGATGTACAAAGATCTAAAGAGGTATTTCTGGTGGAGTGGTATGAAGGGCGACGTGACAGAGTATGTGATTCGATGTCTCACTTGTCAGAAAGTGAAATTCGAACATAGACGACCTGGAGGTATGGTACAGTCTATGCCAGTTCCAGAGTGGAAGTTTTATGATATCTCCATGGACTTCGTGGTGGGACTACCACCTACGAGAGGAGGCCTAAATGATTTGGGTTGTTGTTGACCGACTGAAAAGTTGCTAGGTTTATTCCGATGAAGGATACTTGGAAAGTGCCAAAGTTAGCAGAGCTATTTGAGAAAGAGATTATCAGACATCATGGAGTTCCAAAGACTATTGTTTCAGATCGAGATACTAGATTTCTCTCACGATACTGGCGAGCTACTCGCGAGGCACTTGGCACTGAGTTGAAGCTTAGCACAGCATTTCATCCTCAGACAGATGGTCAGTCAGAGAGGACTATTCAGACCTTAGAGGACATGCTACGAGCATGTGCCTTGGATTTTCAGGGCAGCTGGATAGATAGATTACATCTCATCGAGTTTGCTTACAATAACAGCTATCACGCCTCTATACAGATGTCACCTTTTCAGGCTTTATATGGCAGACCATGCCGCACACCTTTATGCTGGGACGAGTCTAGTGAGACCGTCATCATTGGGCCTGAGTACTTGGAGCAAGTCCAGGCAGAAGTTCAGCAGATCAGAAACAATATGAAAGCAGCACAGGACAGACAGAAATCATATGCTGATGAGAGGCGACGAGACCTTGAGTTCGCAGTTGGCGACCAGGTATTTCTACGAGTTTCACCCATGAAGGGTGTATTCAGATTTGGTCAGAAGGGCAAGCTAAGCCCGAAATTTGTAGGACCCTACGCTATCATAGAGCGGGTGGGCCTAGTGGCATATCGACTTGATTTGCCAGCCGAGTTGGGCAAAGTACACAATGTTTTTCACGTGTCTCAGCTTAAGAAATACATGCCTCATCCTTCTCATGTTCTACAACCAGAGACACTCTCTTTAGAACCAACAATGCGGTATGTGGAAACACCGCAAAGAATCTTAGATAGGAAGACACGAGAGACTCGAAACAAGTCTGTGAGCCTCGTGAAGGTTCTTTGGTCGAACCACGATGTGGAAGAGGCCACATGGGAACTCGAAGCTGATATGCGAGCGAAGTTTCCCTCATTATTTACCGACTAGGCACTTTAGTCTAGGGTACGGGGGCGTACCCCTTCTTTTGGGGGGTAGAGCCTTTTTCATTTTTGAGTTTAGTGTGCACTTTGTTGCACCTTTGTGCATTGCATTTGTTGCTTTTGTGCATTTCAGTTGTTGCACTTTTGTGCATTTCAGTTGTTGCACTTTTGTGCATTTCAGTTGTTGCACTTTTGTGCATTTCAGTTGTTGCACTTTTGTGCATTTCAGTTGTGACACTTTGTGCATTCAGTGACATTGTCTTGTATGTGTTCTTGTGTAACACTGTGTTTGAATGTACCTTGTACTTCTACTTGATTGTGTGTACTTCATTACACTACAATGGAAATATTATATGCACTACGTTGCACCATTTGAAATGAAAAGTGATTGTGTTCACTACCTTGCTTTACACTGCAAGTATATGTTATGACATTCCAAGTATTTCTGTTGTACTTGATATACACTATGAACTTAGGGATATAGAGACTTGGGACTTGATCCCTAAAAATTAGATTGAGTTGTGGATACTTAGTGGAACTTGATTCCCCCACAACCTTATACTTTAAATATGAGACTTCGGGGCGAAGTCCTTTTTAAGGGGGGTAGATTGAAATACCCCAAATCTAAATAATATTATTAATCATTATTTATTGGAATATAATCCAAACATAAATCAGTTCACGTACGCATGCAAACCCATGCATGAAAACGTTAAAAAAGTCGTTTCACCATAAACGCTAAAACGCCTTAGAAACATGTGTCAAACATGACCTTGTATGACCTCTAAATTCAAACAAATGGTCATACATTATTATATGAATATACAAATATATTCCCTAAGCTATATTCAGTCAAATACGCAAAATGCTCGGGAGTGCTCACCGCCCCTTAAAGCACGAAAAGTCGGAGGAGTGCCGAGGTGGCACGAACTCCTATAAAATTAATTCCTAGAGTTCCTAACATCATTATTTATCATTCTAAAGAACCCACGAAGTGGTTCTCAAAATTCAGCAAAAACCAAAGGAGGATTTCTTAGCGCTCCTTTTTGGCCCGGGAGTGTCCCGATGGCCCGTAAATTATGTCACGGGTTGATATAACCCCATATAACTCAATGTAACATCTTAGTATATGTTTATTTACTATAATAAGTGTTTACAAACACTTGGAACTCATAAGAACAATTGGTTTCCCAAAATTTCCTTAGAGCACAAAAACACACCTTCGGGTGTCACGAAAATGCGTTTTACGCAATTACCTTGTAGTTTTTGACATGCCACGAATTGGTAATCTTAAAAAGGGTTAAAATGACCTTCTAAATAAGTTGGTGTGACTAGTCAACAAGGTGCTCTATAGGGGCCGATTTTAAGGGCAAAAACTAGTATAAAATTTGCCTTAAAAGTTTATAAAAGGCTTTAAAACATAATGACTCATCATCCCATGTGCTAATACTTAATGGCAAAGAAATGTGTGACTCATTTGACCAGAGAGCTGTCGAAATTATGCTAGAGAACATGGCCAAGTGACTAGACAAAAACAAATGCTAAAAGCAAAAAGTAGATTCCTTTTCTTTTTGCCTTTTGATTTCTTAAGCAAGTAACCTTCCTTGCTTGTTCCTTAGCTCTTCATGGCCGGTTTTTGAGCTCCATTCAGTCCCTAAATTCGTGACTCTACATGAGGAAGAAGACAACACAAACTTAGAAAAATCAAAAGAAGATACCTTACCTAAATTTCCTTGTCTTCTAGTTCACATTATTTCTTCCACATGCTCTTGCCTTGTCACACTCCTCATGGCCGGTTTTCAAGCTGGAAAAGAGGTCATTTATTGAGCCAATCAATCATGTAATAAACAAAGGAAAAGTAAAGTCATTTGACATTAAAAATTGACAAAACAAAATCAAATTCCAATTTGCTTCTTTCATTTACGTGAGCTAGGTCTCATTTCCCTCCTTGCACATTTCCTCCACGGTTTGGTAAGGCTCCCTCCTCTCTCTTCTAGCTTCATCTTCTTCCTTTGAAGCTCTTAAGTCCATTAATGGAGTTTTAACTTCTATCTTCATCTTAAGGTAATTTCCTAGCATTTCTTGGCAAGTCTTGAAGCAAAACTCTTCCTAGCATCAAGGTGGGTTCGGCACATTTAGTTCTCCAAGGGATTGTCCAAACCAACATTAAACCAAGGAGCATCTCAAGGTTATCTTAAGGTAGGTTTTAAAGCTTGAAAATCCTTAAAACACATTTTTGTGTGTAACCAAGTTCTACCTCTTCTAAGTCTCTTTCTTCTTCATTTTGATGAAGGAAAACTTGCTCTTCATCTACCTTTGGTGAGCCGAAATTATAAGAGAAAAGTCTAAGGTAAAGTATTGAAAAACTACTTACAAATCTACTTAAGATCTTTGTTGAAGATCTAACTCCTAAACACCTTCACCTCTTGCATAAAACCGAAGAGGAGCATCAAGTTTACCTAGGAGAAAGCTTGGAGATTCAAGAAGAAGTTCAAGCACTTAACCACCTTTGTTAAGAAGTAAGTTACTAAGTAAACCTATATTATAAGCTTTGTTAAGCTTCTAAAAATTGTACAAAAATTATGTACACCTCTAGGTTATTAATACCGAAGCTATATGGTTTTATATGCCAAAAATATAATCTATAACATATAGAAAATATTTACCTTAAGACACATTTTTGTGTCAAAATTTGTTATGTTACAAATTAATTAAGGCCGAAAGTCAGGGCAAAAATGCTTATTTTGAGCTAAGAATATATAAGACATTACAATAATTTTACATGAGTTATAACTATATGAATTTATGTAATTATTATGACATATAAATCCACTTTATATACTATATGGTCACCAAATAAATATGGCCGAATGCTTTAATGATAAATAGGTATTAATGACCTACTTAGGTATATAAACTTATATCAAAGTTTGGTGAGTTAAAATATTTCATTAGTGCTTAAATGGCTAATTAATTAAGTTAGTGGCTTAAATGTAATTTTTACAAAATTTAGTGGGTTTATTTAAAAACCGAGAGCTAAAGGGCTGTTTGGTGTAATTATAATATAATATAAGGTTAGGAATTAAGTTTATGAATTTTAGATAATTTAAACAAGCTTTAAATAACTTTTATAAAGTTTTGGGCTATTATGTAATTTATAAAAGTTGCTATGAAAGTTTGGAGTTAATATGTGGCGAATTCATAATTAAGAGAATTAGGTTCACTTTCGAAATTTTGGGAATTAAATATTTAGACTATAGTTTATATTAAGTTATTCTATTATAAAGTTTTGGGGTGAAAATGTAATTAATGGAAAGTTCAAGACCAAAGCCGAATTTTTGGGGTTAGTTTGGTAATTTAGAATTTATAATATATATTCGGCATTTATGGAGAATTAAAATTAAAACTATAGTTTACATGACATTATGTAAAGTTATAAGATTTTGTGGTTAGATTGTAATTATAAGAATAAATTATTAAAGCCGAGAATTTAAGGGGCTAAGTTGTAATTTTGAGAGTTATAATATTTAAAAGCTATATACCAAAATATTAGGGATGGCTTTGTAATTTAGCTAAATAAGAAATTAAAACTCTATAATATAAAGAGATTAGAATTTAATATAAAGTTTATGAATTATGTGGTTGTTTTGTAAATAACCGAAATATAAGAGTAAGAATTTAGATTAAATAAATATAGGTCCTACATGGATATTTGGAGGAATTTAGAAGAAAGAATTTTGATTAAAGGAATTATGGAATTAAAACTATGGCTTACATGGTTATAAGGAATTAAAAGATAAACAATAAATATTATTTATGGTTAAAAGGAGAATAATAAAACTATAAGAATTTTATGTCTATGTATGACATATAAATATAGTTAAGAATTATAAGTTGTTATGTCACCTAGACAAATAAAATAAACAACAAATGCAATAAACACATATATGTGCATTAAAGGATTTATAAATAAATCAAAAGGAATACAAATAAGTTATACAATAAATCATGAGGATTAAAAGAAATAAACCTCACATGAAATAACAATATGAGATTTGTTAAAAGATCCAATAGAATTATTATATAAGGGTAACATAAATTAACCCTCTCAGTTAATCCTATTCTAGGACTTTGTTTGACCAGACGTTGACCGGGAATTTACAAGTACAGTCTACGGTGAACGGTATGGGATTCTTGCAACCTGTTTTCTAACGGATTACACCGGCTTGTGTGCTATCTGTTGTTTGAAATAACGACCAAGATAATTAATGTAAATGTTGTTTTACTTTGCACACTGTGGTATTATTTTATGTGCGTGATGTTGCTGACTACAACGTGTATGTCCCACGCATACAAACACTACTATACCAGTGGATTAAATACCTGCGTTTCAGTATACCGAGGACTTGTACTCAAGTCTCTCACTAACTTCACTTTATAACAAACGTCATTATCCTAAACGTGATAATTGACAATACACATTGTGTTCTTGTTTAACGTCTTTATATGACACTTAACAATTCTATACTCGAGAATGAGGAGCCCAGTTGGATCTGGCCATGCATGCTACGGGAGTTGTACCTGTCTCAGGGTCTCCTACTACGTCGCGACGGAACATTCAGTTGGGAGGAAGACTTTATTCCTTCCGGGATTCAAATGCCCTTCAGTTCGAGGAAGACTTTATTCCTCTAGTGGGTTCTTATTTCCCACGCCATTCAGTTCAGGGTTTAACTACGTTATCTCCTGGGGTTTTTATACCCAACCTTTCTTATAACGAGGTCACTATACCTCCACTATTTCAGATATTCAGTTATAACGGTCAGTCCCATTGTGTGGACCGACTATCAGTAAAGAATTTCAGTTCAGCTAACTCGACCTTCTGTGTCTTGTTCTATGTGACATTATTGTCCTTGTATGGATACTTGTTATTATCAGACTATGCTTGTTTACAGCTTTATAAAAATGAACTGCATGTGTTCGACAAAGTAGTTGGTGTGGCCCGGTAGACGATGGGCTGCACGTTTTCCATACCAGCATTGTTTGCTGAGCCCCTTTGGGGGCACCCCCATTTTTCAGGTACCTGAAGTTAAGAGATCACCACACTGAGTGTAGGTGGGGTAGACCAAGCTTTGGGAGTCTACTATTAGTTAATTTTATTTCAGTATTTTACTTTGAGTTTGATTCCTAGTATCTCGGGTTGTATCTGTATTCCAGACCGTGACATTTGAGGATTGTATTTGGACTTAGCCTTGTTGGTCACAAGGGTGGCCAACGGCATTGTAATACCGCCCGGTTGTTGTATTTATTTCCGCTGCAGTTGTATTTTATTTGGGAGTGATCGCCGTTCAGTTTATTGGATTTCGGGTTGGGGTATTACACACTACCACTACCACTGAAGCAAAACCCATTACCTCTTACTACCTAAATCCATCACAACCCCTTCCCTTCATTCGACCAAGAAATACTGCTAGAGTCAATCTGTAGACTGAATCGATTTGGAAAAAATACCCACGTAGTTGAAGTGAATTTCAAAAAAAAAGAAAAAAAGGACAGAAAGACAGAAATCCCATGAGAAGGCTAAAACAAAGCAAATTACGATTTTCTCTTCAACTTATAGAAGACGTACTCTTGCTCCAGCCACCACTTCCAAGAGTGGAACTTGCGTAACTCTGGTTTGCGCTTCACAGCAACGCTAGCTTGCACATATGTGTATAAATTCTTTGGCTAATACGCTTCACTACAACGGTTAACCACATCTAGCACTCTCTTGAGATTCAAAGTGAATGTGTCAATACCAAGATGTAGACCAAGTCTTTCACCCCATTTCCTAGCCTACACCCTTGACCATACTTTCAACCTATCTAAAAACTTCGTTATCTTGGCGGTGTTTTATCAAACTTTGGCGGACTTTGTCGGTTGGCTATTTAGCCATGTGATTGCATTTGGATGTTAGGTAGACTCACCTTGTTTTGCCCGATGATGTCAAAAAGGGGGAAAGCGGTGAATCCCATTTTCAGTAAGATGAGTTAATGTTTTTGGTGGTAGGAAGACTTAAAATTGCACATATGGATTTTGCCCTGCTTGATGGTCAAGCAGACTGTTTCTGTTTATGCTTAGTTTAATTCTATTATGCTCTTCTCTTATTGGTCTTGTCTTAAATGACGTGCTCAAATTTAGGGGGAATATTGGATTAAGGGGGAATCAGTCAATGAGGCTAGTTCTTCCAAGCTTGTTTGTTTGTATGTCTTTTTTGCAGGTTAACTCTTTCTACGAGATTCACTCGAGTAGTTTTTGGCATCATCAGCAAAAAGGGGGAAAAAGTATGAAGATATTAGAGTTTTGCTGAAGATTGCCAAAGCCTAGCTGCCAGCAAGAGTCGGTCTGAGAACTGATGCAACAAAAAGAGATCAAGTCAAAGAGAGTATGAGCGAACAATAACTCCCACTGCAGAGAACAAGTCATCCAGAGCCTGCCCACAGACAAAGAGTCATGAAAGACGTAGTTTTTTTGTTAACCAGACTCGATATAACAAGCGGTTCACATTCATCTCATCTTATCATTGATGCACAACTTAAGGGGGAACTTTAGTTCATCTTGAAAGATTCGGTTCCCTTTGCCATCATCAGCAAAAAGGGGGAATTTGTTGGAACCCAAGGTTTTGCTGATTATGGCAATAGAGTAAGTCTGGTGACAGAAGAAATATCACTGATAATAGCATCAGAGCAAGTTTGGGCGATGAACGAGTCTGACTACGGAAAGAGTCGTTCGGTGACACAAGATTCTCATGGAAAGTTATAGAAGGTTAAAGGCGACCTTCTACTGTTAGATCGTGGAGAAAAACATGGAAAAACTGTCACACACGTTCACATATGATCAGGCATGAAAATCAAGGCGGTCAAGGGTATAGAGCGCCAGAACGAGTCCCTCTACGGAGTAGTTGCGACAATTTCGGAGTATGCTTGACCAAGAAGACGTGGAGCACCATCCTGAACTTTATGGCTACTAAATAGGAGCAGTTACTTCGGGTATTATCACTATTTAAGCCGGTAGAAGTCAATTGTAATACTTGGAGCTTTCACTTCCATATTTAGAGAGAGAGAGTCATATTGAGAGAGAGATCATTTTTGAGAGATCTTAGTGAGACTTTGTCATTTAGCTTACGTATTTATTACCTAGAGAGCATACGGAACACTCCCCTTTACTCCTTGTTACGCATTGATCAAAGCCGGGAGTAGAGCGAGTGTTGGATGAGACAGAGTACCTCTATCGAATCCCAAAATAGGAAGCTAGGCTGTAATTCACATTGAATTTCAATACAAGCAGAATCCTATCTTGTAAAGTTTAAACAAAAGCTTCCGCATTATCTGCTTGGCAAGTACTTATCTCCAAGCAGGGTTGGTCTGAGACTAACACCTCAGACCTACTCGGTCAGCACCCCGATCCTATCACCTTCTAAAATTTAAAACTTCACTAGTTCCATCTTCCTCCAAAAACTAACCATTTCCTTACACTTTCCAAAACTAACCAAAATCTTACATCCAAAAACACAAAAGAGGGTTAACACATTACATGAGATCTCTATTAAAGTTTCTAAACCTTCTTCGCACTTCATTAATGGGCAGGACCCACATTCTAGATTGAGTACGAAGCTTGTAATAACTCAGTGCACAATAAGTTATTTTTCTAACAACTACAACTTGGCAACCTTCTCTTAGCACGATATCATTCACCAGGTAGATGCTTAAAATGTGGCTGAGAACCACCTCCTCTTCATAATACAGAGCCAACCAATAGCAGCTAGTGTTCTGCAACCATAAATTCATACACATAAAAAAAGGGTTACAGTTGTAAATCAGTAAATTCATTAACTTCCACTACAACTCGTACCATTCATTTTATCTTTGCAAAGCTCCAAGGATACATAACCAAAACAACAAAGGTAATACGATAGCACAAGCATGACAACGTTAGCACATAAAATCATAGAAATGCACCATTTATTGCTACCTTAGCATAAGGTGCTTAAGTAATCATTCAAAGATATTACCAAATATAACTCACCAAAATAATCAATACCAAACAGTAGGTACATAGCAATATCAAGTTCCACAATAAGAACAACTTCCTTCACCATGGTACATTTTCCACCTGTCCTCGGGTAATCAGTCTTTCAACATAGAGCAGTGAGACTCTTGGCCCCTTGGATTACATATTCCACCTCACACCATGTCCTTAAGTGTGCACACCCCCTATAGGTCATCAGCCCATAGAGTAGATCATGATGGCTTAGCTCCAATACATTGGTAGGAGCAATAATAAACCCCAATACATTGGTAGGGGCAACAATCAACTCCAATACATTGGTAGAAGTAACAATCCATGGACAACCTTGCCAACCTTGGCTTATATATTTCCTTCCTCATTGCACACTTTCATGTTCATAAAACATATGTTACAAAATCATACACAACTAGGGGTGGAAATTTTTACCCAACCCGTAACGGGTATGGGTGTAGATTATTAACCCATTTAATTTTTAGGTCAGGTATGGGTTACCTATTAAATATATGGGTTAGGTATGGGTAAAAAATCCTAACCCGAATTCAACCCTATCCGTTAACTTAATTTAGTTAAAAAAGTAAATTGCTAAATATGTAAATATGTTACTTATTTATGTATTAATTCCATAACTATTAGTATAATAGTAAACAAAAATGCTATCACTTCTGTAGGCCCACACAAATAAGTTTTTGTAAAATCCAAATACATTCTCTAGGCCATGTATATCCACCTTTCACTCTTTGTTTGAAAACCTAAATAATATGTCATCTATTTTTGCAGCCACATAAACTCCACCGTTCAATCCATTTCATCCGCTATGTGTGGCATTTGTTTTAAGCGCGGAAACAGAATGAAATTAGGAAAAAGAATAGAAAAGAATTCCCTTTGATTTTCTGGGTTATTAGTTTGAGCTGGGGGAAGTGAAATAAATAACCGGTCAACGGTCACCGGTCAACAGTCAATGGTCAACCGTTAACGGCTACCGGTCAACGGCCATTACTTTCCGGTCAACATTCACCGATCACCGGTCAATGGTCAATAGTAATCGGTCAATGGTCATATGTCGCTGGCCAACGTATATTGAGGAAAGAGAATCCCATTCTCTAGTAGGGGTGAGGAATCAAAACAGAGGGTTTTAGGATAATCCCATTCCCTTTCTCTTTCCTGAAAGTAAGAAAAACTGGCAAAATAAACAGCAAGAAATGGAATCATTTTCAATTCCCTTTCCTGATTACCCCAAAACAAATGCCCCCTAAGATTATTGACCCATTTAACATAATGTTGACACTTGAAAAAATGGCACACATTACTTCTAAATAAATGACTGTCATGTGCACGCTTTTAGAGATACCTGATCATTCGGTAGAAAAACAAGAGTATTTGTATATAAACGGGTTAAACGGGTCGGGTTTGGGTTCAATATTTTACATCGGTCGGGTATGGGTCAATACATTTTTAATTGGATTGGTATGGACGAGCTTCAACCCTACCCATTAACCTTAATTGCCACCCCTACACACAACCAAGAAAACAACCAAATGTATTGCCAGACAAATCTGTCACAAAGACATGCAATATTTATAATTTAACAACAAGGAGTAATAATCAATGAATAACTTTTGCCAATTGGCTTAGGATTTTCCTTGCCTCATTTCATACCTTCATGCACATAAAACATAAGTTATAACATCACACAAGGTCAATATAACTAACCATAACAACCGCTGGACATAAGTAACACAATAATAACATTTACCATTGTAAACACTTTGTACATTTATGTAGTATATCCAAGCAAATTCACCACGTTTACTTGAACCAAGTGGTAATCCAGCTTCATATAGTTAGTACAAGCCTCAATGATCTCTAAAACACAAGAGAATCAGCACACTTACTCACTTCCACCTTCGGTTACTCATAACAACAACAATGAACATTTACAATTTACAACCGAGTTTCTAGGTAACCTACCTAGGGGGTTAGTCATCTTTTCTTACCCTTATAAACACCAAACACATGTTAATATACCACACTAATCAAGACAAACCAGCACCCAAGTCTCTGGACAAACCGGCAGCAAAAACATTCAAGAGCAAACCAAACAACAACCATGTTCTTTTATTGCCATTCCTTTGTACACTTTATGTATCTAAGTTGTTTTATCTAGTTTATATAAACTTAGTGATCATCCAGTCTTATTTATTCTATTTAAGAATCAATGATCTCTTAGACACAAGAAATTCAATCCCTTTAAGAGTTTATCAAATCGGTCACACACATGACAACATTAGTAACTTTTGAGTGTATATCTTAATTATCTTGCTAATTTAGTCTTGGAAATCCATTCAACTCGCCATCCAATTCGATTTGAATATTTAGAAAACTAAATAACATATTTGTCCTAGCAAATAAAGCTATAAAACAGAAGAGAAGGGTAAGTACACAATCTTATAGAACCGGTGGTAACAATACAACATTAAAGCATATTTTGTTGCACTTAACTTACACTTGCTTACCTAACTTACCTCTTGCCCATAGCCACAAATTACATAAGTTAAATAGGAGGATTTAACCTCCAAGAGTCAACTAGAACTTATCTCAATCAACCAAAGGAAAACAGTAAGGATTTAACACCCATTGAAACCAAAAACATCACCAAGAAAATTCTGTTTTTGAGCTCTTGTGGTACATGGAAGTTACCTAATTGCTTCTTGCCATTTATTGATAAATTCTTTAAGGTTTCTACAGGTAATTGGTCATCCTTCATTATCCTAAATTCTCCTAGCACTTGAGCTCTTATTCCCCTTCTTAAACTTGCGCAAGGCAACACAACAACAGCCGTAAAATTCCAGCAAACAGCAACACTTTCCTCTTGGTTTGTACTAGTCTTCTATGTTGTTAATTTGCTTCCAGCTTCTAACTTGCTCAATTACTTTGGGTTTACGTGAGGGGAGAGGCAGGAGAAAGGCTTAGGCAAGAGGTGATTAATTTGACTAACAACAACATGAAGAGAATGAGACCATCACTTTCCATTAAGCTAAGAAGTCTAGTATAATGACACCTCTTGCTTGTTGTTCTTTTATTTTCATTGGCTGTAGTGGTTGGTTAACTTAGGTGATGCATTTAGCTCATTACTAAGTAGAAGAGAGGTGGAAACTCAACTGGAGGGAATTAACTCATCTTGCTAATAATTACAAAATGACAAGAATGTTAATTGAGCAATATGGAAACGGTGACATTGGTAGGAATAGATTAATTTTATTTGTTGTCTCCTAGCACATGGATGAGTGATATTTAGCAAGGGGGTCAGTTAACAAGTTGATAGTATTGTTATTATATTGGTGATGATTATATAAAACAAGGGTGTTTAATTATGTAACATGTAACATTATTACATGGCTGTAACATGTCATTGTTGGCGGTAATATAAAGTCATTGTACAAGGCTTTGTCTGGCTTTGTTTTTGTTAGGAAATGAGGGTTACTTGACGATGAAGAAAGGCCTAGTTTGGCTTTCTACATTAAGGTATATAGTAGGTAGTGATGACAAGAGAATAACTAAGCTAAATATATACATTTACAACAAGTAATTTAAGCTTAACATGTCATTGTTACAATGATACATTGTAACATGAATTTTGTTGTCTTTCTTAAGACTATGTATGGTCCGAACACCACCTATGGTGTTAGCTAATATTTTAGCTATATGTCTTAGGTTACATTTAGGAATAAAAAGAATAACATTAGCTAGTTAATTCATGTAAATACAAGCGCGCATAAAATAACAAGAAAGGTGTATATTGTAACTAGAATTTTGGTATACCCAAAATTTTTACCCCCCGAAGAGAGTCTCTTAAGGCATAAGTGCTAAAGGATAGTTTGGTCAAGCGATGATGAATCCTGGTTTGACTAGCGTGTTTCAAGGTATAGGTGACAACTTGGTCACCACTAAGGACGTTTTTTAATTTTTGGGGCTCCTAAGCCATCCCGAAAGCTTTCTCTCTCATCTGAAAATAACTCAAATAAACTCGGAATGTTTTGAAATTTTAACACATGATAGGGATGACATTTAGAGCATAATGCTCTTGGAATTTTGAATTTTCAAATTTCCAATATTATCCTACTAATTTTTTAGTAGATCTGACAAGAAATTGAATTTAAATATATTCCATTATCCGAAAATTCTAACTTCTCCTTTGAAAAATCAAAAATATTTTCCTCTACGTGGTTAAAACTTTGTATTCAGATTCCTTAGGGAAGTCACTTAACCAAAACCCGATAAACTTTGGTTTTTATCGAGTTTACTCTATCTTTAGTGAAATACCCCAAACCTTGATATGTGGGTTAAATATCAAATTATGGTATGTAAAGGCTAAGAAGTGCCTTAGTAACATCAGTGAACAATTTAAACCATAATAAATGCAATAAAGCATTAAGACACAGTTTGAGCAAAAACATGCTCTAAGCTATGAGTGAACTTGGTTAGGACCCAAAGAGCCTACCAAGACTTGATAACATTTAATTATGATTTAATAAGGCTAAATAAGTCCTTAGGAAACTTTGGTAGACAATGAAACCAAATAAAACATAAGGTAATACCTTAAAGTCAATATGAGCAAAAATGTGCTCTAAGCTTGGGATAAATGTGTAAAAGACCTAATGGTCATACCTATACCTTGTTTATATGTTAATGAACATATTAAATCCATTACTAAAGAAAACCAAGCTTGAAAACAAGTTAAAACACAAAATGTGCTTTAAGGAGTCTTAAAGCACGTTTTTGAAAATTGTCTTGTAAATGAGTTTGAATGGCTAAATGTCCATCATTACTCCTTAATAACATGTGTACTATAGAGTATCATTTGGGTGGCCATATTAGTGGGAAATCAAAAATTTCACTTCTATGTGCCTTGTTATTGGTGAATAGTGATTTTTATAACTAGTTTGAACATAATGTTATAAGTGATTAAGTTGGTCAACAAAGACCAAAACACCCTTCTATTAAAATGGGGGCCGGTTTTTCAAGGTGTGACTCACCACATTTGAACAAATAAGTAAGTTAAGTAATGACAAAGCAAAGAACTATTTGCTTTTAGCTTAAATATCTCCAAAAGTAAGTTCTATCTTCATTCTCCCTTTCTTTCCTTCATTTCCCACGGTTCCAAACACCACCACCAACCTCTCTCTTCATTCTCTCTCGGTATACCACTACCTCCATGAGAACTCAAGCTTTGAACTCTTGCCAAATCTTGCTCTCTTGTCCAAATCAAAAACAAACACCACCATTCTCTTAGTTAAGCCAAGCTCCACAATCTTGTCTCTTAAAACTTCAAAACCTCCATTTCGGTGCCAAGAGAGACCACCATGGGAGGAGCTTGAGCTCATCTTTTCACATATTCTGTTTCTCCTTTGCTTCAAGGTAAGGAAACTCAAAGAAAATCCATGTTTCCTCCCATGTTTTCATGTTGTCCGAAATTCACCTCACAATGGTGTATTTATCTTGCTTGTTTTAGCTTCATTTGAATCTTCCAAGGGCTAGGAGGAGTCCTCTCTTGATACTTGTTCAAGTTCTCTTCCAATTCAAGGTAAAACAATTACCTTAATGTGTTAAACAATATGTGTAACTAGGGTTTACAATGAGGAGAAGCATAATGCTTGAATACTCATTCTATTGTTTGTATAATGTTTAATAGTTGAAAAGGGACCAAATGCCTACCGGTTTTACAAGGAACCAAGAAAGAAATTTGTGAGGAAAGAGGTAACACAAGCCATCTCAATGTTGTTTAATGCCTTAGGAGAATAAGCTTAAGATGCTTGTTAAAACTACCTAAGGAGCCAATGGCAAGTGACCTAGTAAAGTGTTCTCAAGGAGGACTAGTAAAGAACATAATGTATTGGTGTATGTATTTGCAGGTCAAAGGCATTATTATGTGGGAAATTCAGTGTTATGGTTTATGCAATTTAAGGGCCTAAGAGCCATGCTATTTAAGGGCCTAAGTGCCAAGCAATTTAAGTTATGCACTATATTGTGATGTGGTGCTAAGTGTGAAGTTTGTGTATAATGTGTTGTGGATTTAGGTGTTTTGAGTGAAATAAGGTAAAAACCTAAGTGTTTGGATTGTGGGTTATACTAGAGAAGCTATGGCCAAATTTGGAAAAAATGTGTGAGAAGTTCTAAGTGTTGTAAGTGAGTTTTGATGAACTAGGAAGTGTTAAAGGTGAATAAACTGTTTACTTGAGAAGGAAACATGTATTAAGTGATTTAGATTGATGCAAGGATTTAGGTGTTGTCTTGGAATTCTAGGAATTCAACGTGTGTTTAGTGGATGTGTTTAAGTCTTGGAGGAGTTGTTTAAGGTTTAGGTAATGTTGGTGTTCAAAGAATAAATGATGTTTAGGTAAGGTTTGAGTAAGGAGTTTTAGGAAGTTGTGAAAGGAGATTTAGTTAGTAAGAAAGAGTTGAGAGGTGATGATAAGGTGTAGAGGAACACTTGATATTGTGGTCATTAAGGTGAAATGCCACCTAGAAATCATAAGGAGAAAACATTGTAAGTGTTAAGGAATTTTACAAGGAAATGGGTAAAGGCTTAAGGAGTTAGAAAATGAGTTTCATGGATGTTGTATGTGGATATAAGGTACCCAAATGTTGTTAGGAAGCATTAAGAGGCCTTAGGAGAAGTTGTGTGAAGATTTGGCAAGTTTTGGTAAGTTTAGAAGGCGACCGACCCAGGGGCCGACCCAGTTTTTGGGTTCGGTCGAGCCTCTGTTAAATGTTTGGAATGTGTTCGGTAATGGTCCGACCCAAAAGGGTGGGTCGGACATGGGTCGGTCGGTCAGGTTTCAAAGGAAGAAAATGTTCGCACATGGACCGACCCAGGATGGTGGGTCGGACGTGGGTCGGACGGGCATGTTTGTAGGAAGTAAAGGGGTCTGTAATGGACCGACCCAGCTGTGGGTCGGTCGGTGGGTCGGTCGGACCAAAAACATGGTTAAAGGTTAAGAAATGATATGTGATGATGGGGATTGGTAGGTAATGATGTTATAAGGATGTTAAGGACATGTTAGGGGGAGTTTTAATGACACCTAAGTGGGTTAAAGTTTGTATTAAACATTAAGAGTAAAACAAGTTAAAATGTTAAGTTATGTAACTAAGTTAACGGGGAAAAATTAAGCATTGACATTAAATGATCAAGCAAACCCCGATGTTAATGAAACACGGTGATGTTAACAGTTGTTCGAGAATTGCTCGAGGAACATATATGGACAGGATAAGTGGACTCCGGTGCAGGTATGGTTTTCTTGCAACCTGTGTCCTAACGGATTAAAAGGGCGTGACTGCCAATGTGTTTTTTCTGTATGTTTGCCACGTTGTAAGATTAAACATGTAATGAGTTTACAGTAATTCATATATATGTGGCGTGTTCAACTCCGATACCACTTAACCTCGGCAGTGTTAACCTTAGTTAACTGAGTCCAGATCACATGAGAGTTCGGTATTCGGAGTAAATGACCCCGTACCATGGGACGTACTAACCACGGCTATGCGTGTGTTAATTGTGTGTTATGTGTTTGTGAATGTAGGGATCTCCCTTGTATGTTTAACCCAGTTGTAATACTGTTTGAATTGTTATGTGACAGGCTCCATAGTGGGGTTCTAAGTATTGTAAAGTAAGTATGTACTAACAGTAGTGAGGAATCCGGTTGGCCGGTCGCGCGTTTTTGGGAGAGGGTTCCTTTTTGCCTTACCTTCTCTTTGTTATGGTTGTTTCCCTCACGGGTTATGATCTCCCATTAGCTTACTCCAAAGCTTGGCTATTTTGACTTATGATCGGTTTAGGGGGAACATGTGTTTGTGTGGTGTGTTAGGGCCTCCAAACCCGAACCGCCTTAACTTAAGTTACTCGTCCAACTATTAGGACGGTAATGAGTGTTGTTGTTATGTATAACGAGCTTATCATGAGACTGGCAACATTCTCTAGGCTCACCAGTGTATAAACATGTTTGGGTCGGTTCCTAAGAGAACCACTCCCGTTATGTTATGTATGTATAAACAATGTTTGGGTCGGTTCCTAAGAGAACCATTCCCGTTATGTATGTGTTTGTTGGTGATGCAATATCCATTGCGGTATTATGTTTGCACATGGAACATGCAAAGTGTTGTTAAGTGTTGTTTGTAGTGTATGTTATATGTTATGTAATGTGGAGTATGTGGATCATGGATATGATTCCCAGTTTGTGATAAGAGACGTTTAAGGATAACCCGATTTAAGGGTATGTGTCGCCTATTAAGGAAGTAGCTCCATTAGAGGAGGAACACTCTAAGGATAATGAATACCAAGAGTGACTTACTAAGTAAGGATATATTATCCGTTGTTGAGCCCATTGAGGCAAAATGTTAAGCGATGTGTTTATTGTTACATGCATGATTTAAATATAATCAACCGCATGTTAAGACGACAATTAGTTGTGCGTGGCCCGGTAGCATGTGGGCTGCGGGATTACCATACCAGCAAAGGTGCTGCGCCCCTTGGGGCCACCCCTTTCTCTTCTTTTCCTATTTCAGGTACGAAGTGCTGGAAGCCGTTCGAGAGTAGGACGGGTAGTCATTGTACATGGGTAAACTTTTAAGTGTATGTATACAGTAGGTGTAGTAAGACCGATATTGTTGTCGGCACCAGTTTATAATACTCGGTATAGTTGATATGGTGTATTTGTTGTTGTTGTTAATGGAAAGGGATACTAATGTATAGTTGCTCGGAATTTAGCCCATCAGACCGGTACATTGTGTATGTATTAGCCTTGTTAGCCACGTGGGTGGTAACGGCGTGTAACACCAACAAGTTAAGTAATGTGATGAGGTGTTCTTCCGCTGCAGTTGTTGTAAGTATGTTAATGTTGGATGGGGTGTTACATTTAGTGATGCCTATATAATTGAAATACCCTAAACTTAATTATGGTGATTAAATTAATCTAATATTGAATACCCCAAACCTAAGTATGCTAAGTAAACATCAAATCATGATGTAGTAAGGCTAAAATATGCCTTAGAAAGATTGGTAGACAATTTAAACCAAGGAAAACACAAGAAATGCCTTAAGGCAATCAGGGCAAAAACGTGCTCTAAGCTTGGAGTGACTTTGATTAGCACCCAAATACCATTATAAGACTTTAGTAATATGCTAATGGACATTTTAAATCAATTAGCAAGAAAACCAAGCTTGAAAACAAGTTAAAACACAAGATGTGCTTTAAGAAGTCTTAAAGCACATTATTGAGAAATTGTCTTAGAATTGAGTTTTGAGTGGCTAAATGTCCATCATTACTCTTTAATCAACATTTTACTAATTAGTATCACATTAGGAAGCCTAAATCAATGGGAAACCAAAAATTTCACGAATATGTGCACTAATTAGTGAATAGTGCCAAATAGTGCCCAAATTAAGCTTAAGTCAACATAAGTCAATAAGATGGTCAATCAAGACCATAAATATCTCCATTATAAGAGGGGGCCGGTTTTTGATGTGGGGAGTCACCACATGACAAAGCAATTAATGGAAAAGAGGAAAAAGAGAATAGTACTATTTGCTTTATAAAGCAAAATACCTTATATTAGCCTACCTCTCTCATCTCTCTTCATTCTCTTCTCATTTCTCTTCTTATCCCACGGTTTTCTTCACCTTCTTCATCCTCTCAAACCGTTCCAAGCAGCTCCATTCTTGCTTCATCTTCAAATGTCCATAACTTACTCATTTTAGCTCCAAATCAAAAACTAAACACATATTTCTCTTAGTTAGGCCAAGACCTATCTTTCTATCTTTTCAAATCCTTAAAAGTTCCATTTCGGTGCCAAGAGGAAACTCCATTGATGGAGGAAAATCAAGTTTGAAGAGCTCATTAGCTTCTCCATTCTCTTAAGGTAAAGAAAATGTAAGAAAAACCAAGTTTCCATCATCTTCCTTATATGGCCGAAAATTCCTTCTCATGGGGCCTTGTTTTTATGCCTTGTTCTAGCTTGATTTATTCACCAAGGACTAGTGGAGGTCCTATTTCATTCAATGCCAAAGTCTATCTTGAGACTTCAAAGGTAATCATCCACTTTTATGCCTTAGAACACATTTCTAACCTAGGTTTTCATTCCTTGAGGTTAGTGTATTGTTTAGTGCTCATATGAGTCATTGAATATTGATTAGAACATTGGCAAGGGAAGTTTAAGTGATGGCCGATATTCATCCAAGAAGAAGGTCTAAGGAAAGTTAAGATAAGCTTGAGAAAACAAGGTAAAATGCTTACCTAATGGTGGTTTAAGTTTTAAGGGATGAGTTTAGGTGATACCAATGTGGCTTAGAGCTTACATTGTGAATTGGGTTATATAACCTAAGAAAAGAACTTAAGTAAGCTTGTGAACTTGTGACTTAGGAGCCAATGGGAATGAGTTAGTAACATAAGTTTAAGATGGATTTTAAGAGCATTATAACTACTATGAGATTGATGGGTGTATTTGCAGGTTGAAAGCTTTTATATGTGGGAAATTCAGTGTTAAGTTTAAGTCATTTAAGGGCCTAAGAGCCATGTCATTTAAGAGCCTTAGTGCTATGCAATTTAAGATTATTGCAATATATTGAGTATGATGTGAATAATTGATTTGGGTGAGAAATAAGATGAGAAAGGATTGGTGTGTGAGAGATTATTGTGTGAGAAAAACAAAGCATTTGGGCATGAGGATATACTAGAGGAGCTATGGCGAAATTTGAGTAGAAAATAAGTGTTTAGGTGGTAGTGGTGAGTTAATATGCCCTAGGGTTTACTAGGGAGCATGAAAAGAAAATTGGGTGGAAATGAGTTAACTAAGGAGTTCTTGAGGTTTAGAATGACCTAGGATGGTCTATGAGGAAATTAGAGTTTAGATGGGTGCATTGAACACACCAAAGACATGGTATGAGGAAGGTTAAGACTTGAGCAAAAATCTAGAGGGAATGGTGTATAATGCTTTAAGATGATTTGGGTGAAACTGTAGAGGACTAGTAAGGGTTCAGTTTAGAAGGTGATGAGTGGTTTGGGAGATAGAAGTAAAACTGTAGGAAAAAGGTTGTAAGTCGTCAAAGGAAATGGCTAGGGAGTTATAAGAGTGTATGATCATGAGAATGGTGAGTAAGTTGAACAAAAGAGGTGGAAAAGTCTAAGGAGGGTGTTGCTTGGTCAAGGTAAATGAAGGGTAGTATTTAAGGTGTTCTAAGGAGATTTTATGACTAAGGATGTTCTAGGAAACATTAAGTGGTGTTTTGGTGAGAATGAATAAGCTATGGAGTTCTTGAGTACTAGAAGACTAGGGATGTCTAGAGGGACTAAGGGTTACAATGGTGAATTTAAGGCACCAAAACCATGGTTAAGGAAGCTAGGAAGCTTGTACAAGTTTGAAGGAAAAAAATAAGGTATAATGACTTGTGAAGATGCAAGCGTGTGCTAGATTACATATAGCTTTGAGAAGTTTGAGTAAAGCAAATGGATATGCATAAGGATGCTTGGGAGATGGTGTTAAGGTGATGAAGAAACACCTTGGTATAATGGTTACATAGGCATGAGATGCCATTTAGAAACCTAAGGATAAAACATAATAGGTGTTAGGGATTTTGGTAAGAGTTGAGTAAGAGTTTAAAGATAAGGAAAATGGGGTTTAGGGCACGTCCGAACTAATGTCCGAACTTGGACGTTCGGACATGCCCTGGAGCGCGTAAGTCTTCTGATCTTCGACTGGCGTCCGAACTACCTGTCCGAACATAGAAGTTCGGACACACCTATTTCTATTTTCTGGTTTGGCCTCGAACAGCGTCCGAACTTGGGAAGTCCGGACGTATGTTCGGACATTCGGCAATCTGCACCCTTAGAGTCTCGAAACAGTGTCCGAACTTGGGAAGTCCGGACACAAGTTCGGACAAGGTGCTGTATTGACCAAAAACTTTGTTTAAGGTTGGGAGATGATGGGGAATTTAAGTAATGTTATTATAAGGTTGTTAAGAGTTGTTTTAGTAGGGTTCTAAGGCCTTTGGAGGTATGAACAAGTGTGAGATAAAATGAGGAAATGAGTAACATTAGTGGTTAAGGTTAAACTACAAGGACTAGGTGGTACTAAGCGGGAAGTCATTATTGATTAATTAGGCTAGGTTAATTGAAAGTAATTAACCGCCCAATTCGGTGAATGTCTTAGGGTTTGAGAAGTTGGACTCCGGAGGAGAATAAGCAACCGAACGAACCACGGTGAACGGTACAGTTCTCTTGTGACCTGCTTGCTAACGAGGTGTCCCTCGGCTTGTGTGCTATTTGTTTTTAGTGCTCACTAAACAAGATAAAGCATGCAACCGGAATATATTATATTTATTGTATTGTTGTGTGATGTTTGAAAACTAACACAACATACCGTGAGAACTTACTAACCAATGTTTAGTAAGGAATTGAGTGAGACTAAGGAACGCCCCTAATAAGGGACGATATGAACCGAAAGAGGTTAACCAACAAACAGGGTCTTGAGATTACTACTAACTGGAACTTGAGTGAGGAAACCCGGGACCGATCTCCGGTCATGCATGCTAAGAAAAAGGGGGTCGATATCTATAGCAGATTCGACTTCCGCTTAAGGACTTGTCTTCGGACTTGTAGCCTAGGGCCGGTTGCCGGCTCAGCTACGCTGGACTCCCGTCCAGGGTAGGTGGCATTAAGATGGTGTGGTGGGATCACCTAAATCCCAGGTTTGGACTTAGGATACAACCATTCCCCTCCAGGAACGGTTTGTATACTGAGAATAAGTTAAGATTAAGATTAAGGTAAGGTTAAGATAGGTTGCAACCATTCCTCTTTAAAGGATGGTTTGTATTATTAAGATTAAGATTAAGGTAAGGTTAAGATAAGTTGCAACCATTCCTTTTTAAAGGATGGTTTGTAATATTAAGATTAAGATAAGCTACATCCACTCCTTATTAAAGGATGGTTGTTTCTAAGATTAAGATAAGACTAAGATTGAGGTGAGATAAGGATGGACTAAGATTAAGAGGGAACATTACTTAAGGAGTTAAATAATTAACTCTCTAATTAAGGGAACGCATTTAAGTCGTTCATTGTGTGTGAACTTTGATTGTTCATATATGGATTGTTGTTTACAGCATTTACTATTATGTTGTGCATTTAATCAACCTCCATGCTATCAACAATTAGTCGTCGTAGCCACGTTAGCTTGGGGGCCATGAGGGGATCGTACCAGCATTCGTGCTGACCCCCTTTGGGGGCTGTTTTTATTACACAGGTACATCAGGAAGCGGCTGTCGCGAGAGTAAGAAGGGGTACAAGTGTTACGGCTTAAGTGTGGCCTACGAGTTGTGCATGTACACTCGTATGGCAATTTGAGTTAGTAAGATGTATAGGATGTGAGGGGGTTGTAAGAAGGATATGTAAATGGTTAAGATTGTTGTACTAATGTTCGGTATATTCTGTAGTCAGACCGTGGCAAGGTCCTGATTGTAAAGAATTCCGCTGTGACATGTATATATATATGCTGTTAAGTTGCGAGACCACAATTGGATTGAGTTGGGGTGTTACAAAAAGTGGTATCAGAGCGTAGTTACGCTCTGAAGACAAGAAATACCGAACTTAGGAGAATATTGAGGTTGAGATTGAGTTATGGGTTAAGGGTTGAGAGATAGAGTGAGAGGTGCGTTAGTCGGGACTTCCCGGTGCTTACCGGACATCCATAGTACCTAGACCCCCCTCCACATCCCTAACCCTGAATATGTGGAACAAACGCCAGAGAGAAGAAAGCCTTCTCTTACTCGGGGAAACCCGATCTCGCAGTTAGCTAACAATAAGCAGTACGAGAAACAACTTGTTGTGCAACAGTTATGGAGAACTTAGATTTTTAATGGAGCGCAACAGAGAAACGCTACCTATGGAATTCTATCAATAAGGGAACGGTAATTACCGGCAACATGGGTCGACATGCTACGCAGTTGAAATAACCCGTAATACCAATGATAAGGAAAGCACTAGGGTGCAATAGAAAGAAAGGGGAAGACATGAGTACCGGACAGTGGTCCGAAGAGCATAACAGTAGGATAATACAGAGCATGAGGATTGAGATTACTGGAAGGTCCAGTTAAGAACCGGGAACTCCAAACCCCATACAATGAAAAAGGTTGCAAACCTGCCCGACATAACGCGGACGACGATAGGAACTCATTATAAATTGTGTACCGAATAGGACTACGATGTAGTGCCTAAAGGAGAATCATTACTCAGTAACCACAACAAATGTGTGGAGACAAGAGCGAGGATTAAGACATAAGAAAGTATTAAGGGGTTCCCTCAGGAAGAGGATCGCCCTGGTAGATGACAGTACTGTCAAATAACAAGGAAACTGCCGGATGGACGGTTATCCAAAATAAGAGATATCGAAGGAGTCCGAGGACTACCAATTACATGGAAATTAGAAGGAAGTGTCACTACCGATGTACCTTGTACCAATAACCCATCCTGCATGGCGCACTTGCCATAGCAAGTGCTACGGTTAAGCCACACGAAAAGCCATCAAGGCGAAATAGGAGAACGCTACAGTTGTAGCATATAATACCTGATTGTAAATCTATAAGAACAAAAAAAAATAGGACCTTGGAAGGGCCTGACGGCCTGACCATGATGAGATGAACCGACACATCAGCCAGCAGGGAGCTGAGCTTAGACGAAATACTAAACCATATAAATACTAGCAACGTAAACCCACTACAACAACGACCGACAGTACGGTAAGAACACCAATCTCAACTCCACGAGGAAAATCTCAGAGATCGCTCGGTGATCCGAGCAAAACAAATGTAAGCAATAACATACGAGGAATGTATAATAAGATACCATTGAGACCGTTGACATAACGTTTTCTAAAAAGAGCGGGATAAAAACTCCCGAGATGACCGTTCAAAACCTGCCGATAACAACATTCTTCAATGAAGATGTTGGAAAACCCAGAAACAAGGGTAAAAGAAATAAACGTAAGCTATAACCTACTAAGGATTAAAATTGTCAACCCTGGAAAAGGAAAGCTCAGAGGACTACCCCCACAGAGCGGGCATAGTCGAGCCGAACAACTGATGAATGAATTAACACTGTTGTTTAACTCATTAACACCCAAGTATGATTGATCATCAACGGGTGGCATAGTCAACGGAAGTTGAACGAAGCGTTGAGATGGAAGTATAAGATGACAGAATGATATCCAACTTGGACACCTTAAGGCAAACGCCTAGTACGAACTGAACCTTAATTACTAAAGGACATAAGTCTAATAAAACGACAGCATTGTCAAAGACACTAAGTAACCTCAGATCACCTGAACAACTTCCCTAGCAGGAAGCAGGATGCAGCAACTTATCATGAAACCCATACTACATTTAGTATGTAACCTAACGGTGAATAGTGCTCAAAGAACCAGAATCTTATAGGGATGACCTGCAGATGAGTAAGAGTACAAATAATGAACTGAGATATTAAGCATTAAGAGCCTACGAGCCAAGGATGTTAACCACATCAGAGCCCGAGGCGTGGAAGTTATAAGAGAGCTTGTTTAAGCACAAGGGACTACAATTTGTAGATATGAACGGTTTACCAAACCTATAACTTAGATTGGGAAGAACATTACCAATGAGAATATTGAGATAATACTAAGGACAGGGGCGGAGAACGAAGCATGCCTTTTAGGGTGGGGATACCTCTCCTTGTTGTGAGGCCATGAGTGGGAATAAACCCCTCAAAAGGGCTTTCACTTATTAGAGATGAAGTAAACTTTATTTAGAAAATGGAAACTATGAACCTTGAGATTACCTTAGAACATACCAGATACACTTGAGTAATAAGGAAGGTTGCACAGATAGACCCCATATCCCAACACCCAGGATGTAAGAATTAGTAATGGGCAGAGATAAACATTGTGACTGCACATTATGGCACGTCAATTAATGAATGCTCAGAAGAGCTTGTGATTCAGTGGATGACTTCTTCAGTAACCAGTTAAACTACATGGTGGATAACATCACTAAGGATGAAAGAAAGTGAAAGAAATTAGCCTACTTACGAATCTGAGATTGGAGCAGAACATCTTTACATCAAGAGTCAACTATTTTACAACACCGTACGGCAACCGCCATACACCGGAATGAGAGAACTCCCAGTGTGTTTACACCAAGAGGGGATTGAGTATAAGGTAAGCATTAGAACAAGTGAATAAGAGGTTGCACCACTAATGGGCAACATGGTAAGGGCCAACTACCATGATAGTAGTGGTCGTGAGTACAATAGTTAGATAAGTGGATTAAGTCATGGTGCGCGGTAAGGCGACCATTATGTATGAGCTGTCAAATATTGACACTGAGGCAATTAGATTTATGAGTTAAGACCAGCATAAGTAAGAAAATAAGATGGTAGACGGACTGTGCATTGATGCCAGTAGTCTGGACATGGTTTGGTAAGATTACACAGGAAGCACACAACCCATTCCTTAAGGAACTGGAAGTGCTTTCCCAATAGAATGAATATAAGAAAGAAGATAAGAGGCTCTATGGAACGAGACCTAAGCTATTAAAAATAGAATCAATACGGAATACAGAAAGGAGCTGGAGCATACCATACCCAAGAACGCAGTAAATGGATTTCCCTTGATTCACTTCAAGAAGAACAATAAATGTTATTATGGGACGGTGAAAGAGGAGATCGACAACAGAATACTTCATAATTAGCAATAGCTAAACGTGTGACGGACACTACGAGTTTACTAAAACGAGACGTGGGACGACTGCACCCCACAGGGGTTTGCAGGCCTGACACGCTCATTTATGAGTTAGTCGGGTAAGTAGTAATGTACCAGTAAGGTACCCCATGCATGTAGACGAGTGGTGTAAGGAACACGGGAGGTAGTCGACTCCGTACCACGGACAACGACGCAAGATCAGACAAGAGCAGCTACTACCACAAACAGTCGAGGAGAAGAATTCAGTTGAACCAGCAACACAAAGGAACCAGAGAACAGATAATTAAGGACTATGAAGTGCGAAGAGCACGGATTGTTAAGTATAGACATAGGACATGTCTTAAGATGAATAAGATTAAACTGTAAAGTACAATAAGCACTAAATAGTAGTTTCCGACTAAGAATCATCCTCAGACCAAAGGTTAGTTGGGGAGAACAATTTAGACATTCGAGAAAATACTAAGAGTATGAGCATAAGATCTTCAAGGAGAATAAATAGATGAGTTACAACTCATTAAGGCCATGTATATATAAAGATAACACGTGTCCATTGAGACAATTAAGCCTAAGATTATCAGAGTCGCGCAGCGGAAGCTAGCAGACCACTACCTTTGAGATTAGACCAAACTAAGTTAAGGAAACGGTATAGGTACCGTTAAGAATCCTCGATACAGAGACTAAGTCATTTCTGATCGAATTATAAGTAAGATAGATGACGTGGAAGCTAGAATGCTTGGTGAGAATTAGACATCTTGAACTTATGTCCAAGAATGTGATGGTGTTGATTACGTAGGCGTAATCCATTTTAAGGGGGGTAGAGCGAAAACCGCTTATCGTATATTTGAGTACTTAGTACATAAACTACGGTGTGCATAGCACACAAAAGAATATGAGAATATGTTTTACACAAACATTTTGAGATAAATCATGGTTATTGCACACAGAAGATGTGAATGCCATACATATTAAGTACCTGTCTTGTTAACTCCGGTGTGAGTACAAGTTAAGAGAATTAAGGAAAAAGGATTAAGGAGACTTAAGAAATAAGGAATATATGAGGTATGAGTCGATATGAGACTATGTGGGAGATAAGAACAAGATAACATTATGGGATACAATTTGATATGATTATGGGTTAGGAAATAGTAATGCTATGTGGTAT
Organism: Limonium bicolor; assembly: GCA_023374045.1. NCBI lineage: Eukaryota > Viridiplantae > Streptophyta > Magnoliopsida > Caryophyllales > Plumbaginaceae > Limonium > Limonium bicolor. The sequence continues at coordinate 330,967,355 of CM041777.1, read as the reverse complement.
GAGACAGTGGAAGTTGGTATGAGACTGATATAGAATTTAGTAGGAATTTAAGTCTTGAGGTAATTACTAAGAGATGAATTGGGAATGCTTGATGGAATGAGTCCACACTTTGGAGATGTATTGATTATGATTAGAAGAACTAAAAAGATAGAAAATTGGACATGAGTGAATTATTTGGATGTTTAAAAATGACGTGGGAGGTGGAACTTGATTTTCTAGGGATCAAGGGAAACCGAACACAAATTGGGGTGGAAGGATAGTTCTACACTGATGCTGATCACATCAGGGTTGGATGATTCCTGAAACTCCCTACCAGTGGTCACAATTAAATCACACTAAGGGTAGAGGCCTTAGGATAAAATGAAATTGGAGTTGATTGTATTTTTAATTAGAGGAATTATTCCTCACATGACCTCGTAAAAAGGATTACCTTTTTACCGAGTCTCGCCCATGAAGTCGAGGACGCACGAGCCTTTGTCTTCGGACCGGTGACATGGGGTGAGCAGCGTGTTTTGTATTCTGGCCCATGGTGACGAGGACGAATGAGCCATTGTCTACGGACCGGTGACATGGGAGAATGCGTTGGAAAGAAAATTATGTGAATGTTTTAATCATCAAAAGAAACAAGGAGAATTTTGAGTGCTATACATGCTTAAGCATGTTGTGTGATATTTAAGTATAAGAATGTGGCGGATCTAATGATCCAATGAGTTTAAGTATACATAAGTATGATCTATATGATCTAAGGAATGAGGTAATACATGTATTCTAATAAGATAAGGTGCATGGGAACTTTGGGGACAAAGTTCTTTTAAGGGGGGTAGATTGAAATACCCCAAACCTAAGTATGCTAAGTAAACATCAAATCATGATGTAGTAAGGCTAAAATATGCCTTAGAAAGATTGGTAGACAATTTAAACCAAGGAAAACACAAGAAAGTGCCTTAAGGGCAATCAGGGCAAAAACGTGCTCTAAGCTTGGAGGGACTTTGATTAGCACCCAAATACCATTATAAGACTTTAGTAATATGCTAATGGACATTTTAAATCAATTAGCAAAGAAAACCAAGCTTGAAAACAAGTTAAAACACAAGATGTGCTTTAAGAAGTCTTAAAGCACATTTTTGAGAAATTGTCTTAGAATTGAGTTTTGAGTGGCTAAATGTCCATAATTACTCTTTAATCAACATTTGTACTAATTAGTATCACATTAGGAAGCCTAAAACAATGGGAAACCAAAAATTTCACGAATATGTGCACTAATTAGTGAATAGTGCCAAATAGTGCCCAAATTAAGCTTAAGTCAACATAAGTCAATAAGATGTTCAATCAAGACCATAAATATCTCCATTATAAGAGGGGGCCGGTTTTTGATGTGGGGAGTCACCACATGACAAAGCAATTAAAGGAAAAGAAGAGGAAAAAGAGAGAATAGTACTATTTGCTTTATAAAAGCAAAATACCTTATATTAGCCTACCTCTCTCCTCTCTTCTTCATTTCTCTTCTTATCCCACGGTTTTCTTCACCTTCTTCATCCTCTCAAACCGTTCCAAGCAGCTCCATTCTTGCTTCATCTTCAAATGTCCATAACTTACTCATTTTAGCTCCAAATCAAAAACTAAACACATATTTCTCTTAGTTAGGCCAAGACCTATCTTTCTATCTTTTCAAATCCTTCAAAGCTCCATTTCGGTGCCAAGAGGAAACTCCATTGATGGAGGAAAATCAAGTTTGAAGAGCTCATTAGCTTCTTCATTCTCTTAAGGTAAAGAAAATGTAAGAAAAACCAAGTTTCCATCATCTTCCTTATATGGCCGAAAATTCCTTCTCATGGGGCCTTGTTTTTATGCCTTGTTCTAGCTTGATTTATTCACCAAGGACTAGTGGAGGTCCTATTTCATTCAATGCCAAAGTCTATCTTGAGACTTCAAAGGTAATCATCCACTTTTATGCCTTAGAACACATTTCTAACCTAGGTTTTCATTCCTTGAGGTTAGTGTATTGTTTAGTGCTCATATGAGTCATTGAATATTGATTAGAACATTGGCAAGGGAAGTTTAAGTGGTGGCCGATATTCATCCAAGAAGAAGGTCTAAGGAGGAAGTTAAGATAAGCTTGAGAAAACAAGGTAAAATGCTTACCTAATGGTGGTTTAAGTTTTAAGGGATGAGTTTAGGTGGATACCAATGTGGCTTAGAGCTTACATTGTGTATTGGGTTATATAACCTAAGAAAAAGAACTTAAGTAAGCTTGTGAACTTGTGACTAAGGAGCCAATGGGAATGAGTTAGTAACATAAGTTTAAGATGGATTTTAAGAGCATTATAACTACTATGAGATTGATGGGTGTATTTGCAGGTTGAAAGCTTTTATATGTGGGAAATCCAGTGTTTAAGTTTAAGTCATTTAAGGGCCTAAGAGCCATGTCATTTAAGAGCCTTAGTGCTATGCAATTTAAGATTATTGCAATATATTGAGTATGATGTGAATAAGTTGATTTGGGTGAGAAAATAAGATGAGAAAGGATTTGGTGTGTGAGAGATTATTGTGTGAGAAAAACAAAGCATTTGGGCATGAGGATATACTAGGGGAGCTATGGCGAAATTTGAGTAGAAAATAAGTGTTTAGGTGGTAGTGGTGAGTTAATATGCCCTAGCGTTTACTAGGGAGCATGAAAAGAAAATTGGGTGGAAATGAGTTAACTAAGGAGTTCTTGAGGTTTAGAATGACCTAGGATGGTCTATGAGGAAATTAGAGTTTAGATGGGTGCATTGAACACACCAAAGACATGGTATGAGGAAGGTTAAGACTTGAGCAAAAATCTAGAGGGAATGGTGTATAATGCTTTAAGATGATTTGGGTGAAACTAGTAGAGGACTAGTAAGGGTTCAGTTTAGAAGGTGATGAGTGGTTTGGGAGATAGAAGTAAAACTGTAGGAAAAAGGTTGTAAGTCGTCAAAGGAAATGGCTAGGGAGTTATAAGAGTGTATGATCATGAGAATGGTGAGTAAGTTGAACAAAAGAGGTGGAAAAGTCTAAGGAGGGTGTTGCTTGGTCAAGGTAAATGAAGGGTAGTGTTTAAGGTGTTCTAAGGAGATTTTATGACTAAGGATGTTCTAGGAAACATTAAGTGTTGTTTTGGTGAGAATGAATAAGCTATGGAGTTCTTGAGTACTAGGAAGACCTAGGGATGTCTAGAGGGACTAAGGGTTACAATGGTGAATTTAAGGCACCAAAACCATGGTTAAGGAAGCTAGGAAGCTTGTACAAGTTTGAAGGAAAAAAATAAGGTATAATGACTTGTGAAGATGTAAGCGTGTGCTAGATTACATATAGCTTTGAGAAGTTTGAGTAAAGCAAATGGATATGCATAAGGATGCTTGGGAGATGATGTTAAGGTGATGAAGAAACACCTTGGTATAATGGTTACATAGGCATGAGATGCCATTTAGAAACCTAAGGATAAAACATAATAGGTGTTAGGGATTTTGGTAAGAGTTGAGTAAGAGTTTAAAGATAAGGAAAATGGGTGTTAGGGCACGTCCGAACTAACGTCCGAACTTGGACGTTCGGACATGCCCTGGAGCGCGTAAGTCTTCTGATCTTCGACTGGCGTCCGAACTACCCGTCCGAACATAGAAGTTCGGACACACCTATTTCTATTTTCTGGTTTGGCCTCGAACAGCGTCCGAACTTGGGAAGTCCGGACGTATGTTCGGACATTCGGCAATCTGCACCCTTAGAGTCTCGAACAGTGTCCGAACTTGGGAAGTCCGGACACAAGTTCGGACAAGGTGCTGTATTGACCAAAAACTTTGTTTAAGGTTGGGAAATGATGGGGAATATTAAGTAATGTTATTATAAGGTTGTTAAGAGTTGTTTAGTAGGGTTCTAAGGCCTTTGGAGGTATGAACAAGTGTGAGATAAAATGAGGAAATGAGTAACATTAGTGGTTAAGGTTAAACTACAAGGACTTGGTGGTACTAAGCGGGAAGTCATTATTGATTAATTAGGCTAGGTTAATTGAAAGTAATTAACCGCCCAATTCGGTGAATGTCTTAGGGTTTGAGAAGTTGGACTCTGGAGGAGAATAAGCAACCGAACGAACCACGGTGAACGGTACAATTCTCTTGTGACCTGCTTGCTAACGAGGTGTCCCTCGGCTTGTGTGCTATTTGTTTTGTGTGCTCACTAAACAAGATAAAGCATGCAACCGGAATATATTATATTTATTGTATTGTTGTGTGATGTTTGAAAACTAACACAACATACCGTGAGAACTTACTAACCAATGTTTAGTAAGGAATTGAGTGAGACTAAGGAACGCCCCTAATAAGGGACGATATGAACCGAAAGAGGTTAACCAACAAACAGGGTCTTGAGATTACTACTAACTGGAACTTGAGTGAGGAAACCCGGGACCGATCTCCGGTCATGCATGCTAAGAAAAAGGGGGTCGGTATCTATAGCAGATTCGACTTCCGCTTAAGGACTTGTCTTCGGACTTGTAGCCTAGGGCCGGTTGCCGGCTCAGCTACACTGGACTCCCGTCCAGGGTAGGTGGCATTAAGATGGTGCGGTGGGATCACCTAAATCCCAGGTTTGGACTTAGGATACAACCATTCCCCTCCAGGAACGGTTTGTATACTGAGAATAAGTTAAGATTAAGATTAAGGTAAGGTTAAGATAGGTTGCAACCATTCCTCTTTAAAGGATGGTTTGTATTATTAAGATTAAGATTAAGGTAAGGTTAAGATAAGTTGCAACCATTCCTTTTTAAAGGATGGTTTGTAATATTAAGATTAAGATAAGCTACATCCACTCCTTATTAAAGGATGGTTGTTTCTAAGATTAAGATAAGACTAAGATTGAGGTGAGATAAGGATGGACTAAGATTAAGAGGGAACATTACTTAAGGAGTTAAATAATTAACTCTCTAATTAAGGGAACGCATTTAAGTCGTTCATTGTGTGTGAACTTTGATTGTTCATATATGGATTGTTGTTTACAACATTTACTATTATGTTGTGCATTTAATCAACCTCCATGCTATCGACAATTAGTCGTCGTAGCCACGTTAGCTTGGGGGCCATGAGGGGATCGTACCAGCATTCGTGCTGACCCCCTTTGGGGGCTGTTTTTACTACACAGGTACATCAGGAAGCGGCTGTCGCGAGAGTAAGAAGGGGTACAAGTGTTACGGCTTAAGTGTGGCCTACGAGTTGTGCATGTACACTCGTATGGCAATTTGAGTTAGTAAGATGTATAGGATGTGAGGGGGTTGTAAGAAGGATATGTAAATGGTTAAGATTGTTGTACTAATGTTCGGTATATTCTGTAGTCAGACCGTGGCAAGGTCCTGGATTGTAAAGAATTCCGCTGTGACATGTATATATATATGCTGTTAAGTTGCGAGACCACAATTGGATTGAGTTGGGGTGTTACAAATATGGTATTTAAAGGCCTAATGGTGCCTAAAGAATTTTGGTGAAGAAAATAAATCCAAAAGAAAAGAGAAAACACGTAAAAAGCACAAAATGTAAAATTGTGCGTTACGTAACTCTAGGAAGTGTGTGACCTCGATTAGGATCCTACAAGGATTACTAGGGCTTAGTTAAGCCTAATTAATATGCAGGAACTATTCTCGAAGAAAACAGATCCAAATAATGGATTAAAAACGCTAATGAAGCTTTAGATCACGTTTTTCGAGAAAACCCGAAAACGTGACTTCGAGTGGTCAAATGAACCCAGAAAAATTATAGTCAATCAAATAACTATAATTCAACATTAACGGAAGCTTAAGAACAATTAAAATTAAAAAAAATGAGAAAAATTTGGATAACGGGCCCGGTTAGTGAATAGTGCTAAACCGGGTAATTAACGAGCATTATTGCGAAAAGACTAAACTTCCCCTGCCCATGTATAATAGGGGGCCGGTTTTGTAGTTGACTCACCCCCTCTCTTGTTGACTCTCTAGACCCTTAGTTAGGAAGAAGACAAAAGGAAAAAGTAGAAAAGTACAAAAGTGAAAAGTAACCCCCCTCCTCTCATTTCTCTCTTTCCTCACCTTTCCTCCCTCTCAATCGTCTTCTTCTTCATCTCTTATGTCTGGGCGATTTTGAAGCCCCATCCATGGCTTCTCAAGCCTTCTTCACTTGCCCAAGGTGCTACACAACTCCAAATCAAAAACCAAGCATAGATTCTTGCTACTCTCATCAAGATCTATCTTTCTCTCTTTTCAAAATTCCAAAACCTTGAAGTTGAATTTCATGGGTATAGCCCATTTGAAGAGAAAGCTGGAGCTTCTTACCTTAGCCAATTTTACCCCCTTTTGATACCTTGTTCTTATCCTTTTTTGAGCATTCATTCGAACCTCCATTGGTGGTGGAACCCTCCTCTTGATTCAAGGTTTAAAACCCCCTCCTAGAACTCCAAAGGTAAAACCCTAATTTTTGTGCTTTAATTCCCTTCATTGAATTAGAGTTATTCCTAGGGGTTTAAGAGTCTAATTGTTGTTCATTGTACTCATTTGGGTGTTGGGCTGGAGTATTGGCAACTACATTGCCTACTTGACCGAAAAATAGAAAGATGAGAAGAGAAGAATTGAAAAGAGAATTTGAGAATTAAAGGTAAACCATCTACCTTAATCTCTATCCTAATTGTATTAGAAATTTGGGATGGTTTAAATAAAAGAATGAACCAAAACTCGATGGAAATGTGTTTGGTTGAAGTTAGAGAGAATTTGTGAATTGTTGTTTGAATTAAGGGCCTTGGAGCCAAGTGGTTATGATTGTGTTTATACTGTTGTTTGATGAGGTTTTGAAGAAATGTTGTGTGCTGGTAGGATCCACTAGGGATGTGGCTAGTTGAGTTGATTAGGAAGTGAGAATTGTGCAATTGGGCAAAGTTAGAATTGTAAGTGAGTTATGGCAAAATTTGTGTAGAAACCTAAGGAGTTTTAGGTGTTGTTATGGGTGAGAATAACCTAGGGGTTAACTAGGTGTTATAAGAGATTTATTTAGGTTTGTTAATCACCCAAGGGTGGGGATGTAAGGCCTGGTTAAGTTAAGTTAAAGAATCTGTAGCAAAATAGTGTATAAGTGCCTTGGAGTCTTGGAGAGAAACTAGGTTGTAAAGCCTTGAAGGAAATGAATGGACTTTGGGAACTAGAAAGGAGAATGTCTATGTAACCCCGACTCTATAACCCGTAATAATCACTCCCGTAATAATCACTCTCGTAAGTCGAACATAATTAAAGACGTCTCACAGCGGAAGTTAAACTACATTAATCCTCACTTGGGTGTCACATGCCATTACTCGCCCATGCGAAGAAACGAAGCATATCCGAAATATAACAAATGACAACAACAACTAACCGCAGTGATGAACGAGATATTTACTACATTATCCTATATACAAACCGGTACCTATAACAAGTGAGCACTTAAGAATTCCCAGATTACAACGTACTAACATGAAATAATCCTAGAAGCGTAATAAAAGTCGAGGTCATCTACCCACGATCCCGCACTCCGGCGTCAATCATCAATCACCTGAAACATAAAATATCGGTGCCCATGGAGGGCTCAGCACTTGGCCGAGTATGTTAAACTATGTTGTCCTAGACCCTTTAGGTCACTTAGGTCAATTAGCCGTCTGAACATGAGGTTGATTACATGCTGGTTCATTTTGCAGTTTATATACAGCAGTAAATAACATGCATAAGCATACAGTAATCCAAAGTGACAATCCATCCATTACATACAATCCACGACATACCAGATACCTGTTCTATAAACAGTCACACAATATACAGTAAACATTTATATCAAACACGTAGTTACTCCATCGAGATGTAGTAGTTTTTCCTTAAATTATATTAACCACCATTTTAGTCTACTCTCAATACCATTGGGCGTCATGTTAGGACAACCCGGAAAAACCTACTGGACAGTAGTCCTCGTACACACACGAAGTGCTCATGCCAAGGATCCTCGATCCTGGGGCTTCCACTTGCCTAATAAAGGCGTCCATGAATGGCCGAAGCCGTGTGCCAAGTCGGCACCCTGGTCCAACAGTTATCTAGGCCGTCGGAATATAGAGGGAGTCGGTCCGATACGGACGTTATACTCCGGTGATCACCAATGCGCAACCAACTAGTCGAAACAATTGGATTCCTTACCATGTACCTCAACATCCCTCTCCAATATATGATTAATCCTTAATCAACTACCTAGGTAAATGCTTAGGTCTTGGAGAAGTCTTTACCATTTATTACCTTTGAAGTCTCATGTACTTCCTCTAGAATTAGTCTAGGTTATAGTCATGTTCGAGTATCAAGCTCTAGAGATGGGGATCCCGAGTCTCGTTCCTGGTGTTTTACTTAGGTTAATTAGGAGTAAAGTTCTCGATATATTAGTATTCCAATCGCTTGAGAAATCATAGTAATATCGTCCGAAGACGTCGCGCACAATAATAATCGCTTAACAAATCAGGGAATTAATCCACACAACATGCATAGCACACATATCACTTATCACAAACCAAACAATACCGCAACCCGAGGATTCCCCAGCGGGTTCAGACCACAGAATCAACATACCGTACACCGTCGAGTGCTCGCGTGACAACCCCGCGTAGTCTCTAGCGCTCCCAAGACTCGTGTCTACCAACTCGTACCTCTGGTACATATGTTGTTCTAATATTAGTATATGCATTTCAAACTCAATTAGTCATCCTAGATCCAACCCTTACTTCCATCCGTAGCTAGCCCTTAGTTAATCTCTATTTCAACTCGATATTTGTTAATCTAGGGATTTAGATTCCAACTACTCGTTATAGCCTACGGGTATGTAATAATTTCTACGATAATAATATTTATTACATGGAAGTTACATTCTCGAATTGTTCATGTAATTGTCGAGATGCATGCATGCGGAAATAACGTTACGTGCACGCATGCATGTTGCCTAAATTTCGTTATACGGGATAATCTACGTAGTATACTTGCGAACCATGTGCTGACATTTATATATACACCTGGGCACGTGTAATTATAATTTTTGTTATACTTTATTGCTTAAGCACTTTTCACGCGCATATAAAAATGATATACTTGTATGTGTGTATAACGCAGTCGTTGTGATATTAACGTTCTACATGTAATTGTATAACCCCTGTTATGTGGTTTGTTAAACGCATCACAAATTCTATCATATGAATTATAGAGTTCCTCTTATGGCAAAGTTTCCAACTTACGATTAATACTTCCACAAATTTTCTAACTTACCCATTATGTTATATAATGTTTATAATGCATATTTATCTCCTTAACAACTTCCTTATGATATATATCTCTTATACTTCAACATTATGTCAAATATACTATCCCAACCTTATATATATTTTGTCCACATATTAACCATTCCCAAATCAGCCCATATATTATAACCATTGTATTATAACCTTATTAATTTATAATCCAAGGTTTCCAAACATTATCATATACATGTGTTATGTAAATAATGAAAGCACCTACTGTTTCCGGAAATCCCTATATCATTCCCACATGTTTTGATTTTACAAGAAACTATCCATTATTTTATACTCATTACATATAACCTTATTCACTTAAACATAAGGTATTTAACCCTTATAATATACATGTGCACATATATATATATATATTATTGAACAGTCCCGACCTGCTACCCAAATTTTATCCACCCATATATTTCTTTTATTTACACACTATAACCCCTTTGTCTTGTTGTAACCTTAATTGTAATACTTAAAACTTATAATATACACCTTAATTATTTTAAATACCAAAACTAACCCAATGTTTTCCCTCAATTCCAAACAGTCCCCTCGTTCGATTTAATGCACCTTAACCTTTATCATTCATTATTTACATCTTGGCCCATATTATTTTACAAGCTTACACTTTAATTTCACAACTTTATAGTATACACATTGGTTTATTTAATTCCAAAGGCCAACCAATATTTTCCCTGAATTTCCGAAACAGCCCCAAAGGTTGTTCTATTCCCATTTCCACCAAAAACTTTCGGTTATTCACGAGTAGCCATAAGTTTTATAAATGTTATATTTTAATACTTAAACTATATGTCATACTCCTTAATTAAATTAATCACAAAACCAACTCATTATTTACCCAAATTACATACAGACCCCCAAGGTCATTTAAATTCCATTCCAACCCCTTATCTTTCAGAAATTAATACACTATCCATAGATTTTTAAAATCGTTAAAATTAGTACTTCAACCCATACATTATTAATCCTTAATTAATTCATTCATCAAAAACTAACCCAAAAATTCTTTAAAATTTTCAGACAGACCCCTAGGGTCTCAATATTTATTTTCCAACACTTACATTTTCAGTAATTACATAAACTACCCCATATCTTTTTATAATTGTCATTTTTGACTTAATATTTCTCTTAAAGACCCAAAATACTTGTTATTCATTTTAATTTGGTCAAACATCACTTGTGGTCGAGGTTGACAACCTAAATTATCCTTTTGACAGATTTGTTTTTATTATAAAAATAAACCCAATTAATTCTTTTTTATATTTAACCCTGTAATCTCTATAAAATTCATATCTTATATTTATAAACTTCATAAAATTAATCCTTTTAGTTTAATTATATTTAGTGCTCTATATCTTTTTAATTATGTTTTGACCCCATATATAATTTATTTACTTACTTAGACATTTATAAGGTTTCAAAATTATTTAACCCATGTCATAAGCTTATAAATCTACCAATATCTTTCCAATATATTCCTAGATGGTTATAAGTACTAGTATTATTATTTTGCAACCAGAAACTTATGCAACGTTTTAAATCAACTTATAAATTCAATAATAACCATTTAAAACTCAAAAATAACAAAATAACGTATCCTAATTCCATGGCCTTAAAAATAGCGAATAATAATTTTAAATGACATTAAAAATGTCCTCTAAGTCATACCATAGTTAGGTTCTGTATAGGATTTATAATTAACTTCTCTAAATCATTTTCTCCATTTTCTTTTAATAAACAACACGTTAGGTTTATCTCACTAATTAAATATCTAATCCTTAATTTACTCCACGTATTTAGGATTTAACAGCTCATAAACAAACATATATTTACATATTTACATTAGTAAGCAATTTAGTAAATTTTAACGCATTAAAGAAAGTGCTTTAAACACTCTTACCTTAATTAAATCACCAAGACTCCTCAACCACCCAATATCTTCACGGCTGTAACTATACATATACATAGTATAGTTTAGATTTTTGTGCTGAAAAATTCTTAAACCATTAATAAGGTTCTTAAGTACTTGGAGAGGTAATTACCTTCAATATTTGATTTTTTTTTCCTCTTTGGAGTGAGTCCCTAAGTTCACGGCAGTTTATGGGTACATGTATACCCTTTTTTTTATCATTCGAGCCATAGAAAAGAGCTAGTTAGTAACCACATAAACTAGCTAATTAAGGAGGTTTTTAAACGTGGAGTTTTGACATAAAAAGGGAGGATCCTTACCGTGAGTTTTGGATGGGTTTTCAAGTAGTTTTTGTCAGCTAAAAAAAAACAGAGGAATAAGTTCAGTCTTTGCACGTAAACATGGAGAAGAAAGAAGGCTTGAAACAGTCATGGTTATCTCAGACTTTTACCTTGTTTTTGCACCTCTTTCATGTGCTTCTTTGGTGTGGTTCTTGCTTTATAAAACAGCTGGAAAGGGACCTCCATATATGGGCAACCAGAGGTGGAAGAAGGTGTTAAAAAAAAACAACACACTTTCGGACATGTATATGAGGAAGGTGAAGATGATGTTTTACCTTGTCTTTGTGTTGTTACCCTTGCTGTTCCAATCCAGGAATGAGAGGGAAATGGATGGTGGTGCTGTTGTCTTATGGGGAGGAAGAAGGACAGCAGTATTTTAGCAAGGATGGAGAAGAAAATTTGATGAGAACAAGGCTACTGGAACCCGCCATGGATGGAGGGAAAAAGGTAAGTCCTTACCTTGTTTTTATGCTACTATCTTGTTGTTTGTAGACCAAGAATGAAGGGGATTAGATGGTGAGTGTTGCTGTAAAAAAAAGGAAGGAAGAGGGCTGGAATGATGCAGGATAATGGAGGAAGATCTGGTAGTTCCATCCCATATAACCGCAAGAGAGGAGGAAAGGGAGATAAGTTCTGCCTTTGTTTTGTAGTGTTTTAGTTGTTGTATCAACCGAGGATGATGAGGGATTAGATGTTGGTTGCTACTGTAATGAGAGGAGAGAAAGGGCTGGAAAGATGTGAAAAAAAATACAACCGGAAGCTGTTGAAGGAACATGAGAAAAAGAAGAAGAAGGAGGAAGGAGATGGGCGTAGTGTCTATACTCCTGTTGCTGTAACCAGAATTGAGGGGAGGAGCAGGATAAATGTTGCTGTCGTGGGACAAGGGAGAAAGAACTGAAATGATGGGAAAAAGAGTGGTCTGATCGAGAGTGTGGGAGAAAGTAAAAAAAGAGGTGACATTATAGGTAAGCTAGTCTTGTACTTATATGTACTTTATTACTAGTTTATGTTTCTAATTGTGTTGTTTGTTTTTCTATTTCCTACGTGTGCAACCGGCTAGAGCATGTTTAAGAGGGAAAATTGAATTTTTCAACTCCTAATATTATGACACTAGTTGTACATGTATATATATATATGTGACTATATTGTGTGTTACATAGTACCTTATAGTATTTTTAGTCTAAGGGTGTATATATGAGTATATATATTGTATTTATGATTGTTTAGACTATATGAGTTATTTATATAATTTATAGAGTGATATTAATGGTGTTTAACTCATGTAATAATATGTTACACGTGATATTAAATTTGGGAGTTGATTTCACCTTAATAATATTTTCTCTTTGATTAGAGATTTAGTGTATAATTTAATGTCCATTTGGACTATATATTTATACAATAATATTTATAGCAATTATTGCTCGTGATTTATTTTAATCCATATTAATTAAGGTGGGGTAATTATTCGAGGTATTTCAGTCTAGGATGAATTTGGAATGGTAAAATTGGGTGAAAACAAAGAGTAAGTTGTCAAGAGAAGTTTTAGAAATGCACAAGTGTGCCAAGTGCAAAATGTAGGAAAGAAAATTTAGGTGATTGATCAAGAAATGAGTAAAAGAGGAGCAATGATTTATGAAGGTTTAAGGATTTAAACATGTGGAAAGATTAGGGAATGATTATGTGTGGATTAAGGTTGGAATTGGGGTTGAACATTTACATTTTAGCTGTAACACCCCTACTACGTACTTAAACAATTAACCGAAATCGCAGCAGAAATAAACAACTAAACGAGTTGGTGCTACACGCCGTTAACCATCCACGTGGCTAACAAGGCAGAATACATACAATTTGTACCGGTCTGATGATCATACACCCGAGCATAGAACAAAAAACCATAATACATAATCAAAAATACCGAGTATTTAATTACAATCCATCACTGTGAACTATCATCATACCGCCACTGTCATAACAACGGAACCAAAATATAACGCCACAGGAGCACAGGCGCATCCTGGGCCCAACATCCAAAACATACCAAAAGTATTTCATAACCTAAGATCTAAAGCCATTCCGCTTCTTCGATCCTCACCCTGCAAATAAATATGGAGCCCCCAAAGGGGGTCAGCAACCCTTGGCTGGAATGGTTAACGTGCTGCCCATCGGCTACCGGGATACGCACAACTATTTGTCAGGATAACATGGCATTGATTTTTAACACACAACATATATGGCATAGTAAGATTAATGCATAGCAACAACATCACACATAACATAACAAGAATGATTCCCTTTAGGAACCGAACCAACAAAGTTAGATCACTTGGAGAGCCTAGAGAATGTTGCCAAACTCATTCTAAGCTCGTTACATAACTCGTTACCATCCTGTTAGATCGAACGGGTAACTTAACCCCAAGGTGCGTCGGATATAGTCATCCAAGCACACCGAACATAGTATGCCCCTATGGCCCAACATGAGTCAGTAAAGTAGCCTTGTATAAGCTAAAGGCAAGGTTGGAAACCAAAAAGGAGAACAACCAAAACATACAGAGAGAATCGAACCGGTAATGACATCGACTCCCATACTCACACGGGTGGCCGGAACAACCGGACTCCTCACCCCCCAGTCAACACTTGTTAGAAGTTCCATTATTGAAAGTTAATAAATAAATTCACAAGTAAGTGTTTAGGTCTGGTTAGACACACACACAAGGGAGATGAGACACATCTTACCAACACAATAATATTAACAACTGTAAACTCATTTCATGACTTAAGTCTTACAAGGTCATAAACACACAGAAAAACAAACAACACACAAGCCGGTGTAAACCGGTAGGCAACAGACTGCAAGAAAACCATACCTTGGTCCTTGCCGGTTTTGTGTTCCACCGTACGTTGTTCCTAAACACAATCGATAACGTCGGTTAACTAACTTATTGAACTTCCGAATTACTAAGTATTTTACATGTTTGTATTACATGTTTTTATGCTTAGTCATACCCTTGATCACCTTCATTATACCCCCTAGGGTTAACTACTAAAACCCTACTTTGTTTGTTTTTTTTATAGGTTTTAGGTCGACCGACCCACCGACCGACCCAACCAACTGGATCGGTCCATTCCAGTAACCCTCGGGTTTGAAAATTCCACTTCGACCGACCCACGTCCGACCCAAGTCCATTGGGTCGGTCCATCCCAGAAACTTTTCCGTCTTTTAAAACTTACCCGACCGACCCAACACTATTCCGACCGACCCAAAGCCCTCTGGGTCGTTCCATTCCAGAAACTTATTTGTTCTTCGTTTTTAGCCCGACCGACCCACCGACCGACCCAACCCCTTGGGTCGGTCGATTCCAGAAACATTTACGCCTGGTTTACAGAGACCGACCGACCCAGCCAGGGTCGGTCTCCTGGGTCGGTCGACAACAGAACATGTCTAAAACTTGTCAAATCTTCCCCAAACTTTTCCTCAAACCTCCTAGTATGTTCTAACCTCATTTGGGCACTTCAAACACACCTTTAGCCATGCACTAAACCCCTTAAATCATTCATCACAATCCACTTTAGCCTTTACACATTTTCTTGTAAAGATGCTAACACTTGTGATGTTTCCTACTAGGTTTCTAAGTGGTGTTTCATACCTACAATGACCACTATACCAAAATGTTTTCTCACCACTATAACATCATCTCCCTAGCATCTTTTCTCGCCAACCAAAGCTCCTTTATGCCATTCCCTGAATTTCGTCCACAAGTTCATACCTCCTCCTTTCAACACATTATTTCCCCATTGTTTACCAAAGTTTGTATAAGTCTTAACACAACCCCAAAATGACTTTGGTGTATTCCAAAACACTCATTTGATTTATAAAGCCTCCAAGATAATGCCTAAGCCCTTTTATTGCTTACAAACACTTATATTTCCTTTTTATTCACCAAATCAACCCTTAACACTTCCTAGTATGACATAGGTTACTAAACTTCACATAAGCATCTAAACTTCTTGTTTCTTACCCAAATTTTGACATGGGTTCTACTAGCACATTGTTACACCAAAACACATTGTTTTCACCATTAAACATACAAAAACACTAAAATCCTTCAAGAACATTCTTACACACAAAACGTCACTCAATTTACACCACATCACAATATAATGCATAATTTAAATTGCATGGCACTTAGGCCCTTAAATAACATGGCTCTTAGGCCCTTAAATTGCATAAACCTTAAACACTGAATCTCCCACATATATTTATTGCCTTTGACCTGCAATTACACTCAACATCATATATGTCCTTTAATAATCTCCACGAGGATAATTTACTAGCTCATTTACCATTGGCTCCTTAGGTAGTTTTAATAAGCAATATAAGCTCATTTCTCCTAAGACATTAAACTACATTAGGTTAGCACATTTACCTCTTTTCTCCAAGATTTTTACTTAGATACTCTTGTTTTTTCTTGCTTGGAAATCGGAAAGAGAGCTTGATTACTTGTCAATGTTCTAATCAATACACAAGTAAAGGCAATGAGCATTCAAGCTTCATGCTTAAACTCATTATAAACCCTAAGTTATATATTATCTTAAAACATTAAGATAATTGTTTTACCTTGGAAATGGAAGAGAGTTTGAATAAGTAGCAAGAGAGGACTCCACCTAGCCCTTAGAAGATTGTAATGAAGCTAAAACAAAGCAAATGAAAACACAATGAAGATGTAGTTTTCGGTCAAGCATAGAAATGAGAGGAAATGTTGTTTTTCTTGGTTTTCCTTACCTTGAAGCAAAGGTGATCAACAAGGCTTAAAAATACAAGCTCAAGCTCCTTCAATGGTGGATCCCCATGGCACCGAAATGGTGGTCTTGAATATTTGAAAGGATTAGGTTGAAGAGCTTGATCAAACTAAGAAGATGGTGGTCTTAGAATTTGATTTGGTATATGGAGTCAAGAGATATAAGAGATTGAAGATGGAGAATGGTGTGAGTGCTGTAGCTAAACCGGTGGAGAAGGAAGAAGAGAGGTTGGAGACGGTGGGAAATGAAGAAGGAAAGAAGAGAATGAAAAGAAACTAGCTTATTAAGATATTTAACATAAAGTAAATAGTCAATTTACTTACTTTTTGCTTTCTTCCTTATTCAATTAGTTAAGTGTGGAGAGTCACCCTTGAAAACCGGCCCCCTTAGTCAAATGGGGTGTTTTATGGTCTTTGTTGACCATTCAATTGACTTATGTTGACCAATGTCTTAAACTAGCACTATTTGGTCACTATTCACTAATCAAGGCACATAATTGTGAAATGTTTGATTTCCCATTGATTTAGACTTCCTAATGTGATACTAAGTAGTACACATGTTAATTAAAGAGTAATGATGGACATTTAGCCATTCAAAACCCATTTACAAGACAAGTTTTCCAAAATGTGCTTTAAGACTCCTTAAAGCACATTTTGTGTTTTAAGTTGTTTTCAAGCTTGGTTTTCTTTGGTAATAGGTTTAATATGTCCATTAACATGTAAATAAGGTCTTGGTAAGCTTATTAAGTCTTAACCAAGATTATCCCAAGCTTAGAGCACATTTTCGCCCATATTGTATTTCAGGCATTTAATTGTGTTTTCTATGGTTTAAATTGTTCACCAATATTTCTAAGGCACTTTTTAGCCTTAATACACCATGATTTAACATTTAAACAACATATACAGGTTTGGGGTATTTCAATCTACCCCCCTTAAAAGAACTTTGTCACCAAAGTTTACACTTCCCTCGCATCTATAATATTAGAATACGGGGATACTTATAAAACGACGCTTTCATAACAAACATACTTTACATAACACCCTCCGACTCATGGTCCAGGTAACATAACATCATTTAGACACCAAGGTCTGTAACATAACAACATAACAACATAACATAGACAATGTATTTCAATACATGTCGTACACACATAACCGAAACGGCTCTACCCCCCTTAAAATAGTGGTACGCCTCGTACCTTATACATACAAACACTAAGATGTAGACAACGACAGGTACTTCGCCTTCATCTTATCTTCCAGCTCCCAAGTGGGCTCCTCGACGTCCTGGTTAGACCAGAGGACCTTCACCAGTCTTACAGACTTATTGCGAGTGTCTCGAGTCTTAGTGTCCAGAATCCGTACGGGAGTCTCCACTGATCGCAAGGTTGGCTATAAGGTTAGCCTTTCAGGCTGAAGTACATGAGACGGATGAGACATTTATTTCTTCAACTGGGACACATGAAATACATCATGTACCTTGCCCATCTCAGCAGGTAGATCAAGTCTGTAAGCTACCGGGCCTATCCGCTCCGTCACAACATAAGGCCCCACATATTTTGGGCTCAATTTGTCTTTCTAGCCAAAACGAAACACTCCCTTCATGGGGGATACTCTAAGAAATACCTGATCGCCCACGGTGAACTCCAGGTCACGTCTGCGCACATCGGCGTACGATTTCTGCCTATCCTGAGCTGCCTTCATGTTAGCCCGGATCTGGCGTACTTCTGCTTGAACTTGTTCCAGGTACTCAGGTCCTATAATGACCGTCACTCGACTCATCCCAGTATAATGGCGTGCAGCATGGTTTACCGAACAAAGCCTGGAAGGGAGACATCTTGATCGAAGCATGCTAACTGTTGTTGTAGCTAAACTCGATCAGATGTAACTTGTCAATCCAGCTGGTCTGAAAGTCAAGTGCACATGCACGTAACATATCCTCAAGTGTCTGGATGGTTCACTCACTCTGACCATCTGACTGTGGGTGGAATGCCGTACTCAACTTCAGTTCGGTACCTAGCGCTTCCCGTGTAGTTCTCCAGTACCTCGAGAGGAATCTGGTATCCCTATCTGACACGATAGTCTTCGGTACCCCATGGTGCCGTACAATCTCTCGGTCGAAGAGCTCTGCAAGCCTTGCCACTTTCCAGGTGTCCTTCATCGGTATGAATCGAGCCACCTTGGTTAGTCGGTCAACAACGACCCAAATCATGTTCAGACCTCCCCTTGTAGGCGGAAGCCTTACTACGAAGTCCATAGAAATGTTATGGAACTTCCACTCAGGCACTGGCATTGGCTGAACCATACCACCAGGCCGCCGGTGCTCAAACTTGACCTTCTGACAAGTGAGACACCTCAACACATAATCATTCACATCCTTTTTCATGCTTGTCCACCAAAAATAACGTTTCATGTCCTTGTACATCTTTGAAGCTTCGGGGTGAATCGAAGTAGTGGAACAATGGGATTCACTCAATATGCGCTCTTTCAGCTCAGCGCTACTCCTCGGAATACAGAGTCGGCCATTCAGCCTAATCAGGTCATCATCGTGGAGTCAGAAATCGTACTCTTGACCCTCGAATGTGCCATCAATAAGCTTTTGCCTGATCTCCAACATATACTGATCCGACATCTGAGCACTCCGCACCTCTTCAACCAAGCTAGTATGAGAGACTAGCGAATGGAGAGAGTGTCCTAGGCGATTCAGTGCGTCAGCTACCACATTTGCTTTACCCTCCTTGTACTGTAACTTGATGTCGTAGTCGTTTAAGAACTTGACCCACCTTCTTTGTCTCATGTTCAACTCCTTCTGAGTGAACAACTACTTTAAACTCTTGTGGTCGGAATAGATTGTCACGCTTACCCCATACAAATGATGTCGCCATATCTTCAATGCGAAGACAATGGCACCCCGTTCTAAATCGTGGGTAGGGTAGTTCTCTTCGTGCTTCTTCAGCTGTCGGGAGGCATATGCTACAACCTTCCCGTGTTGCATCAACACACAACCCATACCTCTTCCTGATGCATCGCAATAGACCTCAAACCCATCTAGACCGTCTGGTATAGTCAGGACTGGTGCAGACGTCAGAGCATCCTTGAGACTCTGAAAAGAACTCTCATGGTCGTCTGTCCACTCGAATGGAGCATCCTTTTTCATTAAGGAAGTCATTGGCTTCGAGACACTGGAGAAGTCCTTCACAAATATCCTGTAATATCCTGCCATACCAAGGAAGCTTCGGATGTCGGTAACTGTCTTCGGTCTAGGCCAGGTGCGCACTGCATCTATCTTTGCCGGATCAACAGCGATCCCGACTTCAGAAATCACATGACCAAGGAAGGAAACTTGGTTCAACCAAAACTCACACTTAGAAAATTTAGCATACAACTGATTCTTTCTCAACATTTGCAACACACTTCTCAGGTGGCTTTCGTGCTCATCCTTCGATCTTGAATACACAAGTATATCGTCGATGAAGACTACCACTGACTTGTCCAACTGATCTTGGAACAAGCGGTTCATTAAATCCATGAACTTGGCTGGTGCATGGATAAACCAAACGGCATAACCGTAAACTCATAATGACCGTATCTGGTTCTGAATGCGATCTTCTCAATGTCACTTTCCCGGATAGCGATCTGATGGTAACCGGATCGTAGATCTATCTTGGAGAATACTGATGCTCCTTTCAACTGATCAAATAAATCGTCGATGCGTGGTAAAGGATAACGGTTCTTCACCGTAACTGCATTATGCTCTTTGTAAAGAATACTGATGCTTCTTCTTCACGAAGAGGACCGGCGCTCCCCATGGTGAAACGCTCGGGCGGATGAATCCCTTGTCGAGTAGGTCTCTCAGCTGCTCCTTGAGCTCTGTCATCTCTGCTGGAGCCATACGATAGGGCGCCTTCACAATTGGTCCGGTGCCCAGAACCAAATCAATCTCAAACTCCACTTCCCGTGCTGGCGGCATGCTCGGCAATTCCTTAGGAAAAACATCAGGAAACTCCGACACTACCGGCACATCTGGGCTAAACTCTGGGTCTCTCTCTATGTCCTGGACATAACAGAGGTATACATCATTCCCTCGTCGTAGTTCACGATACATGGCCATGGCGGTGATGATCTGAGTCGAAGGCTCCCTGGGCCTCTGGCAGTATGATATAGTAACCCCAGATGGACTCCGAAGAAGCAGACGGTGCTCGGCACATAGGATTCTGCCCTTGTACCGCTCCAACCAGTTCATCCCGACAATCACATCAAATCCATATCCCTCGAACTCTATCATGTCGATCGAAAACTCTTCATCTCTGATTCGCACAGTAGCATCTCGGTGGTAATGGGTACACTTGATCCGCTCTTTCGACGGGAGAGTGACTAGGAAGTCAGACATCTCTTCACCGTCTAACCCCAGCCTCTTCGCAAAAGATAGCGAGATAAACGTATGTGAGGCTCCGGAGTCGAACAAGATCGATGCGTCCACGCCATTAACTGGAAAGGTACCGGTGAGGATGGTGCCGCTCTTGCCGGCTTCAGCCTCATTACACACTCCCAGTATACCTCCTTTTCCGAGTGCACAACCTAATTCAGTTCACAAACTCGTAAGTACACTGTAACAACGCGGTTGACATGCTCCAAGACAACGTCTCTTTATTCATTAACATACTCTTTACACCATAAATTGGTTTACACTGTTAACATAACTAACATATATGTAACATCCTTAACATACAACTGACTTCACCCATTACATGGTTACACAAGGCTTAGTACTGCCTGAAGGTCAAATTCAAACGTCCGGGTTACATGTGTGTGGCATTGATCACTGTCGAAGGTGCGGTATTCAGTTTGATCTTCTTGATACCGTGATATAGCATCCTTGACTGCCCACCCATGATTAATACATCTCCCAATTTCAATACTAACTTCTTTGCGAGATCAGCACGCTTCTGCTCGCCGTACACAAACACTGCGGTATCACCAATGGACCAAGACACCACGGGTACTCCCTTACTTAGATACTCGGGTGTTTCGTCCTTATCTTGGTGTAACCCTAACCGTCCACCTTTCTGGTAGAAGTTCACAATACACAGATCTGCTTTAACACTTGGTACTGGATCCGATTCAACTTGCTGAGCGATTCCCACGACGTGGTTAACGACCGCAAGGAACTCCTCAGGTATCCTCGGTACTATTGCTCCGTCTCCCACTCGCACATCTTGATATGTCTTGGTGTAAGGGTTCAAGTCCTTTCCCATGCACATCATCTTCAACTTCATCTTTGACCCGCTCGGGTACTCTGGTATGTAGAAACCTCCAGGTACTGCTCCCAGTTCTTTGCATCGTCGGATGATGTGGATTTGTGCTTCAGGTGTCAGGTATCCACTTAAAAGTATCATACCTGGCTGGATAACCTGACATTGCTCCATCGAGAATTCGGTGATGCTGATGGTGGTTTCTTCGGGGTTCGGTATGGGTGGGATTGGATAGCAAATATTGAAGGTTCCTAAGTTTTCAAATTACCTAGTTTAGGTGACTTTCACATTATACTTTAACTCTTTACTTATGTGGTTGTACATTTAGACTCACTAACACACATGCATGAAATGCGGTATGCAATCACTTATTTCACTTAACGGTTTATGGGGTACCTGGTCTAGAAGAGGGTCCTGGTGCCTCAGACCGGTCCACCACATTCAAGGCGGCCTTGCCGGATCCCGACCCTTTCCCCTTCTGGGAATCAGTGTTCCTCTGATCTGTGGGTGGCTGGTTAGCCGTCTTCGGGCCATCGGTGGTCGCGGCGGCCTTACCCTTCCACTGCCCCTTAGGCCTGTAGTTTCTGCCAATCGGGTTCTGGAAGCACTCGTAGTCACGATGCCCCATCTTCTTGCAGAATCGGCACTGCACATCGTTGCCCTTGCAGTCCTTGCCGGGGTGGTCTCCGTTACACCACTTGCAGTAGTAGTGGCGATCGGATCCAGAACCCGCGTTAGCTGCTAACACATTACAAATTCAGTACACACTTCACATTATAACATCACACACTTAAATTCGGTATTCAAAACAAATTGGTTACCCTTGAATGGTTGAGAGCGTAGAGGCTTAGCCGCATATGCATAGGTGAGCTGCAACGGCTCCTCAGCAGTGGTGGTCTGGGCTTGGCCTTTGCCACCTAGTTGCTGACCTTTTTGGGACTGGGGTAATACTTCTTCTTCTTTCCTCCCTCGTACCCTTGCGTGCTTTGTCCCTCGCTCGTGGCCTTGCGCTTGTGCGCATTCTCCTCATCCCTCAGGCGGACGGTGATCTCTACCTTAGCAGCGGCATGATAGCACTCCTATTATTTAGGGTGTTAGTTATGCCCCGCAAACCAAACTCACAATTACATTCACACATTATACGTACTTATTCACATCACACTGTAGTCCCATTACCTGCAAAGTAGTATATCCGGTTGGCCCCATTCCATAGCGTAGGCGGTTGCTGAGTCCATTGTAGAAACGGTTTACTAGTATCCGGTCAAAGTAACCCAGATCTGGTAGCAGGTGGATAAGGTTGACGAAGGCGGTGTAGTACTCATCTACCGTCATCTTATCCCCTTGTCTCAAGCTATCCAGCTCAAGGCGCTAGGCCTCCTGCACATGTATTGGGTAGTACTTGGCTCGCAGCAGAGCCGTGTACTCCCTCCACTCAAAGGTAGGGTCAGCCACTCTGCCCTCCCGTACCAGCTTCCACCAACTCTGTGCCGAACCCTTCAAATAGTAAGCGGCAAGTCGAACCTTGGCACCAGCAGGCACATCCAAGGTCTCGAAAGTGGTCTTCAGTCCGGAGATATACGCCTCCAGCTTACTAGGGTCGGTCTCCCCATGAAATGACGGTGGTCTCAGATCTGCCAACGCTTTGACCCAGTTGGTCTCGCGGGGCTGTGGTTGCGGTTGTGGCCCTTGTTGGTCCGCACTGCCTTGCTGCTGTTGCGGATGCATCACAACCACTAACTGGGGAACCATCTGGGCTATGGCGGCTGCTTCTGCCTCAGCCATAACCTGTGCCGTAGTGTTCTCGCCCTGGTTACCCGTATCACAACACCGCTCCTGCGGCCTCTACCTCTTGGTCGACCTGACATCTGTATACATATGGACATTCATTAGCATTATACTTGCACAATTATCGTTTCCAACGGTTGTAACGCCTTCCCGACAATAAGGTATCTCCACACCTAGTTAGTGGCTAACCTTTCCATAACTGCTCACTTCAATAACTATAGCTAGATTTCCTAACTCGGTATATTCCTAAGCTCGGTATTACAGTCATCAGAGCGATACTTCGCTCTGATACCACTTTTTGTAACACCCCTACTACGTACTTAACAATTAACCGAAATCGCAGCGGAAATAAACAACTAAACAATAACTAAACGAGTTGGTGCTACACGCCGTTAACCACCCACGTGGCTAACAAGGCAGAATACATACAATTTGTACCGGTCTGATGATCAGACTCCCGAGCATAGAACTAATAACCATAATATATAATCAACAATACCGAGTATTTAATTACAATCCATCACTGTAAACTGTCATCATACCGCCACTATAATAACAACGGAACCAAAATATAACGCCACAGGAGCACAGGCGCATCCCGGGCCCAACATCCAAAACATACCAAAAGTATTTCATAACCTAAGATCTAAAGCCATTCCGCTTTTTCGATCCTCACCCTGTAAATAAATATGGAGCCCCCAAAGGGGGTCAGCAACCCTTGGCTGGTATGGTTAACGTGCAGCCCATCGGCTACCGGGATACGCGCAACTATTTGTCAGGATAACATGGCATTGATTTTTAACACACAACATATATGGCATAGTAAGATTAATGCATAGCAACAACATCACACATAACATAACAAGAACGATTCCCTTTAGGAACCGAACAACATAGTTAGATCACTTGGAGAGCCTAAAGAATGTTGCCAAACTCATGCTAAGCTCGTTACATAACTCGTTACCGTCTTGTTAGATCGAACGGGTAACTTAACCCCAAGGTGCATCGGATATAGTCATCCAAGCACACCGAACATAGTATGCCCCTATGGCCCGACGTGAGTCAGTAAAATAGCCTTGTATAAGCTAAAGGGAAGGTTGGAAACCAAAAAGGAGAACAACCATAACATATAGAGAGAATCGAACCGGTTATGACATCGACTCCCATACTCACACGCTTGGCCGGAACAACCGGACTCCTCACCCTCCAGTCAGCACTTGTTAGAAGTTCCATTATTGAAACTTAATAATAAATTCACAAGTAAGTGTTTAGGTCTGGTTAGACACACACAACGGAGATGAGACACATCTTACCAACACAATAATATTAACAACTGTAAACTCATTTCATGACTTAAGTCTTACAAGGTCATAAACACATAGAAAAACAAACAACACACAAGCCGGTGTAAACCGGTAGGCAACAGACTGCAAGAAAACCATACCTTGGTCCTTGCCGCTTTTGTGTTCCACCGTACGTTGTTCCTAAACACAATCGATAACGTCGGTTAACTAACTTATTTAACTTCCGAATTACTAAGTATTTTACATGTTTGTATTACATGTTTTTATGCATAGTCATACCCTTGATCACCTTCATTATACCCCCTAGGGTTAACTACTAAAACCCTACTTTGTTTTTTTATAGGTTTTGGGTCGACTGACCCACCGACCGACCCAACCAACTGGGTCGGTCCATTCCAGTAACCCTCGGGTTTGAAAATTCCACTTCGACCGACCCACATCCGACCCAAGTCCACTGGGTCGGTCCATCCCATAAACTTTACCGTCTTTTAAAACTTACCCGACCGACCCAACACTGTTCCGACCGACCCAAAGCCCTCTGGGTCGGTCGATTCCAGAAACATTTACGCCTGGTTTACAGAGACCGACGACTCAGCCAGGGTCGGTCCCCTGGGTCGGTCGACAACATAACATGTCTAAAACTTGTCAAATCTTCTCCAAACTTTTCCTCAAACCTCCTAGTATGTTCTAACCTCATTTGGGCACTTCAAACACACCTTTATCCATGCACTAAACCCCTTAAATCATTCATCGCAATCCACTTTAGCCTTTACACAGTTTCTTGTAAAGATGCTAACACTTGTGATGTTTCCTACTAGGTTTCTAAGTGGTGTTTCATACCTACAATGACCACTATACCAAAATGTTTTCTCACCACTATAACATCATCTCCCAAGCATCTTTTCTCACCAACCAAAGCTCCTTTATGCCATTCCCTGAATTTCCTCCACAAGTTCATACCTCCTCCTTTCAACACATTATTTCCCCATTGTTTACCAAAGTTTGCATAAGTCTTAACACACCCCCAAAATGACTTTGGTGTATTCCAAAACACTCATTTGATTTCTAAAGCCTCCAAGATAATGCCTAAGCCCTTTTATTGCTTTCAAACACTTATATTTCCTTTTTATTCACCAAATCAACCCTTAACACTTCCTAGTATGACCTAGGTTACTAAACTTCATATAAGCATCTAAACTTCTTGTTTCTTACCCAAATTTTGACATGGGTTCTACTAGCACATTGTTACACCAAAACACATTGTTTTCACCATTAAACATCCAAAAACACTAAAATCCTTCAAGAACATTCTTACACACAAAACTTCACTCAATTTACACCACATCACAATATAGTGCATAATTTAAATTGCATGGCACTTAGGCTCTTAAATAACATGCTCTTAGGCCCTTAAATTGCATAAACCTTAAACACTGAATCTCCCACATATATTTATTGCCTTTTACCTGCAATTACACTCAACATCATATATATCCTTTAATAATCTCCTTGAGGATAATTTACTAGCTCATTTACCATTAGATCCTTAGGTAGTTTTAATAAGCAATATAAGCTCATAATTCCTCAGACTCCTAACCTAAACATTAACTACATAAGTTAGCACATTTACCTCTTTTATCCAAGATTTTTACTTAGATACTCTTGTTCTTTCTTGCTTGGAAATCGGCAAGAGAGCTTGATTACTTGTCAATGTTCTAATCAATACACAAGTAAAGACAATGAGCATTCAATCTTCATGCTTAAACTCATTATAAACCCTAAGTCATATATTGTCTTAAAACATTAAGATAATTGTTCTACTTTGGAAATGGAAGAGAGTTTGAATAAGTAGCAAGAGAGGACTCCACCTAGCTCTTAGAAGATTGGAATGAAGCTAAAACAAAGCAAAAGAAAACACCATCAAGAGGTAGTTTTCGGTCAAGCATAGAAATGAGAGGAAATGTTATTTTTCTTGGTTTTTCCTTAACTTGAAGCAAAGGTGATCAACAAGGGATAAAAATACAAGCTCAAGCTCCTTCAATGGTGGATCCCCATGGCACCGAAATGGTGGTCTTGAAGATTTGAAGGACTAGGTTGAAGAGCTTGATCAAACTAAGAAGATGGTGGTCTTAGAATTTGATTTGTTATATGGAGTCAAGAGATATTAGAGATTGAAGATGGAGAATGGAGTGACTGCTGTAGCGAAACCGGTGGAGAAGGAAGAAGAGAGGTTGGAAATGGTGGGAAATGAAGAAGGAAAGAAGAGAATGAAAAGAAACTAGCTTATTAAGATATTTACATAAAGTAAATAGTGAATTAACTTACTTTTTGCTTTCTTCCTTATTCAATTATTTAAGTGTGGTGAGTCACCCTTGAAAACCGGCCCCCTTAGTCAAATGGGGTGTTTTATGGTCTTTGTTGACCATTCAATTGACTTATGTTGACCAATGTCTTAAACTAGCACTATTTGGTCACTATTCACTAATCAAGGCACATAATTGTGAAATTTTTGATTTCCCATTGATTTAGACTTCCTAATGTGATACTAAGTAGTACACATGTTAATTAAAGAGTAATTATGGACATTTAGCCATTCAAAACCCATTTACAAGACAATTTTTCAAAAATGTGCTTTAAGACTCCTTAAAGCACATTTTGTGTTTTAAGTTGTTTCAAGCTTGGTTTTCTTTGGTAATTGGTTTAATATGTCCATTAACATTTAAATAAGGTCTTGGTAAGCTTATTAAGTCTTAACCAAGATTATCCCAAGCTTAGAGCATATTTTCGCCCATATTGTATTTCAGGCATTTAATTGTGTTTTCTATGGTTTAAATTGTTCACCAATATTTCTAAGGCACTTTTTAGCCTTAATACACCATGATTTAACATTTAAACAACATATAAAGGTTTGGGGTATTTCATTAGTAGCTTTTTAGCAAGGTCCGGGACTTAGGGGCCGGAACAAGTCCCGGACCAACCTGAAAATTGCCCCGAGAGTTGGAGAATGAAGTGGTCCGGGACCCTAGTCCAGGACCAGGACCCGGACCAAGGGAGAAAAATGGCCGAGAGTTAAGATAAGTATTGGTCCGGGACTTTGGGTCCAGACCAAGTCCCGGACCACCCCCAAAATTGCACTGTAAGTGGTTTTAAGGCATTAAAAGGTGGGGGATTGATTGGTAATGGTTTTAGATGATGTTTAGGACTTGTTTGGTGACATGTAAATGTCCTTATATGGATAAACAAGGTTGAGAAGTGAATGAGGTTGTTGAGAACTAAAGTACATGAGTTAACCTAAGATTAACAGGATAACAGGGTAAGTACAGGAGTAGTAGTATTTACATACAGTAATGTCTTTATGTTAATAGAAACATTTGGAATGTTATCAGTGGATCAAGTGTGAACCGAGGAACGTGAGGTGACACGGTGTAGTTAGTCCATGGTGAAAGGTATGATTTTCTCATGCCCCGTATGCTACCAGGAATACACTGATTTGTGTGTTGTTTGCTTGTGTGCCGACCTAATCAAGATAAAAGCAATAAAATGTTCTAATGCTTTGATTGTATATCTTGATGCATGATGTGTGTACTAACCACCCTTGTATGATTGTGTGGTCTAACTTAGTGTTAGAAACTGACTCATAATTGAGTAACGATTTGTTAGTGACTAGCAGAAAGAGTCGTTTCGCAAAATAACGAAAACGTGGAAACACACGAAAACTATCGATTCAAGAATAATTGTAACACCCCTACCACTAATCCTATACTTATTGTCCAATCATCCAAATAGTCCTAACTACTCGCAGCGGAAACACTACTACTACGGCGGGTGATACAACGCCGCTAACCGCCCATACGGCTAGCTAGGCTTATACTACTTACAGTGACGGTCTGATGACTAAAAGATACCGAGCTACTAAAACATTGCTTACTAAATACAAAATACCATATACTTACATTGCTGGATTACCGAGTATCAAAGGCATAGTTAATTACATCCCTTTTCGATCTCACAAAAATAATGAGTCTAAAACAACTACTCATCTATACCAATTCACCATCCTATCATAATCCAAAAAGGTGTACCCCATGGTACACCGGCTAACAAAAACCTACAGCCGTGTACTACTTAGTACATCATTCAATTCATCATTACACAAAAGAAATCAAACTAAACATCTTCATGGTCTTCACCCTTCTCGAGGACCTGCATTATATTAAAAACGGTGCCCCAAGGGGCTCAGCAAAAAGCTGCATATAAATTTCGCATATATCACGTGCTAACAAGGGCATGCTGACTATTTAAGATCGACTAAACATGCGGTTCATTATTAACATACATACATGCTTTACATTCATCATACTCATACACAATACAATACACAAGCTAAGCAACAATATAATAGCATACACAATCCTTACCTTCACAAGGGTTAGCCAAATTACCCATCCGGGTTAATCGGATGCTTATTACTCTTTTACTCATTACACAACCCTTACATACAATTTCTCTTACTTTACTTACTTACTTTTCCATACTTGTTTACTCATTCTTACTTACTTACTTTTTCTCATGTTAAGTCGGTATGACCTCCGGGCAGGGACTACACCGTCCCACCACTGGGTTTTACTTGGCTCACCAATCCAGGATGCTACCCATTTAAAGGGTTTGGGCCGTGGACCAGTTTAAGAGCCAGGAATTGGATCCAACCTCTTGTGTCTCCGCATCCTCACGCGAGGCCGAAACTATATCAGACTTCTACTCATTCCAATTTAATTACCAATTTATTAAGTTAGATTGGTTAGCTTGTTAGGAATCAGTTAGAAGTCCAATCACAATAACATTCGGTCACAATACAATACATCAAGCATACGGTAATACCCCAACCCGAAATCCAATAAACTGAACGGCGATCACTCCCAAATAAAATACAACTGCAGCGGAAATAAATACAAACAACCGGCGGTATTACAATGCCGTTGGCCACCCTTGTGACCAACAAGGCTAAGTCCAAATACAATCCTCAAATGTCACGGTCTGGAATACAGATACAACCCGAGATACTAGGAATCAACTCAAAAGTACAATACTGAATAAAACAATTAACTAATAGTAGACTCCCAAAGCTTGGTCTACCCCACCTACACTCAGTGTGGTGATCTCCTCAACTTCAGGTACCTGAAAAATGGGGGGCCCCAAAGGGGCTCAGCAAACAATGCTGGTATGGAAAACGTTGCAGCATGCAGCCCATCGTCTACCGGGCCACACCAACTACTTTGTCGAATACATGCAGTTCATTTTTATAAAGCTGTAAACAAGCATAGTCTGATAATAACAAGTATCCATACAGGACAATAATGTAACATAGAACAAGACACGAAGGTCGAGTTAGCTGAACTGAAATTCTTTACTGATAGTCGGTCCACACAATGGGACTGACAGTTATAACTGAATATCTGAAATAGTGGAGGTATAGTGACCTCGTTATAGAGAAAGGTTGGGTATAAAAACCCCAGGAGATAACGTAGTTAAACCCTAAACTGAGAGGCGTGGGAAAATGAATCCCACTAGAGGAATGAAGTCTTCCTCAAACTGAACTGATGGGCATTTGAATCCCGGGAGGAATAGAGTCTTCCTCCCAACTGAATGTTCCGTCGCGACGTAGATAGGAGACGACCTGAGACAGGTACAGCTCCTGTAGCATGCATGGCCAGATCCAACTGGGCTCCTCATTCTCTTAGTATAGAGTTGTCAGGTGTCATATAAAGATGTTGACAAGAACCCAATGTATAATGTCAATTATCACGTTTAGGATAATGACGTTTGTTATAAAGTGAAGTTAGTGAGAGACTTGAGTACAAGTCCTCGGTATACTGAAGCGCAGGTATTTAATCCACTGGTATAGTAGTGTTTGTATGCGTGGGACATACACGTTGTAGTCAGCATCATTCACGCACATAAAATAATACAACACGCACAAGAGTAAAACAACTTTTACATTAATTATCTTGGTCGTTATTCAAACAACAGATAGCACACAAGCCGGTGTAATCCGGTAGAAACAGGTTGCAAGAATCCCATACCGTTCACCGTAGACTGTACTCGTTTAATTCCCGGTCAACGTCTGGTCAAACAGAGTCCTAGAATAGGATTGACTGAGAGGGTTAATTTATGTTACCCTTATAATAATTCTATTGGATCATTTAACAAATCTCGTATTTGTTATTTCATGTGAGGTTTATTTCTTTTAATTACCTCATGATTTAATGTATAACTTATTTGTTATTCCTTTTGCTTTATTTATACATCCTTTAATGCACATATATGTGTTTATTGCATTTGTTATTTTATTTGTCTAGGTGACATAACAACTTATAATTTCTTAACTATATTTATATGTCATACATAGACATAAAATTCTTATAGTTTTATTATTCTCCTTTTAACCATAAATAATATTTATTGTTTATCTCTTAATTCCTTATAACCATGTAAGCCATAGTTTTAATTCCATAATTCCTTTAATCAAAATTCTTTCTTCTAAATCCTCCAAATATCCATATAGGACCTATATTTATTTAAATCTAAATTCTTAAACTTGTATTTCGGTTATTTACAAAACAACCACATTAATTCATAAACTTTACACTTAAATTCTAATCTCTTTATATAACATAGTTTTAATTCCTCATCTAATTAAATTACAAAACTACCACTAATCTTTTGGACAATCTCCTTGGAGAACTAAATGAAGCCGTACACACCTTGTTATGCTAGGAAGAGTTTTGCTTCAAGACTTGCCAAGAAATGCTAGGAAATTACCTTAAAGATGAAGATAGAAGTTAAAACTCCATTAATGGACTTAAGAGCTTCAAAGGAAGAAGGTGAAGCTAGAAGAGAGAGGAGGGAGCCTTACCAAACCGTGGAGGAAATGTGCAAGGATGGAAATGAGACCTAGCTCACGTAAATGAAAGAGGGCAATTGGAATTTGATTTTGTTTTGTCAATTTTTAATGTCAAATGACTTTACTTTTCCTTAGTTTATTCAATGAGTTATTGGCTCAATAAATGCCCTCTTTTCCATCATTGACATCGGCCATAATGGAGGACAAGGCAAGGTGGAGCAAAAATAATGCAAACTAGAAGACAAGGTGAGAAAAGGTAAGGTATCTTCTTTTGATTTTTCAATGCTAATTGGCTTGTCTTCTTCTTCATGTAGAGTCACGGATTGGAGGCCTGAATGGAGCTCAAAAACCGGCCATGAATAGCCAAGGGAGAACATGGAAGATTGCTTAGTTTGTAAGAAAGCAAAAGAAAGGAATCTTAGATCTACTTTTTACCTTTTTGTATTTTGTTTTTGTCTAGCCAACTTGGCCATGTTCTCTAGCATAATTTCGACAGCTCTCTGGTCAAATGAGTCACACATTTCTTTGCCATTAAGTATTATAGCACATGGGATGATGAGTCATTATGTTTTAAGCCTTTTTTAAACTTTAAAGGCAAATTTTATACTAGTATTTGCTCTCAAAATCGGCCCCTATAGAGAGCCTTGTTGACTAGTCACACCAACTTATTTAGAAGGTCATTTTAACCCTATTTAAGATTACCAATTCGTGGCATGTCAAAAACTACAAGGTAATTGCGTAAAACGCATTTTCGTGACACCCGAAGGTGTGTTTTTGTGCTCTAAGGAAATTTTGGGAAACCAATTGTTTTTATGAGTTCCAAGTGTTTGTAAACACTTATTATAGTAAATAAACATATAATAAGATGTTACATTGAGTTATATGGGGTTATATCAACCCGTGACATAATTTACGGGCCATCGGGACACTCCGCGGCCAAAAAGGAGCGTTAAGAAATCCTCCTGTGGTTTTGTTGAATTTTGATGAACCACTTCGTGGGTTATCTTTAGAATGGTAAATATGATATTAGGAACTCTAGGAATTAATTTTATAGGAGTTCGTGCCACCTCGGCACTCCTCCGAGCTTTTCTTGCTTTAAGGGGGCGCGCGTGAGCACTCCCGAGCGTTTTGCGTATTTGACTGAATATAGCTTAGGGAATATATTATATATTCATATAATGAGTGTATGACCATTTGGTTTGAGTTTTAGAAGGTCATACAAGGTCATGCTTGATCACATGTTTCTAAGGCGTTTTAGCGTTTATGGTGAAACGACTATTTTTACGTAACGTTTTCATGCATGGGTTTGCATGCGTACGTGAAATGATTTATATTTGGATTATATTCCAATGAATAAGATTTAATAATATTATTTTAGATTTGGGGTATTTCAATCTACCCCCCTTAAAAAGGACTTCGCCCCGAAGTCTCATATCTAAAGTATAAGGTTGTGGGGGAATCAAGTTCCACTAAGTATCCACAACTCAATCTAATTTTAGGGATCAAGTCCCAAGTCTCTATATCCCTAAGTTCATAGTGTATATCAAGTACAACAGGAATACTTGGAATGTCATAACATATACTTGCAGTGTAAAGAACAAGGTAGTGAACATAATCACTTTTCATTTCAAATGGTGAACGTATAGTGATATAATATTTCCATTGTAGTGTAATGAAGTACACAATCACGTAGAAGTACAAGGTACATTCAAATACAGTGTCACAAAAGAACACATATAAGACAAAGTGTCACTGAATATACTGAACAGTGTTACACAAGAACACTTACAAGACAAAATGTCACTGAAATGCACAAAAGTGCAACAACTGAAATGCACAAAAGCAACAAAATGCAATGCACAAAGGTGCAAAATGCACACTAAACTCAAAAATGAAAAAGGCTCTACCCCCCAAAAGAAGGGGTACGCCCCCGTACCCTAGACTAAAGTGCCTAGTCGGTAAATAATGAGGGAAACTTCGCTCGCATATCAGCTTCGAGTTCCCATGTGGCCTCTTCCACATCGTGGTTCGACCAAAGAACCTTCACGAGGCTCACAGACTTGTTTCGAGTCTCTCGTGTCTTTCTATCTAATTCTTTGCGGTGTTTCCACATACCGCATTGTTGGTTCTAAAGAGAGTGTCTCTGGTTGTAGAACATGAGAAGGATGAGGCATGTATTTCTTAAGCTGAGACACGTGAAAAACATTGTGTACTTTGCCCACTCGGCTGGCAAATCAAGTCGATATGCCACTAGGCCCACCCGCTCTATGATAGCGTAGGGTCCTACAAATTTCGGGCTTAGCTGCCCTTCTGACCAAATCTGAATACACCCTTCATGGGTGAAACTCGTAGAAATACCTGGTCGCCAACTGCGAACTCAAGGTCTCGTCGCCTTTCATCAGCATATGATTTCTGTCTGTCCTGTGCTGCTTTCATATTGTTTCTGATCTGCTGAACTTCTGCCTGGACTTGCTCCAAGTACTCAGGCCCAATGATGACGGTCTCACTAGACTCGTCCCAGCATAAAGGTGTGCGGCATGGTCTGCCGTATAAAGCCTGAAAAGGTGACATCTGTATAGAGGCGTGATAGCTGTTGTTGTAAGCAAACTCGATGAGATGTAATCTATCTATCCAGCTGCCCTGGAAATCCAAGGCACATGCTCGTAGCATGTCCTCTAAGGTCTGAATAGTCCTCTCTGACTGACCATCTGTCTGAGGGTGAAATGCGGTGCTAAGCTTCAACTCAGTGCCTAGTGCCTCGCGAGTAGCTCGCCAGTATCGTGAGAGAAATCTAGTGTCTCGATCTGAAACAATAGTCTTAGGTACTCCGTGATGTCTGATAATCTCCTGCTCAAATAGCTCTGCTAACTTAGGCACTTTCCAAGTGTCTTTCATCGGAATAAACCTAGCAACCTTAGTCAGTCGATCAACAACAACCCAAATCATATTAAGGCCTCCTCTCGTAGGTGGTAGTCCCACTACAAAGTCCATAGAGATATCATAAAACTTCCACTCTGGAACAGGCATAGACTGCACCATACCTCCTGGTCGTCTATGTTCGAATTTAACTTTCTGACAAGTGAGACATCGAATCACATATTCTGTCACGTCGCCCTTCATACCACTCCACCAGAAATACCTCTTTAGATCCTTGTACATCTTAGAAGCTCCTGGATGGATAGATGTGGAAGAAGTGTGGGACTCTCGAAGAATATGCTCCTTAATATCTGTGCTGTCTCTGGGGATACACAATCTTCCCTTCAACCTGATTAGTCCATCATCATGTAGCTGAAACTCATATTTACCACTCTCAAACGTACCGTCAGTCAACTTCTGACTGATCTCCATCATTCGCTGATCCTTCTGCTGTGCGGTACGTATGTCGTCTATAAGACTCGAGCTAGCCACAATGGCATTTAAGGAATGTGCTCGTCGACTCAATGCGTCTGCTACTACATTAGCTTTTCCTTCCTTGTACTGCAAATCAATGTTATAGTCCTTGAGAAATTCAACCCATCTTCTTTGTCTCATGTTTAACTCCTTCTGGGTGAATACATACTTCAAACTCTTGTGATCCGAATATACGGTCATCTGGACACCATACAGGTAGTGGCGCCAGATCTTTAATGCAAAAACAATTGCTCCAAGCTCCAAGTCATGAGTGGGATAATTCTCTTCATGTTTCTTCAACTGTCGGGAAACGTAGGCGACTACCTTCCCATTCTGCATGAGTACACACCCTAGTCCCCTGCCTGATACATCACAATAAACTTCATAACCCTCTGTGCCTTCAGGTATAGTCAAAACTGGTGCTGATGTCAAAGCATTCTTCAAAAGCTCGAATGAGGTCTCATATTCAGTAGTCCATGTGAAGGGTGCGTCCTTCTTCATTAAGCTGGTCATAGGTTTGGCTATTTTGAGAAGTCTCTGACAAACCTTCTGTAGTATCCTGCTAAACCAAGGAAACTCCTGAGTCCGTAACGGTCTTTGGCCTAGGCCAAGTGCGACTGCTTCTATCTTGCTGGATCCACTGCGATCCCAGCATCAGAATAACATGTCCTAAAAAGGAAACTCTGTCTAACCAAAACTCACATTTGGAGAACTTAGCATAAAGCTGGTTCTCCCTTAAGATCTCAAGTACATGTCGGAGGTGACTTCATGCTCTTCCTTAGACTTTGAATAGATGAGATGTCATCGATGAATACAACCACGTCTTATCCAACTGCTCTCTGAATAATCTGTTCATCAAATCCATGAAGACTGGCAGGTGCATTTGACAAGCCAAAAGGCATAACCGTAAACTCATAGTGGCCATACCGTGTTCTGAAGGCTGTCTTTTCTATGTCTTGCTCCCTGATGGGTATCTGATGGTAGCCTGATCTCAAATCGATCTTCGAAAATACTTTTGCTCCTCAACTGATCAAACAAATCGTCAATCCGTGGTAGTGGGTATTTGTTCTTCCCCGATACTGCATTAAGCTCTCTGTAATCAATACATAAACGAAGGCTTCCATCCTTCTTCTTCACAAATAGGACTGGTGCTTCCCCAAGAGATACGCTAGGTCGTGATGTATCCCTTGTCCAATAAATCTTTCAGCTGCTGCTCTTCAGCTCAGCCATCTCTTTGGTGCCATACTGTACGGTGCCTTAGCTGGGGGACCGGTACCTGGTAGTAATTCGATGGAGAACTCTACCTCTCTGGATGGCGGTAAGCCTGGAAGTTCCTGTTTGGGAAAAATATCTGGAAAATCGACACCACTGGCATAGCTGGATCAAAATCAGGGTCATGCTCTCATCCTGAACATAACATAGATATACCTCCTTCTTGCTTCCTGACGTGTTTGTACATGGACAAGCAGATATAACTTTTATCGATGGTGCCCTAGGGCTCTGACGGTAAGATACTGTCACTCCTGATGGGCTCTTAAGCAACAGTCTGCGCTTGCACAAAGAATGCGGCCTCTGTGCCGCCCCACCAGTCCATCCCGGCTATAACGTCGAATCCTAGACCTCTGAACTCAATAAGGTCAATAGGAAATTCCTCCTCCTTAATACTGATAGTGGCTCCTCTATAAAACGAGTGCAACTGATCTTTCTCCTTAGACGGGAGTGCCACCGTAAAATCAGGTAGCTCTACTGCGTCAGCCCCAACTTCCCCGCAAGCATAGGCGAAACGACAGTATGTGAGGCCTCGGAGTCGAAGCATACTAATGTATCCACTCCATTAACCGGAAGGTACCAGTGAGAATCGAGCCCCCTTGCGGGCCTCCTCCTCATTAAGTATACTTAAGGCACCTTCCGTCTCCTTAGCACAACCTAATAAACAGAATCTGAGTAAGTACTTTGATACACATGATGGGGTCTAAGACATTCCCTTTTACAAACAATAATGCTTCATTGCTGAGATGATCTCCTTTCTGAAGTCCAAAAAACATTACAACACTAGTAATTTCTAAAGGTTAAACTTAATCTTCCTGGTCTCATGTGAGTGGTGTTTATCACTGTCGAAGGTGCTGTGTTTAGCTTAATCCTTTTAATTTAATAATTAGCAACCTTGACTTTCCACCCATTATCAAAACATCTCCTGAACTCAATATTATTTTCTTTGCAAGGTCCACACGCTTCTGCTCGCCATAAAGGAACTCTGCGTCATCTCCAATTGACAAAGATAATACTGGTATTCCCTGTTCAAGGGACCCTTTTGTTTCATCATTGTCCTGGTGTAGTCCTAAACGGCCTCCTTCTTCATAGAAGTTGATGATACATAGATCACCCTTAGATTGGGAACTGGATCTCCTTCTAGTTGTTGAGCTGTATTAACTGCTTGTTCCAAAATTGGTAAAAATTCTTCTGGGATTTTCGGTACTTGTGCTACATCTCCATTTCTTGTATCTTGGTAGGTTTTTGTGTAAGGATTCCAATCCTTTCCTAAGCACATCATTTTCAGCTTCATTTTTGATCCTGGAAATTGGAGTGTAGAACCCTCCTGGCCTGCTCCCAATTCTTGACATTTCTAATGATTGCAATTTGTGTCTCCGGTGTTAGGTATCCTTTGAGTAGTATCAAACCTGGTTGGATAACCTTACATTGTTCGTTCTTGGTTCTTGTATTTTGATAATGTTTTCTTCCAGGGAGGGCGGTGAGGGGATAGGAAAGCATATCTTATAGCTTCCTACGTGGTTTAAATTTTACTAGTGAGTTTACTAATTCTTTCCTACTCAATTAGGCAATCAAGGCATGCAAGCACTCATTCACATCATCCATTGCTCGATAATAGGTTCACACAGTTTAGAAATACCTGGGTTAGTAGGAGGACCAGCCTCATCTGAGCGGTCCATGACATGCAGGGCGGGTCCCGATGCTGGGCCCTTGCCCTTGTGCCCCTGAGCCTGGTTTGTTGGTGGAGGGCGAGTATCGCTAGCTCCATTCTTAGGGCCGGTGTTTGGCTTTGCTCCCGGGCGGTAGTTCCTGCTCTCCGGGTTTCGGATACACTCGAAGGCACGATGCCCGAGTATCTGACAATAGCGGCACATGACTTTCTCCCCTTGGCAGTCCACGCCGGGGTGATCTTTTCCACACTGTTTACAGTTGAAACGGCGGATATACTTCTGGCCCGTGTTTGAGCCAGATCCAGAACCTAATACATTCAAGGTCAGTTATTCATTCTAACGGTACTGAAGTAATCACAAAAGTCTCAAATTTAACTGTTCGTTTAGAGTGCCTACCCTTGGGTGGGTAGGTTTTCTGTGGAGCTGCCGCTCCGTAGTTCCTGACTGGGGTTTCCCAGCAGTTTGGTTCCCCTTTCCCTTGATAGGACCCTGCTTTCTGATAGG